>CM066050.1:81777466-82308963 GCA_033557465.1 Ichthyophis bannanicus | reverse complement strand
AAAGGCAATGTCAGGACATACTTTTCACTGAAAGGGTAGTGGATTGCTTGGAATGGCCTTCCCGATGGAAGTGGTGGGGTAAAATACAGTGGCGTAATTCAAAGTGGGCTTGGGACAGACAGCAGTGGATCCCTTTATAGCAACATAGGATACAAATCAAAATAAATCATAACTCTCCTTATTATCTCAACAACTAGGGGTGATCTACAACGGAGCTGTGAGTTCACCCCTAAACAAGGCATGGTGAAGAGTGACCTGCACGGAGCGGCAGGGGCACCTACTGTATACCGAGGTCGCTCTTGGGCAAGACTGAGGGGGCATGTTTACTAAAGTCCGCAAATTTGCGCGCCGCAAAATAGCGCACGTCAACGCGCCACTGAAACGTGCATAAACGCGTTTAAAACCCCCGCCCCCCGCACACGTGCGTGTCACCCCGCACAGGTACGCGACACACCAACGGGCCCCGTACAAGTGCGGGCCCGCAAATGTCCGATAGAGGCTGGAACGGCTAAAAGGAGGGCGGAGGAAGGCTCCCGAGGGGCGGAGGGACGGGGTCAATGGGTGGAGGAGTGGGAGGGGAGAGGCGCCCCGCACATTAGCGGGGCCGAATTTACATGTAAAAACTACCGCGAGTGAACCACTCGCGGTAGAGTGCCTATAAAGGGAAGAGACACCATTTCCGTCATCACTGTACAGCAAAACCGGGGAAACCTGCAAAACGTCAGCAGTGTGATACATGTGCACAGAACAAAAGTGCAAATAAAAAGCGAAAATGACCACAAACAACATCTAAAACATTAAAAGTCTGCGGGGGAACAGTGCTAGCAATGGGCACAAATAAGAAACACACCCAGGAAAGTTTACAAAAAATGAATGAACCATGGAAAGGTGTATGGAGGGGAGACTCAACCAAAAAAAAACCAACCCCACTTTTGTAGCTGTCCTGGGAGTGTCCCCCATGTATGTTCATGAAAATCTCTGTAGGCCATGTTGGTTATATCTTATCGCCCCTTTCCGTGGTCATGTCTGGGTATGATTTGTACGTTTGTCACCGGACAGGGTGAAGGAGCCCATAGTAAAATTGTGCAGAGCAGGGTGTGTGACCCCATCCTGCCAGTTTTAGTATCCCCAGGTACTGCACCATCTCTGTGGCAACAGTGTAGTGCAGTGGACAGAGCCAGTACCGGTAAGACCATAGGGTCACAGTTCCAAATCCCATCTGGGGCTCCTGGGCACTATGTTCTCCCCCACTAATCAGAGATATGGAAGACACCCCTTGTTTTGCAGAGAACATTAGCCAATGTTGCAAACATCCTTCGTATACTCCACACCGCACACACATCAGACCAATGGGCATCAGGCCACATCCGAGTTGCCCAAATGCAGTCCTTGGAGTGGCTCCACTCAATTAGGACATATTCTTATGCTAAGATAAGGCCATGCTACATGTTGGTGGGACTGTACAGATGAATGGGGAGAGGGAAGTGGCTGCCAGCCACAGCATACATTTGCCTAGCGAGGTGCAGGCTGTCGCCGTCCCACTAATGAAGGACAGCCCCTGTTGGATGTACAGTCATGGACGTCCCAGGGTGTAACGTCCTCGCCAAGCTTTAGATACACATTGGTGGCAAGTGTACTCAGAAAGTGTCGAAACAACAGAAGGTCACAGGTTCAAAGTTTCGGCTGGGGATATTGCCAATCATGAGCACATATTTTTACTACTCACAAATAAACCTTGGTAGTAAGCACAACCTTTAAGGCAGAGTACAGTGGCCCTCAGTAAAACCCCCAACATTTACCATCACAACCACACACACCATGAACAGGGCGATCCACCTAGAGCATAGTGATCCCAAATACAGTTTTGGACGACGCACACAACAGTCAGGTTCCATGCTGCCGCTAATACAAATGACTGTGCTGCATATCTATGTACCAACCCCTCATGTCATGCAGATTTAGCACATGCAGATCCAGGAGGGACAGCATAAAACTACCACAGTGTCAGCCACACCATGAGATGAGGTGGGAAGCCCTGATGAAAAGCACCAGCCAACATGCCCGGACACACCCCCAGGGTCCCACAGGTTGCATTGGACAATTCATCCTGGAAAGGCATGCCATTTGGGCCCTGCCTGTAACCGCCAATAGTAGCAGTTTGCAGATGTCCACCAATGCCACCCCACCCCTGTGGACCCTGTACACAGCTATCTAATGTCCTCATTGACAACAGTGGAAATACAATGGATGTAGATGTTCAGCACATTTTGCCCATTGATCACCACATGCACCATCATGCAGATGTGGGGCATGTGTGCAGGCAGGTCTGTTGTATGACAGTGTGTACATCCTGGGTGGGTTGACCCCCACCAGCTATGTGTAACATATCCCTTGCCTGGCCTGTTCCCAGGACTGTTTTGGTGTCGCCTATGTCTGTTAAACCACGTGATTGTACCACACACGAACGACCAAGCCCTGGTAATGGTCACAGGCAATGTTAAACATCAACATACACTCACAAGAAAGGCAGGGCTAAAAGATTCGTATGTTGGAAGGGTTTTCTGGCTCATGCCGCATAACATGTGCATGAGTCAACATTGCTGAAGGCGAGAGCATGTGTCCCCACACCAATGGATTTTTGCCACTAGGTAAGTCCCCGCCCAAACCCATAATGCACAGCATAGGTAGTTGCATACATGCACAGTGGATGTTCAACATCTGTAGTGGCACCAGCACTAACAGGGCCTGCAGCATGGTTAGCCGAGGTGTACTGGTATCATTGGGGTCAGTGTCAGGTGGCCAGATAAGATGGAGCCAGATACCCTGACACGTGGGTGCACGTGGCCCATAACATAAAGGGCCGGCTAGTACAAACAGAGACATGCTATTTGCAGTGTCCCTACATTGACTCAGTGTCCGCATGGTGGTAAAACGCAAGGGGACACAGCCATTGTGTTGTGGAGACAAAGAAGAACAAGTTCAACTCCCAGCTGGGGCCATCGGCAACACAGTGCACATATTTTATCCACCAGTAAACCGTTATTGGGACTAAAACCCACAACCTGCAGAGCAGACAATTTTTTCCTGAGGATTGTTCTTTTACCATAAGTTAGCTCATAGCCCTCAGAAATGTCAACCTCCCGCAGCAGAGTACAACACAATGCAGTACCGGCAGGCCACATGTTCAGTTAGCTGTGATGCTGTCCCCAATATAACGCCTCTTTATTATCAGGTGGTGTACGCCTACTGCTGGCATAGGGGGCAGTGGCTGCTGCACCACGGAGCAGATGCTGGCCTAGCGCACCCTCATGTGGCTGGCAGTCCCCATCCACCATACCAGGCACGGCATGTGTGACAAACAGCCATGGAGCTCCCCCCCGGGAATGATCTGTTGCTGTGCTAAGACTGTGGTGCAGTACACATAGCAAAGTACCCCCAAGAGCAGAAGGCCCTAGGTTCAAATCTCAGCTGGTGCACCTGCCCTCCCACCCCCCCTATTTTCTTTCACATGCAACAAAACCCTTTGCTATTAAAGACTGCAATTCCCCTGCTGATTACAGAAGCGTTGGAAAAGACAACTTATTTTAACAATAAAACAGCACAACACCACATAAACATATGCCTCGCGCCACATTACAGTCCCCCAAATGCAGCCATGCAGGGCACAAAGCACACCCATTTTTCGCTGAATGGTAGCCAATAAAGATGCGTGTTGCTGCAAGTTAATTGAACACCACAATGGTATGCATCTGTCTGAGAGGCATATTCATCACGGACATCAATGAAAACCTTACCAGTGTGTGTGTCCATATTGCCTGGGTTTTCTGAAAAATATGGCCTACAGCATTGGGCAACAGGGCCAGAAACAGCTGCACCTGCAGGCCCCAATATCTGATGACGCAATTGCAGTGTCAGGATGTCGGGCCACTGTGTGCCCCTCCAATAACGAGCATGTGCAGACATTAACAATCCGACACTACACATGGGCGATACGCTCACAGCACGGATATCAGAAGCCTGGTCTGAGCATTGACTGTTAGAAATGTCTATGCGAAGCACAAGCAGATCATCGAGCTGTAAACATACCAACGTCTCAGATGTATGTACAATGTGTGTCCAGTCAGGTGCCCTCCAGAGATTGTCAGCCTGGCACATATCACAACAAATGTACCCCAACGTTGCCATACCCCCATTGTGCCCATTACTGTTGCGTTGGTCTCTGCTCCTAAATAACCGTACATCGTCTCCACTGCTGTCCTAGGTGTAGGGAGTGTGTGTCTGTTGATCCAGTGTGTGCTGGCTGCCAACAACCTCCCACAGCCCACAATGATAGCACCGTTGCCAGTATTGGTCTGCAAATACTGATTTTTTTTTCCCCAATCTGTAATCTGTAAATATGTATTTAAATGTTAAATGTAAATGTGAATGTAAATAAGTTTACCCCCAAAACAGTAACCATGTGTGCCGTGACCTCCCATTCCTCTATGTATATACTCCCCCACTGTCCTGATCGACTTATCCCAAAAGAAGAATCAAACCGCTACTGATCGCTGGAAGCAGCGGTATATAAATGTGTTCAAAATAAATAAAATAAAAATAAAATGTGCATAATGCGGATCAAAGTACGCTGTGTATAGAACACAGAACAGCATTGGTATGAGCAGGATGCAGCTACACAGGGCAAATGTGCATTGCCTATACCATGTTGTGCCTTGCTATCACCTCCACAAAACATGGTGGGCCCATAGCATGTACGGTGAGGCGGAGGCAACCCTCACCACGAATGATCAGTGCCATCGGCCATGGCTAGGTTACTACATATTGCCATACAGTATGTTCTCCTCTGTGATTTTTATGGGTCGTGTGTATATATAGGGGGCCCAATCACTGAGTCCAACAACTGCATGGGGGTTGTGCAAACATCCCAGTACTGGGTGCACAGATGTTGTCCCTGGTAGCATGCCAGTATGGACCAGCAGAGCGGCCTGAAAAGCAGTTACCATTGTGTTTGGCTGGAACACCTTGCCTGGGGGTCATTAGCTGGCCACAACACGGTGGCCTCCCTGCTGCCAAATGTCAGATGGTGTTGGTTGAGGCTGAGGTTGCTTCTGGCTCAGCTGTTTGTCTGCCTGATCTAGACATATGGATATGTGCAAAATTGCAGAGAGTGACCTTGTAGGTACTGGTTACGACGGTCGGAATGAGGTTGCTGGCAACTGCTAGCACCGTAGTTGGGCGACAGAATGGTGCATATTGTAAATATTGGGCAAAGTGTGGTTGACAGGGAAAGTGCATGTGGTCCGACACATCTAGCCAATGTGGCCAGAAATCTCCCTTACCCCTTCACCTATTTCTTATGAAGAGCAGTGCTCTCACAAAGGAGATGCCCCCTTGGGTTAACATTTTGTAGCCCCACAAGGCCCAGATGGGTCAGGGAGAGTACAGATGCCTGAAGGAGAACTTTATGTATCAACCTATCAGACCTCGTCTGACAATCTGATCTGATGTGCTTTGGCCCTCTCAGCCAGGACAGGTGCTGTGTGTCTCACCTTCACACTCAGGGTGATTAAAAGGCCCACACACTGTGAGGTTCTGTACCCACTCTGTACCTGCAACACAGAAGGTCTGTCCACAAAACTATGTCCAGGTGCGGTGTGGTTGCACACCCTATCGTTGGGACCATTAGTAGACTGCTGCTTTGCATGTGCAGTGCATCATGGGGGTGAGTGTACTGACGTTACCCTGTTTAACTGCAAGCACAAAGTCCCTGCCTAGGTCATAATTTGCAGACAGCCAGATAGTCTGCATCACCCCCCCAGAGCTGTAATCCATTGGTGACTGGCAATGCCTCAGGAGCAAAAGGTTGTTAGTTCAAATTTCGAAATGTGGTTCGACAAGGAAAGTATTTTATATATCCTGACTTTGGCCCATAGACTCCACCAGTCAGCAGTACGTTTGGGAAGACGTTCTGAAAATAAACATACATTGAACAGGTCATTGTCACATTAGTTAAATTTGTTTTTACAAAGTCCATGGGGGGCTCTCAGTTGTGAATCGTGTTAATGTCCTCAAGTACTGGCAACTTAAACACCATCACAGTGCATTAACCCAGGTATACCCTAGAAGGTGGGCTGTGGGGTACCTGCTGCTGACAGCACTGTGAAGATCTCACAACAACCACCAGTACTCCACAGTCATGGACATTGTCATTGTCTGCACCCACCAATAACCTCACTGTATATGGACGTATGCAACCTCTGGCTCCCCATGCAGCAAGGTTAGGTGTGGGCCACAGCTAGATTGATAAGAACAGATGCCTGGCTGGCCAAAGAGGCAATCATGCAGACAGTGTGTTGTTGTATACCAGGGTTGTGGTGCTCCATCAGTGAGAATGGTGTATGACATATGATTGTCTGCAGCAGTGTGAGTGTCCTTGCCACCAGCAGTCACCTCTGTAATGGTATACAGGGCTCTGGGGCAAGTAATACTTTTGCAAAGTATGAAAATATAATTCTGTGCACAGCATAGATGTAGATGGAAAGCACCATGTGGGCAATGGTGTTACAAACGTATGATAATGTGAGCTGCCTGAGACAGGCACTCCAGAGCGCAAAAGGAAGATGTAAGCCATGATGCCTCGTTAATAGCCCATGTATCCAGCATTGCGCAATATCTCAGCCCCCAGTACTGTATGCCAGCAGATCTACCAAATTCTAATGTGGATTGTGGTGACAATGCTTTCTCACATTGGCCCCTAATGTCATAACACGCAACCCTATTTTGTCCTGTGTAATGCACACATATGAACCCCCGCCAAACACCTATGGCAACCACCAAATCATTGATGTCTGTACATGGTGAGTCAACACAGAACAGAGCCAACGCACACACACTATGCCATATCCCCCGGTTGCTTGACCCCTGACTCTGATGGTTTGTTTGCACCCCTTGGCTATCAGTGGCAGAGCACTATCTGCTTATGTGACACACATAGCCCACCTCATCTGACAATGGCCTTGTAATCAGTGCCTATGTGTCCAGAGGTTCAATACCACATTGTGTGCACAAGTAATATTCCATCATTAATTCAATTTTTAGGGAGATGAGATATACCTTGGTAGCTTATGTGAGCATGTGCCAACAACATGAAACCTACTTGTATGTAAATAAATGTCAAACATGTGTATGAATGATGCGTTGCCGCTAATATTTGCACTTTTCAGGAGCGCAGCAAAGCTACCGCATGGGCAAGCAGTTATGATGGCCCGCAGCCATGCGGCGCGCCAACGTGCTTGTCCGATACGCGCAAAGGCGGAAGTGGCGTCGTCGCGTTCGCCAATAGCGTCTTACCACGCCCACACACAAAATGGCGTCAAGGACCAGGAAGCCCGCCGCAGCTACATGGAGCTGTGGTCCTCCTGGCCTCCCTTATTGGACCGAAACAAAAAATCCTTTTCCCAGGGCTCCTCCAAGAGGATAACCATGGGGAAGGTGCTGATGGCCTTGGAGAGGGTGACCAGGTCGCTTTAAAAAAAAAAACCGTGAGGCATACCCCCCCCACGTGAGGTAAGTGAATGACCACAGGTTCCACAAAACCATATACACAGACAGGGTTAATGTCAGCCTGTCCATGCTGTGTTGTGTAAGTAGGCTAGATAAATTACGTGTAGTAGGGAAACCACATGCCAGATGCAATTGTGTACCACATCTGAGTGTTTGCCACATGTAAGCCATGTTCAGATTTCCATGTGCCCACAGAGGGCATGATGACCCCATGGCCTCACCCTCTGCTGGCATTGATGTACTACAGACCACTTGTAACACAGCTAGTGCAACCATCAGCCTAAGGAGTGTCTAGAATCACCATGTGCTGATGGAGTATAACTCTCCTTAAAATGACAAATATTTTATTAGGCCTCTAGCTGCCATGTAACTTATTAGTATTATAATTATAATTATTTTTTCTGGAGGCGTAACACATAGGGGCAACCAACAGGGGTCATGGAACCAACACCACAAAGGCCCTCACGCACACATGAGGCCAGGGGTTGTTTACAAATGTGGTATAATACATTCCCCTCCCCTCATGGCAACAGAGAGCCACTCAAAGTGTGACCTGGCAACCAGGAGATATAGAACTGCCCCCTCATGTACTATGAAACATAACCCATATCTCCAGGATGTCAGAGAGGCCATCCAAGTGGGTCCCCTATCACCCTTGGCCTATGGTTGTGGTGTCCTAATGTAGTTTGCACCCTCCTCCCTCACTCCAGGAGTGCAGAGAGGCCATCCAAGTGGGCCCTCTAGTCACCCTTGAGCTAATGGATCTGTGTCCTAATGTAGTTTGAACCCTCCACCCTAACTCCAGGAGTGCAGAGAGGCCATCCAAGTGGGGTCCCCTATCACCCTGGGCCTATGGTGGTGTGTCCTAATGTAGTTTGAACCCTCCTCCCTAACGCCAGGAGGGCAGCGAGGCCATCCAAGTGGGCTCTCTATCACCCTGGAGCTATGGAGCTGTGTCCGAATGTAGCTTGAACCCTCCTCCCTAACTCCAGGAGTGCAGAGATGGCCATCCCAGTGGTCCCTCTATCACCCTGGGCCTATGGTTGTGTGTCCTACTGTAGTTTGAACCCGCCTCCTCCCCCTAACTCCATGATGGCAGATAGGCCATCCAAGTGCCTCTCTATCACCCTTGTACTATGGTTGTGTGTCCTAATGTATATTGAAACCTCCTCACTAAATCCAGGAGTGCAGATAGGCCATCCAAGTGTGCTCTATATCAACCTGGAGATATGGATATGTGTCCTAATGTAGTTTGAACCCTCCTCCCTAACTCCAGGAGTGCAGAGAGGCCATCCAAAGTGGTCCCTCTAATCACCCTGGTCCTATGGTTGTGTGTCCCCCTAATGTAGTTTGATTGAACCCTCCACCCTAACTCCATGAGTGCATAGAGGCCATCCAACTTTGTCCCCCTATAACCCTGGAGCTATGGATCTGTGTCCTAATGTAGTTTGAACCCTCCCTTTTCTCACTCCAGGAGTGCAGAGAGGGCCATCCAATTGGTCCCTCTATCCACCCTGGGCCTATTGTTGTGTGTCCTAATGTATTTTTGAAACCCTCCTCCCTAACTCCAGTAGTGCTTGAGAGGCCATCCAAGTGGGATCTCTACACACCCTTGAGCTATGGATCTGTGTCCTAATGTAGTTTGAACCCTCCACCCTAACTCCAGGAGTGCAGAGAGGCCATCCAAGTGGGTCCCCCATCACCCGGGGCCTATGGTTGTGTGTCCTAATGTAGTTTGAACCCTCCTCCCTAACTCCAGGAGTGCAGAGAGGCCATCCACGTGGGCTCTCGATCACCCCTGAGCTATGGATCTGTGTCCTAATGTACTTTGAACCCTCCTCCCTAACTCCAGGAGTGGCAGAGAGGCCATCCAGTTGGGCTCTCTATCACCCTGATCCTATGGATCTGTGTCCTAATGTAGTTTGAACCCTCCTCCCTAACTCCAGGAGTGCAGAGAGGCCATCCAAGGTGGTCCTCTATCCACCCCTGGAGCAGGTATGGATCTGGGTCCTAAAATTTAGTTTTGCAAACCCTCCCTCCCTAACTCCAGGCTGTGCAGAGAGGCCATCCAGTGGGCTCTCTATCACCCTGGAGCTATGGATCTGTGTCCTAATGTAGTTTGAAACCCTCCTCCCTAACTCCAGGGAGTGCAGAGAGGCCGCCAAGTGGGGCTCTCTACTCACCCTGGAGCTATGGATCTTTTGTCCTAATGTACTTTGAACCCTGCTCCCTAACTCCGAGGAGTGCAGAGAGGCCATCCAAGTGGGCTCTCTATCACCCTGGAGCTATGGATCCGTGTCCATAATGTATCCTGAACCCTCCTCCCTAACTCCAGGAGTGGCGAGAGGACCATCCAATTGGGCCTCTCTATCACCCTGGAGCTAGGGATCTGTGTCCGAATGTAATTTGAACCCTCCCTCCCTAACTCCAGGAGTGCAGAGCGGCCATTCCAAGTGGGCTCTCTATCACCCTGGAGCTATGGATCTGTGGTCCTAGTGTAGTGTTGGAACCCGTCCTTTCCTAACTCCAGGAAGTGCAGAGAGGCCATCCAAGTGGGTCCCCTATCACCCTGGAAGCCTATGTTTCTGTGTCCTAATGTATTTTGAAACCCTTCCTCCCTAACTCCATGAGTGTCAGAAGAGGCCATCCAAGTGTGCTCTCTATCACCCTGAGAGCTATGGGATCTGCTTCCTAATGTCGTTTGAACCCTCCTCCCTAACTCCAGGAGTGCCGAAGAGGCCATCCCAAGTGACGGCTCTCTAGCACCCTGGAGCTAGGGATCTGTGTCCTAATGTAGCTTGAACCCTCCTCCCTAACTCCAGGAGGTGCAGAGATGCCATCCAAGAGTGGCCCTTCTATCACCCTGCAGCTATGGAATCTGTGTCCTAATGTAGGTTGAACCCCTCCTCCCTAACTCCAGTAGTGCAGAGAGGCCATCCAAGTGGGCTCCCCTATCACCCTGGGCCTATGGTGTGTTCCCTAATGTAGTTTGAACCCATCCTCCCTAACTCCAGGAGTGCAGAGAGGCCATCCAAGTTGGCTCTCCTATCACCCTGGAGCTATTTATCTGTGTCCCCTAATGTAGTTTGGAACCCTCCTCCCTAACTCCAGGACGTGCAGAGAGGCCATCCAAGTGTCTCTTCTATCACCCTGTATCTATGGATCTGTGTCCTAATGTAGCTTGAACCCTCCTCCCTAACCCCAGGAGTGCAGAGAAGGCCATCCACGTGGGGTCCCCTATCACCCTGGCCTATGGATTGTGTGTCCTAATGTAGTTTGAACCCTCCTCCCTAAACTTCCAGGAGTGCAGAGAGGCCATCCAAGTGGCTCTCTAATCACACCCTGGAGCTATGATCTGTGTCCTAATGTAGTTTTGAACCCTCCTCCCTAACTCCAGGAGTGCAGAGAGTCCATCCAAGTGGGCTCTCTATCACCGCTTGGAGCTATGGATCGGTGTCCTAATGTAGCTTGCCACCCTCCTCCCTACCTCCATAGTGCAGAGAGGCCATCGCAAGGTGGCTCCCTCTATCACCCTTGAGCCATGGTTGTGTGTCCTAATGTAGTTTGAACCCTCCTCCCATAACTCCAGGAGTGCAGAGAGGCCATCCAAGGGGTCCCCCCTATCACCCTGGAGCTATGGTTCTGTGTCCCTACTGTAGTTTGAACACTCCTCCCTAACTCCAGGAGTGCAGAGAGGCCATCCAAGAGGGCTCTCGAACACCCTGGAGCTATGGATATGAGTCGGTATGTAGTATGAACCCTCCTCCCGAACTCCAGGAGTGCAGAGAGGCCATCCACGGGGGCACGCTATCACCCTGGGCCTATTGTTTTGTGTGTCCTAATGTAGTTTTAACCCTCCTCCCTAACTCCATGATTGCAGAGAGGCCATCCAATTGGGCTCTCCTATCACCCTGGAGCGATGGATCTGTGTCCTAATGTAATTTGAACCCTCCTCCCTAACTCCGGGAGTGCAGAGAGGCCATCCAAGTGGGTCCCCTCTATCCCCCTGGAGCTATGGATCCTGTTTCCTAATGTAGCTTGAACCCTCCTCCCTAACTCCAGGAGTGCAGAGAGGGCCATCCAATTGGGCTCTCTATCACCCTGGAGCTATGGTATCTGTGTCCTAATGGTAGCTTGAACCCCCCTCCCCTAACTCCAGGATTGCAGAGAGGCCATCCAAGTGGGCTCTCTTATACACCCTGGAGCTATTGATCTGTGTCCCTAGTATGTAAGTTTGAAACCCTCCTCCCTAACTCCATGGAGTGCAGAGAGGCCATCCAAGTGGGCTCTCTATGCCCCCTGAGCTATGGATCTGTTTTCCCTGAAGGTAGCTTGTTGAACCCGCCTCCCTAACTCCAGGAGTGCAGAGAGGTGCCATCCAAGTGGTCCCTCTATCAACCGGGCCTATGGTTGTTGTTGCTCCTAATGTAGTTGTGAACCCCCCTCCCTAACTCCAGGAGTGCAGAGCGGCCATCCAAGTGGGCCTCTCTCTATTCACCCAGGATCTATGGATCGATGTGCCCTAATGTAGTTTGACCCCTCCTCCCTAACCTCCAGGAGTTCAAAGAGGCCATCCCAAGTGGGTCCCCTACCACCCTGTGGCCCTTATGTTGTGTGTCCCAATAATGTATTCGAACCCTCCCTCCCTAACGCCAGGAGTGCAGAGAGTCCATCCAAGTGGGTTGTCTGCCACCATGGAGATAGGTATGCATTTGACAGTGTAGGCTACCACATCCACCATCCCCAATTGTCTGTTGTCTGTCAGACCCATCACAGTATTGCCATAGTCCACCCTGGTGATTTTTGGTGCATTGTAGAGGTTGGTGTTCAGTCAATTCTCTTGTACCCCATGCAGGCAGGCGTATGATACATGCATCTGGCGTCCATCTGGGTGTCCAGTGTGGGTCCCGATGTTGCAATGCTGTATCTTGCTGATGGATATGCCGTATGACCACCACAATACCGTGGTGGCTATAGCTATTGGAACGGTAGGTTTCTCAGTCCCCATATTCACCTAGGGTAGGGTATGGTTCTGGGTTTTGCAAACTCACACCTGCCCTAGGTGTCACATAGTCCAACACACGCACTGTACATGTATGGAACATGTTATGGTAAGATGCTGATATTGTTGTGCGTTCACAAAGCTACGACACAGGTTTAGCCTCTGGAGATTGAAGCCCAAACCCTTTGCGAGAGGGACATGTGCACAGCTATGTATTGCAGAATTGAGGTTTACCTACACAATGCCTACAGGCCACAATGACCCCTTTGTCTACAGTACCTCACAGCTGCCTCTGGGGGGTTCCCGACACACCTCCAGGGTTTGCACACTACAGCCTATCATCCACAAATGTAAGGGGCCGCAAAACAGCACATATCCGTGGAATGTGTCATTGTCCGTAGTGTTGTTGCACGCACATCTCATAGAACCCTCATGCGACCACAGTCAGAGTAACATAAAACCACCCGAGAAGCTGGAATGTGGACAGCATTGCATGTCACCATCGCCAGTATGACTGTGTTCCACAGTCCGTCAAGGTACGTCTGATTTAGCGATCAGTCAGCCCTATGACATACAGGGGACCCACCACTCTGTGTTGGTCAGGTAATTTACTCATCCATGGCCATCTAGATATCCATGATTTCATGGACCTGCCCCCTGCCACCGGTGCTTAGGGTCAAACCATCCCTCTCAATGTCACCATGTAATGTGAACACAAACATGTGTTACCGTTACATCTGGGTTTGCCATTGCGTTTGGATTGCCATGAACATGGTATACAGTTAATGTTACCCCACATGTATCTAATGTAATACCTACTGGGCTAAGGTCCGCCCCATGGTACATCCACATTGGCCAAAACAATGGTGCCATGCCAATGCCATGTCTTTCAAGGGTGCCAAAGTGAGATCTTCCCCATGCATTTAGGGAGACACCCATGGACATACGCTCATAGGTGTCGCCTGACACACCATGTCCCCCCCCCCCCCACACCCCACATTGAGGCGTGTATGTTGCACTGGGGACAGAATATTCACCTGGGAAATAGGCAATGAGGGCACTGACCCATATCTTGTCTGTGAATGCCGTTTGCAGAACAGCATGCGGAACTGCGCCCCCCCCTCCACCATAAAATGCTAGGGAGTACCCCACAGCTCATGTGGTCTGCCCTGGGTGAAAAGCCCCATTGCTGCTCCCCAGTGCATAATGTCACTGAAAAACATAAAAAATGTCATCTCTGTGTCCGTACTAAATGCAATTACACCTGTATGGGAAAGCAACCCCTGTGTGTGTCTCTGCTGAGGGCCCCACTAACTGTGCCACTGGTGTAATCTGAATATTCACCCGAAGCACAGTAGATGTGTTGACATGATTCAAAGACAACACCAGGGGACACACTGAGAATTACCCAAGGTACTTTGCTCTTCTATGGATGCATAGGCCCAAACCATTCCAATTATCATGGAGACAACACACATGTGCGGGAGGACATGCTCTCAGGAGTGCCAACACACGCATTGTTCACTGTCAGCCATGCCTAGTGTGCTGACTGCCAAGGCCCCACATGTGACCTGTTCACCATGATGCCCATTGGCTGGCATCCAGGTGTGTGGTTGTTGGGGCCGAGACGGCCAGCCATTCGCAAACACCCCCACCCCCCACAATGTGGCTGTGTTGTTAGCCATTTCCCCCCAGTGTTTCATCACCATGTGTCCGTGAGCAGTGAGTGAGATCACGCTGTGCCCTACCTTAGGGGAACTGTGTGGGAGAGAAAAAACGGCAGCCAATCTGAGCACTTTCAATCATTTAGAATCCCTTCGCAAGGCTTCAACCGATTCCTGGAGAGTGAGTGAGAATCAGCTGTGCCTACCTTAGTTGGGAAATGTGTGTGAGAGAAAAACTGCAGCCAATCTGGCGCACTTTCAAATCATTTAGAATCCCGTCAGCAAAGGCTCAACGATCCTGTGAGCAGTGAGGAGATAAGACTGTGCCGACTGTTGGGAACTGTGTGTGAGAGAAAAAGCAGGCCAATCTGAGGCACTTTCAAAGCATTTAGAATCCCTCAGCGAAAAGGCTTCAACGAATCCTGTGAGCAGTGAGTGAGATCAGCTGTGCCTACTAGTTGGGAAACGTGTGTGAGAGGGAAAATGCAGCATCTGGCACGTTTCAAATCATTTAGAATCCCTTCAGAAAGGCTCAACGATCTGCTGAGCAGTGATGAGAATAGATCAGCGTGCTACTTAGTGGGAACGTGTTGAGAGAAAACGCAATGAGTGAGAATCAGCTGTGCCTACTTATTTGGTGGAACTGTGGTGTTAGAGCAACTGCAGCCAATCTGACACTTTTCAAATCATTTAGAATCCCTTCAGCAAGGCTTCACGATCTGGTGGCCTGATGAGATCAGCTGTGCCTACTATTGGGACCTGTGTGTGAGATAAAACTGCACGCCAATCTGAGCACTTTTCAAATCATTTAGAATCCTTCAGCAAAGCTTCAACGATCCTGGTGAGCAGTGATGAGAAATCACACTGTGCCCTACTTATGTTGGAACTGTGTGTGATACGTAAAACTGCAGCAATCTGACACTTTTCAACATCATTGAGAATCCTTCCGCAAGGCTTCCCGATCTTGGAGCAGTGAGTGAGAATCATCTGTTTCCTACTTAGTTGGGAACTGTGGTGTGAGAGAAAACTGCAGCATCTGAGCACTTTCAATCATTAGAATCCCTCAGCCAAAGGCTTCACGAATCCTGTGAGCATGAGTGAGAATCAGCTGTGCCTAACTTAGTTGGGAACTGTGTGTGAGAGAAAACGCAGCATCTGATCACTTGTTCAAATCATTTAATCCTAGCAATGCGCGCGCCGTGCCTGCGGGCCCCGCGCCTGAGGTGCCTCGCAAGAGGGCCCTTTGGCGTGCCCGTAGCGGTGGGACCGTGTTGGACCCACGATCTGCTGCTATATGCTTATTTCTATTCGCATCTGTTCAGCGATAGCTGTTTGTATTAATGTAATGTAATGGTAATGTAAGTTTGTACTGTGTTGGTCCCTGTTTGTACTCCTAGTGTTTGTTGGATGTACTGATAAGGCAATGTAATTTTCCTCACCCTCTTGGTTTTAACTCTGTCGATTACCGCTTTATTGAAGGGAAAAGGCGGATACAAAACATTTTAAATAAATAATAAATAAATAAACATCATGTAGAATCCCTTTCAGCAATGGCGCGCCCGTGCCTTGCGGGCCCGCGCCTGAGGGCTCGCAGAGGGCTTTGGCGTGGGCCCTTAGGCGGTGGACTTGTGGGCCACGAGCATGCTGCTATATGCTTATTATACATGCTCATTCTGTCAGCGATATGCTGTTGTAGTTAATGTAAGGTATATGTAATGTAATATGTTACTGATGTTCCCGGTTGTACTCCTAGGGTTTTGTTGTGATGTAATGATAAGCAAGGTATGTTTCCTCCTTGTTAACCTGTGCGTATTAGACGTTTGATTGAAGGAAAAGGCGGGGGATACAAAAACATGTTAAATAAATAAATAAATAAAAGAAACAGATGTGGCATGTTCCCAGAGGGACATAAACACACAACCATAGTAATGCCCTGGCAGTGGCACTGACAAATTCAGTTGGTTGACAACAGCTCCCTGGTGTTACAAACCAGGCCCAACAAAGGGATGTCAATCACCACTATAACCAGTGGGGATGTCGGGCACTATGCGTGCATAAACACCCATGTGTTTTAGCATTGGGGGCATGGGATGTTTCCATGACAATCTGCAAAGGCATAGCAGGTGTCACTAGCACACAGATTGATGTGGCAAAGACACGGGCCTGCAGCCATCCCTAAGTACACCCGGGTACCAGACAACCCCCCATGAACACACATATTGTGTCAATTGGCACACACAATGTTTTGGCTCACAGCATGGGCAATATGGACCCTCAATGCAGATGTCCTATTGTGTGGGACACATTGGTACCATGTAACCGCAGACACTACGCGCCTGTGCTTTCCAACCGCATGCTCCCAAAAACCCAGGGACACAACATATGTGCACTCCCCCTATGTGCCTAGAGAAGGGACGGCTCAGAGTCCAGTAATGTGCATTTCAAGGGGTGTTTGTTGGTTTGCCAGCAGGTCCCAAACGGAAAGTAGGATCAGCACCCTAAGTTCAACCCACTGGGTGCTTGCCTGGCCTGTGTACATGTTCCACTCAGTTGCAGTCGAAAATGAGATGCAACACAGTCAATGGGGGGGGGAGAGGCTGATATCCATCCATAGCCACATACTCCAGGGGGACGGTTCCCACCCTGGCTGGACATCAAGACATACCGGATAACACCCTGAACAGGCTGGGATATACCCCCCCCCCAACCCTACCCACATGTCACATTTTGTGATCAATAACTAGGCAGCGTTAGACGTTAGCTAGTGGGTGGCACAAAAATGCAAAGCCCCCTTTGCAACCCATATTGTGGTGTAGTCGGTTATTTGCACCAACAACAATGTTCCCAAGATTCACATGTGTGTCATAAACCAACGTTCTGTTACTGGTGTCTGAACACAGCTTGTGTGGCTGCCTGGGTGTGCCATGGATCCCTGCCCTCACACAGGATACTGGTCCAAACAAGGTTTCAGGGGATGTATTGGAAATTGCGTCTCATGAACATGTAGAGCACCTAGATGTGGCCCTCCCATATGACATGGTGAAGGTAGTGGTTTTTCGTTGGCCTGACCAGTCATGGTTGTGTAGTCGAGGGCAAATGAATGGCAAAAGGTTATCCATTGTGCTGGTGGTGGACAACATGGGGTGATTCCCTGCCCCTGACATTGTGGCATATGCTTCCAAAAGTGACATGGCTGTCACACGATAATGTCTGATACACCCACTGTATGTGTGTCTAACTGTTCATGGACAATGGGACAGCAAAATCTATGAGGTGTGAAATGGCTGACACTTCTGGCCTGTGCAGTGTGGTCAAACAGTACTACACAGCAAAATGCAAGGACAACAATGACTACACACTGGTGCATGTCTAATGTAGCCCATCAGTCATATGGCCATCATGGACCACACCCCCGCTCTACAATGACAGCAATGTACATGTGCCACACGCCAAAACCATATATGGGAAACCAAAACCAGGCGTCAACTTGTACAGTCGCAATACCAAATAGAGGACCATCCCACCACCTGGTCAGGTACAATCCCACCACGCCCTGGCAAACCACTGACAGATAAATGGGACAGCTTCATGAATCACCATGTACCCCCATGCATGTGTGTTTGCTACACACCATAGGGGACTGACCACTGTCAACCATGGGAGGTAGGCCCATGCAAAACACCCAAACACAACCCCAACGCCTTCACAAACACAATGTTAAGTACAAATCTCATACCTACTTCACCCGCTGCATGCCGTGTGGGAGCTGACGCGTGTGGGCTTAAGGGTCACAGGGGTACAAGGGGCTTACAAGGGGCTTACAAGGGTATACCAGTTGGGGCCATTCCGCAGCAGGCGGGTTGTGTATGACACATCCCCAATAATGCCGCCTACGCAACACTACATGAGGGGCACGAACACATAGGTTGCGAATGTGTTATGTTGCGCTGGGACAGACCAGTGTGACCACACATGCTTGTCCATGAGTCAACACCCATGAGAGGTGGGACACATAAGCCAACTGTGTTAGGTGATCTGCCCCACATGGGAGACACCTCACTATGGGAATCATACAGTGCCAAACGCTCAGAGTTGGTCACGCTCCCAGCGTTCACCCATGTGCCTGCCCCTTCCTGGATACATCCAAACCCACAGAACCTTTGACAGCTGCTGTCATTGCACGCAGGGATGTTACCTACCAATTCACACCATGTGCCCTAGGTGATCTTCCCTCCCTCATCCCCTCTGTCCCTGTGACGTCCCACACTATGGCCACTCTTCTACACCCCTGTCTCTCACAGTCACCCCCCCCAGTCCACCGTTCTGACAGGGTTGTTTTGGGGATATGGGTGAGAAAGCAGCATGCAGTCACCCCTTTTGTGATTCTGATGATGTGATGCCATACAATGCCAGTGCAGGTGGATGTAAATCATGCTTTTCCCCATGTCATACGGCAGAGGTGGACACCTATGTGCTAACCTATTTGCACATTTGGGGAGTGACTGCTGCTGAGGTCGGTTACTATGCTCCTAATATGCCCCACACAGCAGGGTGTGGGGGAGAAGCATGGTGTGGGCCAGACAAGTCAACGTATGTCTCACCCCATAGCCCTAGTGACAGGTGTATGTGTTTGACACCTGACAACTTTTTGCATATCCCTACGGTGTAGGACCTGAGGAAGAAGGTGGCGCGAACGTTCGCAAATTCCACCCGGAGTTCCCCTCACACGTGCCTGCAGGGAGCGCCAGCACCACCACGATGGTGAGTATTGGAAATGGGCAACTCAACAGGTTTCAGGTGTGCCATAGGGCCACCAGCCTTTCTCCCAACTGTATATGCATATTTGTTATGTTACACACATGGACATCACCTTATGTATGTAATCACTCACAGACATTGATGCCAGCGTCGCCTCGCCAAACACCTCTGCACACAGTCTCCGTAGGCCCACCACCCGGCACACAACCGAGGGAGGAGGAGGAGGAGGTGGAGGAGGAGGACGACCAGCCTGGTGGGATGGAGCAGCCACATCCAGGACCAGAGAGGGCAGATGTGGTGGTGGTTTCCTCATTGATGTGGGAGAGGACGAGTCAGATGGCAGCGGTGCACACCCCTAACCAGGGGCAGCCCCATGGGGGATGGGACAGAGGGGGGTGGCAGGACCGAGGGGCCAACGGGGGCAGGGGTGCCGGCAGGTTGGGGGGAGTTGGGGTGATTGTGGGGGCAGGTAGGGTGGGGGGTGGGTCTGGACGGAGCGGGGAGGGGTTGGAGGAGGTAGGGGGGGAACACAGCACAGCAGAGGGCCACCGGGGCACACGTCCGGCAGTGCAGGCGGCTGCACGGCACGGACGTGAGCGCGATCGGGCGTCACCCAGGGCCACTGGTACCCCTCATGCTCATGCCAGCACACAGACCACAGACATTTGTGTCTGTGTGCTGGCAGGTGTATCGACGATGTGTGCATGGCCCTGGATGACGTACGACACGACATCCGTGTCGTGTTTCCACGCCCTGGCAGTGTTTGACTGGGGCTGTTCGGCAGGTGGCCAGTGATGTGGTGCATCTGGCATCCCGATGGCCACCTGCCGAACAGCATTACAGGTACCACGGCTGGCACCTGTGATGCCCCTATGTGCCCTCTGCTGCGCTGTGTTTCCCCCGCCCCCACCACAAGCGTGTGTTTATGTTGGGCATGTTGGCCATTGTATGTTTGTTTTTTCATAATAACATGTTTTTGAACCTGCCTCACTGGTCACGTGTGTACCTTCACCACACAACATGTAGGCAAGCATGGGAAGGTCCCATACACCTGGTTGGACATGTAGCGTGGCCCATGGCCATCATAATGTTACCTGCACCACATGCGTAGCTGTGTGAATGAACATGTGTGCATAGGAATGGGACATGGGTAACCACAGGTCATGTTGCTGTTAATATCTCCCGCCTAAACAGTCATGTCACAGGGATGTGTCTGTCCCCACAACAATTGCTGGTGCAGAGCAGCATCGCACACAAACCGCATGACACCCATGTGTCCCTCTGACACATGTGTGCCATGGAGGGGCGGGACAACGCATGTCACCCCTGCCAATGACAGGGCCAATGTCCACAGAGACTCACCCAATGTGCACCCTATCAGGGGGTGTGTCAGTTGAATGGCCACGATAGTTTTGTTGTAACACTGCAGCTGCCCAAAATGTTGCATTGTGCCTATGTGAACATTGTTGTATTGCAGCCAAGTGCCAATGCACAGATCGTATGCAGTTATGAAATTGCAGGCAATGCCATGTGTGCAGTAATACAAGACAGTAAGGACACCCCGGCAAAACCGGGCCAGATCTGAACACCTCAGGTAATGATCAGGGCATGCATTGCACACAAACTATGCTATAAAAAGGAGAGAAACATTGGACGGAGACTTTATATGTATGCAATGTTACAGTAATATGTATTGCACTATTGGCGACGGCGCTGCCTCTCACGTCTGGCACGCTGCAAAATACGTTCCCCTGCAGCTGGCCCCACACGGTCATCTTGTGCATGTGGCGGGGGAGTGGGTGGTGGTGGTGGTGGTGGTGGCGGTGTGGGCGGCAGGGGCGGTGGTGCCATCCTTTCCAGGGCAGCTTGGATGCACTCCATGGCCACACACATCCTCCCAAAAGGCATATCTTGGATGTGTTGGCGCAGAAGCACCACCTCCTGTATGAGGCTTTCTCCATTGTGCCGTATAGCTGCAAGTTCCTGACGAATGCCTGTGTGGGGAAGAGATGGTGGTCATTGAGTTACCTGTGGCGGGTACAATTGTCAAGCAGAACTAGGCAAAACATATCACACAAATACCCTTTGCATGGTACAAACTGTACTACTGAGATACATATTTTGATGTATAGAAACATTACACAAAGGTGTCGTCCATGGCCACACACAGGACATACACCATGTACGTTTTTGCTAAGGAAGCCTATCATGGCTCAGGTAGGAAGTTATAGAAAGGGTGATGTGACTCTGAACAAGACTCCTGTCAGTCCTGGTAGAGGTAATAACACATAGCTCACACATAAAAGACTACCCAGTCCCAGAATGCACCAGGTGTCCAGCATCCATGAGGGGGGCTGAAGTGAGAATACATGTGTTTCAATCAAGAGAGCTATGAGGTAATCCCTAGGCACTCATCTCAAAGGGCAGGGCCTGATTCAGCACAGCTGCGCTGTGATAGGGAGGAGCACACATCAAGACAGCATAACAATAGAGCTTATTCTACAGATAGCAGCTACAGCAAGACCTACAAGCTCCAGTCCAGCTACAAGCTACAGCCCAGCTACAAGCTCCAGCCCAGCTACAGCAAGGGCTACAGGTTCCAACATCACCTGTAGAAGCAGAAGCCAAGCCAAACGGATAGAGAAGGAAGGAAACCCTCTGGAAGGAAGAGCAGAAAGGCCATTGAGAGATCTAGGAGAGTCCAAGGCAGTACCTATACTGGGAGGTATTCCAAGTGCCAGCAGAGACCATTGGACTGGGGTCACCCAGAGGAATGGAGTGGCAGAGATAGGAATCACCTGTGGCTACTGGTGAGAGAGAAGACTGCACGTGGAAGGGACCATAGGACCTATGCCAGAAGGTATGTGAGAGGAGATCCAGTGTCCAGGGATAAAGATTGGAAGGCTGGACATAAGAACTGGAGTACATACTGGCCAGGCTATACAGAGAGGAACCATGGCAGCAAGGGCGGTTTCAGGTATGAACACTGATCCCGACCCTATCTCTAATAGTGAATGGCAGCAGGGCAATGAGCATTCTCTTGATAGTTCCCTACTGAAAGACTCATCTGTGCTATTTTATGATAGTCACCCTATGCTTATTGATGAGGGGAAATCACAGCAGATGAAACTAATGATTACATGGAGTGTTCTCTATCAAAGTGCGATTGCTAGCTCTCTGTGATGAAACACATCAGCCATCACAAAGAAACCTAACCTTGTTCTTTATTGCACTACGAACAGTTCCTAAAGCAGGATATGGCCTCACACAGTATCAGCCCGCCAGCTCAAGGTTTTCAGCTGGGGAATTGATATTAATGAAAGCTGCACCTAATTGTGTGTGTGAGCAAGGAGAGAATCACTGCAGGATCTGTGTGGGACATAAGCAGAGGTTAACCTAAGCAGCAAGGTGTATTCATTATTTGTGACCTTTCATTTGGTATTCTTTGCTAGGAAAACATTAGCTAATTGCCTGACAGGGTGAAGGTTGTTTTCATGAGTTGATTTGTGACTTTATGTTATCAATTTAAATACTGCACGCAAGTAACCTCATTTATATGCTACCAAGCATACTTGTGCTGGGTGAATTAAACCCCATCCATATAAGACGTTGGTTATTGGCTTTACCACTGGTTTCACAACAAAGGTATTGTCTCCGGCTGTGTATGTGGTAAATGAACTACATTACCCACAATACCTTTCATGTATCATATGAATATATGCATCATCATGATTGGGTAGGTTCACACACTAGGCAGCCGTCTGAGAACGTGCTGTGAGACACAGGCACACGGATACACTGTGTGTGCAAGAACTAGACAACGTCCATCAGATGTACCAGTACTATTAGAGACAGACAGCAGATAAGTGTACATTGTGTGGGTGGCTGGAGGGTGTGCGACTGACTGCAACAACACCAGGGGATACACAATGAGTAGGAGATATGGGATGCATACAGGCAGGGAACGTTGGGGTCGAGCAGATGGACACACACACACCGGCCATGTGACCAGTGCAGTGCTCATGACAATGTGCGATGGGGTGTGAACAGCGGTTCCCAGAACATACCCAGGGCTGACCCAACACTCCCACATGTGGGTGACAGCTAAGGTTCTCTCACAACACCAACCCCTCCCGGGGGTGACCCCAGTGGGCAGAAAACAGTGCATTTACACCTTGGGGCCCATGTTGTGTGCCCTCAAGGGCCACGGTGATGTAGTCCTGCTGCTGCACTGGGTCCCAGACTCCAGACGTACATGTACAGGGTATGCTAGGCATGCAAATGCTAGTGACAGGCCTCAGATAAGTGTGTTCAGCCCTGGATATAGGAGAGTGGGCCATCCCTGATTGTGCCTGGCAGCAGGCAAGGCAGGGTGAGGTGTGAAGCGGGTCACATCACATCACGGGCCCTATTGACATGTGTTGTTCCACGGTGCAATATTAGCATCCATCCAAATGCAGACAGCAGTGTTGCATATTGCATTGCTCCTGCTGACACACAGCCCTGGGTAGGAAAGAGGACAAACGGTGTACCCGTACTTGGGGGATGGCTCACCTAAGCATACATCCCAAGGGAAACATAGCTCACAAACAAACACATCCAATGCTAGCCTACAGGCACACCCAGTCGCCACAAACACGGGAGGGTGACAGAAGGTGTACACTGTGAGGGCGGCAACATGGCAGGCATCTCAACTGTGGCAGTCGACAGGTGAGGGTAGCCCAGGGCATACACCAACCACGAGACAATGTGCTGTGGAGGCAAGAGCCTGGTGAGCACTATGACACAGGGATGCTGCGTAGTCCAGTAGTGGATACAGCAATGCAGGGCTCAGACATCTTGGTATCCCGAGGTGGATAACCCAAACCTACAATGCAAGTACCAGGGTCAGAGGGGGGAATGAAATGTGTGAGGATCCCAGGTACTACAGCTGTCACTTGGAGACCAACCGTCCAAACCACGGGCATGGGGCAAAACATTTTCCATGGCCTAGGAATGGAATGATGTGAGGACTCACGTTACAACACACGTCACCTATGTATGATCCCTCAGGGGAAAGAGGGCATGTGTCTGTGAGATATGTCAAGAGGGAGGACGGAATCCCTAGTGGGCGAATGAGCAGTCTGCTCACACCAAGCCACAGGCCAGATGTCCCTGGGTGTATACCAGCCCCTGCGTCGCACAGCACAGAGGGTGAGCTAGCAGTTGCATTTGGCACACGAACGTACGTATCCCCTGGTCATGTCATGGAATGTGCCTTTGCCAGGGCCAATGTATAGCATCTGTAGTGGGTGTGGTGGGTCAAAATATGGAATGTGTGTCTGCCGTCTATAGGCTATTGTGGACGCCAGGGGAAGGTGAGCACAACCTGACCTGTCCATACAGCCATTGCTCACATGCTGGACCTGTATGAGACTGCTGTTCATCGACCTGACTACCATGCCACATGGCATCACAAGGTATTCCCCAGCGGATGAGCGCAACTGTACATACATGTTTGAATGGGCATGTTACCGTGAGTGCGAACTGTTTTCTTCACGTGAACTGTCTGGATCTGCAATGTCAGGAGGGTGCTGAATAGTCTGTTGCTGTCGCAGCTTAACGTTTCCTTTTGGGGATGTAGGTTTGGGATTTGGGATATTGTGTCTGTTTGGGGTCAGGGAAACCTATACCGGGTCTGCCTGTGTAGCTGCTGACCCCAAAACGCAACTTGGCCTCATCACAGGTTACCTGTGTGATGCCATACAGTTTGGACTTCACTTTATGTCCCCCCCAGCCACATCACCTGATGGCCTCATCCACAATGCTGATGCAAGGACACGTAATTTGGCGTATAGACCCTAATGGCCATCCGCCTCAGACGACTGTACATTAGGAATATACATGTGCGGGACAGCGTCGCCACTCTGGCTGTATGTCACACAGCCAACCCTAGTTGTGGGCATTCAGGTGACCGCAGGGGCGTGTTGCCCCCCAAAAACAGGGGAAAGGAACATCTGATCCTGTCCAGTGTGGATATAGTGCTCTCTGTGTGTATGAGGCACTGTACACGATAATGTCGTCTATGAAGCTGTGTGGACACCTGTTGATAAAGCCTATGTGGGATGGGGCCATTATCACGTTGCATATCACACATATGTCCCGCCTGTGTATGTGAACCCTGATTTGCGCTGCTGCACGGTACAGTTGTCACAATGTAGCAATGGCACATGGGTGTGCTACAGTCAGGGGGCCTAGACCTTCCTGTTATATGTTCACCATTTTGTGTACCCTCACAAACAGAGGCACCTGACGCATCAGTACTGTTACAATCTGCATCTGTAGCTGTACACACTCTCTTGGCTGTCAGGCTGTGTGTAACAGTGTCATTGGGCAACAAAGGCACAAAGATTAGGTAACTCAAATGTGTAATGTGTAATGTGGACACGCATATCACAGCTGTAGAGGGTATGCTGTCACATACACCACATACACACCCCTGAGATGGATTAGAGGTGTGTGTGTTTTGTGTGTGGTGGCCACGCCCCCTCCACATCTCCCTCTCAGCTGTGCACAGGTGTGTGGGCAAACACACTGCACAGTATACATAGGGGATGTATACCCTGTGGCACAGTGCTTGCTTGCTGGTACTGGTCCGGCACAGCAATTGTGTGTCATGATATATAGGATGCTGTGCATGTGTGGCTCACACTTTGATTCCCATGCCAGCACTGTGTTGCACATAGTGCACGCTGATGTGTGTCACAAAGATAGCTTCTGTAACAACAAGTGTCTTTGTGTGGCATCTTAAACCTTGACAGGCCCGCCCCAGGGTGCACATCTGTGAGCCTATGTACACACAGCATAGTGATGGTTAATGGAAGGAATGTTAATTACCCACCTTCATTGTCGCGTTGCGATGCAGCACCATGGGCACGCAGCTCATGTAGTAGCACATCCTCGCCAGTTTCGTTGCGCCTTGGTGCTGTTGCAGCATATCCTGCTGCAGACAACATTGGTGGTGTGGGGCTCCGTGGAGGTCCCATGTGACCCTCCCGGGGACCAGGCCTCTCCCCCTGGCGACTACTCCCCACATCAACCACCGTATCAGGGCTCTCTGTTCCAGGTGCGTGCCACACCTCCTCTTCCCCCTCCTCCTGCTCCAGCTCCTCCTCCTCCTCTTCCTCCTCCTGCTCCACATGTGTCGGCAATGTACTATAGTCACCTGTATTGTGTGCACACACAGATAAATACATATGTGTAAGCTGTACAGCAACATCTACGTGTGTGATCCAGACCACCCATATGTGATATTCAGAGTACCCTGAATGTGTGGTACATACAGAGCCCCCACATACCCACATACCTATCGCCCAAACCATGTACCTGTGTCATTAAAACTGGTCTGGGAGTCAGCCGTGCATGCCCTGTGTGGCCTCCAGGTTTGACTATATCCTCATATGGCCATCTATTCAGCAGTCGATCCCACACCCCATGTGTGTAATGTATGTGCTGACAGGGCTACACAGCACCAACAGGTACTCCATCCTTGACAGTCTAGGTTTGGGTGTGCATGCCATTGCTCACGGCATATTCACATGGGACATACTGTCTCCCCAGTGCTACATGTACCTTCCACGAACCTACAATGTAGGACGATACCACTGCAGAGGATCCTGAGACAATTGACAGGCACATGTAGCAGTGTGCGTAGAGTATGTCAGATAAACAGGAAACAGTCACACACAAATGCACAGTGACAGATGAGATGACATAGGGCAGTGATGGTGCAGTTGTTTAGGGGCTTCTACTCCATGACATGTCTGGAACAGTGTCACACACTGCTGGGATGTGTACCACATGTTGGATGTCTCCCTGTACCCTAGGTGGGGGCCATGGATAAACACGCCAATACAGGGCTAGCTGCAACTGAGAGGGTACACAACATGTCTCATGGTGGACATATGTCATCATCAGAGCACAGGTCATGTGTTACTGCAGCCACAGGGTCAGGGGAAGGGTGACACATCTGCCCTTCGGTCATGTTAGTACGTGTATTGACACACCTGGCCAGGACATTTCCCATAACATGTGTCAGGGAATATCTATGCCCGCACTGCTGTACTGTCTGCCTGCTGTACTGGCAGGTGTGGATACTAGGCTACCCATGGTGCACCACCACCCATACTCTGTGCTGTCCCCGTCCCCCCCAACAGTCACATGTCACCACATTTGACTGGCCATGTACATGTGTGAGTGTGACGTAGGGGAGGGTGATAGCACTGAGCCAGATTGCAAGTGAATGGGTATGTGCATTACCTCTACACATGCCACAGATACATGATCCCCACGATCCCTAGTCCTGTTAAACCTACCCGCTCAGAAGTTGTATGGGATGTGTGTTAAGGATGTACTATCCCTGATACGTTGGGGGGGGGGCCCCGTCAGGATAGTCATTGGCCATGGGGCTGGCAGCAAATCATAGCCTATGTAGGGTACATGACAGCTGTGTATCACACAGCTACATATTTGTCCCTCTGTGTATTGCATCTTGTGGTGTTTTTGTGGTGTGACATGGGGGGGGGAATTGTGACATGATTGCACACACAACGTCCATGTGGACAGATGTCGTCCAGGTGTAAGGTTCTGTTCATGCAGGTGCATGCACCCTTTTATATAGTTACAATATGGAACACATGTCCAATCAGCTAACACGCATCACCTTGTGAGAGGGGGATGACTGGGACACTGATGGACCACAGCACATCAGGGGCTGACTGCCCGATGCAGGGGCAGCTTGCTAAACACAGAGAGACAGAGTGACAGAGGGTGGGTGGCAGGGAGCCAGGGGAGCTGAAGATGGGGATGTGAAACAATGTGAAGGCCAGGGACATGCACATTTCGCTGTAACATTTGGCTGATTAGGGCAAGCAATGGCTAGCAGAATTCATATGGCACGGTCTTTGCAAACACACCAGCAGTTTTGTAGGGTGATCCTGTGACTGGCAAGACCATTCCGGAAAATGTGAGGTGTGTGTGCAGTGAGAGACACAGGAATGGTGTCCGGCCCTCTGGGGGGAACAGCTGACCCATGGGGGGGTGGACAGAGTGGGCACAAATATGCGTGGACTCCCCACGACATGGTACATGGTGTCCCTCATCCCAGTGACAGTTTCTAGTAGCAGCACGGTTGGCTGACCACTGTCTTTCACCTAATTACAGGCAGACATTGAGAGGGCGGGTGCATGCAGGCTGACGTGGGTTGGGACATACCCAGAATATATCCACACACATCTGTGAGATGTACCATGTACTCTTGTGTACGTTAAACAACATATCTCTATGGAGGGGATATGATCCAGGGGGAATCTGAGTGTCGTACGTGTGAGACACGGTTCACGGACACGCCACATAATATTAACTAGTGTCATCCACTACTTGCATACACACACAGGTGTGAGAGGGGTACCAACAATGCATGACAGAGATGTGTAGACACAGATAACATCATGTGTCATCCACATCTGACATCTGCCAGCAATACCCTTGTCAAAGTGGGGTGAGCCCTGCAAACAGTCCAGCTGTACTGATGCCATAGTTACCCTGTAATGAGCTCTGAGATCCCATAGATGCGGATGACAGACATGGCCAGAGGTTTGTGCAATCATGGGGAACCCTCGTGGTTGATATACCCTTGGCTTCCCAATGGTCAATGATTGTGTTGCATGACAAAGGGTTTGCAGAACGTGTCAGACTGACAGGGATTGTTACGGCAAGGCCTGGATGTTCCTCCACTATCCTCATACATCTGCTGTGTGTGTACCAGCCATCAGTGATCCTGACAAGGGTCACATGACGCGGCTGGGTAACTGGGTTACAGTACAGGTACATTATAGTGTGTTTCCCATGTTTACAATACTCTGTAAAACATGAACACATGACGGATTGTTAAATACAGTGTGGATGTATATTTCCGTATACTGCATTTGTGGTGACCATTCCCCTTCGCCCCTACCCTGGCAAATATACATTCCATTACAACTGTTCCATGCCACCATGTGGTGGCAGACAGTAATCACCATCTACATATGATTACACGGGCCGCTTTATCATTCCACCCTCAGGGAAACAACCCCAGACACATTGCGCAAAACATCTCGGACCCTCACGTCTACCGACATAGTGTTCGCACTGTGTCTATGTGTTGGCCACCATAGGGTATGATGGGGTGTGCACACAGCCTCAGACACAAGGCTAACGACATCCTTGGAATGGGGAGATAGGTATGTGTGTGCATCTGCAAATGTCAGCTGTATACACATTGATCATCTCAGGGGGGTTATGCGATGTGATGGATATGCATGACATACTTACCTGCATGTGGATCTGCAGTATCCAGCAGCGCAGGCAGACCATAGGTGTAGACCGGACCGAGGCGTTCGGCCAGCTGTTGCTCCAGGGGCGTCAGCATGGCTGGCAGGGGGCCCCCTCCTCCTGTACCCCTAGCATGTTTTGTTTCGGCACAGAGGTGCTGCCGTACACCTCTTTTGATGTCGGAATATCTTTTCTTCAGGCTATCTATGTCCCGTGGGGGGCCCCTGCCTCTGCGACCCCTCGCTGGACCGCCTCCCACACCGCGTTACGCCCTGCTGTGCCTGTCCTTGTGCTCTGTCGGCCAAACAGAACCTCGTAATTTTCAAGGACCATGGAGAGGAGGTTGTGGTTCTCAGCGTCTGTGAATTTTAATGCCCTCCTCCTGAGAGCCTCAGACACAGGGACACGCTTCCTCTTCCCTGTGTGCCTGCTGGGAGCAGGCTGTGCAGGTACTGATGGCCCTGGCACTGCCCCCACCTCCACAGGTCCCTCAGTCCCCGCAGGCCCTGCCTCTAGTGGTACTGGCGGCACCACCTCACCCGCAAATACACCAGGCTCAGCCTCCCCCACCCTCAGCCTCCCTCTGCCCCTCTCTCTGTCCCTCTCTGTCTGTGTCCCTCCCTGCCTATCCCTATCCCTCTCTCTATCCCTCTCTGTCTCTGTCCCTGGCTCCCTATCTCTCTCTGTACCCCTGTGTGTCTCCCTGTCACTCCCCCTCCCCCGCTGGCTTCGGGTCTGTCTCTCCATCGGCCTCCTCCCTCCTCTCTGCTCCCCACTCACCTCACCACTCGCCTCCCCACTGCACCTCACCCCCTCCGCCCCTCCCACAACAGGCACGGGACAGACACCGCAACCACGACCCCACCACAAGGCACACAGCACAGGAACAGAACAGTCACTAACACAATACACAGACAAGGTAACACACACAATGACAGACTACAGATATGGGTACTTATCAAACAACACGGGAAAATGTGGCTACCCAAATGACACTGACCCACCTCTCACTACACCACCTCTCACGTACATCAACTCTGTATACACTCGCTCTGACTCCTCAACCAACCCTCAACATTTTGCTTCCGTTTGGGTGCATTTGTAGTTTTGTGGACGGTGCATACGTTGCGCATGCGCCACTGTGTGACGTCACTGCTTGTGCGACGCGACTGTGTTTCATTGTGCATGCTCATGCGTCTCGCTCTATGGTTGTGTGCGTTATGCGCAGGCGCAACTCTTAACGCGTGGGCGTTTGTTTGCAGCAGGACGTCGGCGACGGCGCTGCTTGTGCGACGCGCCTGTGTTGAATTGCGCATGCTCATGCGCTGGCCTTTTAAGGTGCTTGCGTGACACGCAAGCGCCACTCTTAGCGCATGACCGTTTGTGTTTGCATCATGACTTTGGTGAAACGCATACGCCCATGCGTAATGGGGTTCACATGGGCTCCGCGCACACCCAAACGCACATGCGCCCCAATTGGCACATGCGCGTCGCAGTCATACACACGCACACGTGACAACGCTTGCACATGCGCGGCACGCACAGACAGGCGGCGATGCGTGACCTCCTGCGCATGCGCACTGCGCACACGGGGCGCGGTACCGACAAAACGGAAAATAACTGTACACTGTATAAAAAGAGGGTGCTCAGTCAGCAACATTGAGGGTGTTTTGGTAGGCGCGGCGTGTGTTTGTTTGGAGAATCTGGGAGCAACTGTAGTGAGCCATATTGTGGGAGTTGTCTGTTGTCTTTGATGTTTGTGGTGGTTTGCCATTTGTGCAGTGTTTGGGCAAGTGTGTGTGTCTGTGTGTCTGTGTGTCTGTGTGTCTGTGTTTGTCTGTGTGTTTGTGCTTGTGTAGTCACAGAGGGCTTTACATGGAGGACATAATAGTTGTTGCATGTGCCCAAAGACGTGGGCAGATGCTACGGTTGCTGGACAGGGGAGATGATGTCCATGGGGCTGTGGCACAGGGCATGGGTGTAGACCCGCAGCAACTCAGACCTGCTGCTGCGGCGGCTGGCCAGAGAGGTGCTGTGCGGCGACGGCACAGACGGCGTACTGAGGTGCAGGCTCGGCAGCTGCGGCTCTATAGGCCCAGGGCCCAGCTCCAGGGCATGCGTGAGGACCAGGTCATCTCCCTGTACCGACTGAGCACAAGGGCTATTAGGGGGCTGTATGAGGATCTGAGACCTGACCTTGAGCCCCTGACTAGCCGGTCCCATGCCATACCAGGTGTAGTCAAGCTCCTTGCTGCCTTACATTTCTTTGCCTCTGGCTGTTTCCAGTCATCTGTGGCCGCAGTGGGTGGCATGAGCCGCCCCACCTTCTCACGCTGTCTCCACCAAGTACTGCGTGCTATGGTCAGCCGGGTGGGGACGTACATAGCCCTTCCCCACAGTAGGCAACATTGGGAGACCCTGGACCAGGCCTTTGAGGCGTTAGCCGGGATACCACACGTGATGGGAGCTATTGATTGCACACATGTTGCCCTGGTCCCGCCCAGAGACAGGGAGGTGGTGTTCCGCAACCGCAAACACTACCATTCCCTGAATGTTCAGGTTGTATGTGATGCTAATCTGCATATTCTGAATGTGGTCCCAAGGTTTCCAGGGTCCACCCATGACTCCTATATCCTGCATCGCTCAGCACTATTTAGGGAATTTGAGGATGGACATTACGGTGACTGTATATTGCTGGGTGAGTATCTCCATATATATCTTCGATGATTAGTCATATATGTATGTGTTTACGTAACATTACCCATGTGTTGCAGATATTGGCCACTGTGCTATAGCTACATGAACTCCCATTCAGCAAACCGACAACTGTTGTGACTTTACATAATTACAGGACTGTAGACGTTGTTTAACAGGGGACATGATTAGCCATGTCACATCCGTTTCACAGCCATATGTGATGTGGAGATGCTGGTGTTGTTACGGAACATATGCAACTGTTCAGATGTGTGTGTCGGGTGTGTATTGGCACCTGTGTCTGTATACCTTCTGCACACAGGGATGGGGGGGGCATTTCCACCCACCTGTGTATGCATGGGTTTAGATTGTATCTGTGTTAGGTCATGTCAGACGTGTGTTATTTACAATCCATGCTCCTAATGCGTGTCATGTGCGTGTGAGGGCCACACACTCAATCATTCATGGGTCTGTCAGCTGTTGTTTGCTGGACAGGGGGGGTTGCCAACATATGATGCATGTTGCTTGCCTTTGCTATTGGGTGTACATTTTTGCATAGCTGTGCAAATGCTTTTGTCCTCTGCCATTACAGGGGTGGGGCCGGGCTGGGGTTAGCATTACCTTTGCGCACTGCACATGTGCAGTGCTGAGGCGTCATTGTCCGTGATTCTCCTGATGTGACTCATCATTTGGGAGATTTGACTGCAAAGACGTGGGCCTATGTTTTTGGCCAGACGTAGGGGTATTGGTGGGACATACACAGGAACGTTGTCATACTCAGTAGCTGTGATGTTTTACAAATCATGTGGCCTACAATGTCATATTCTGTGGAGCACAACTTAACAAGGATGGAACGGTGAGGGTACAGTAGACATGGTGTCTACTGAGATGGTTTGTTGACAGCGGTCAACAGCATTTTAAGTTATACTGCTATATGTAGATATGGAGACCTTTGACGACATGGGGTGTCATGGTGATATTGTGTTCATCCTGGCTGACATCACAGTCAAACATGTTGTGTGTGCGCCTACATTGGCCCAGCAAACATTATTGTGTTCTTTACTTTGCAAACATATATTGTTTGTATGTGTCATGTGTGTTTTTATTGCGTACTCTACCATTGGTGGTGATGGTGTCGGTGATGAGAACATGAGCCACATAACATGGGACGTGTGCTCAACATAGGACTCTTTTGGGGGGACAAGGTGGGATTGTGTTGTTCTCGGACATGTCTCTACAGACCTGACAGGGCATTTGTTGTGTTTCTATCAGAATAGTTGTTAGGTCTGGTGGATAATTGTGATGTAAAATATGTCTGTCCTGATGTGTTGTGGGTTATGTCTCTCGTCTATACATCTGTGAATTTATGGTGTCATGCGCTCAGTCATTCACATGCAACATTCTTCTCTGCAGGTGATGCAGGGTATGGGTGTCGGCCCTGGCTCCTGACACCTGTGCGTCAACCACGGACACGTGCAGAGCGGAGGTACAATGAGGCCCACGCATCCAGCCGCTCAGTCATAGAACGCACCTTTGGCGTTTTGAAAAGTTGCTTCAGGTGTCTGGATAGATCAGGTGGGGCCTTACAATATTCGCCAATGACTGTTGCAGAGATTATCGTAGCTTGTTGCATACTGCACAACATTGCTCTCAGGCATGGTATCCCTGTAGAGATTAATGAGGATGTGGAGGAGGATCCACCGTGCCCCCCTGTACGTGCCTGTGGTGACACACAGGCAGGCACATCGGTCAGGCGTCAATTGATTGCAGACAGATTCACTGGTATGTATTGCACATCTACCCACATATATGTGCTGTTGTATGCGTGTGAGGTTTACAAAGGGTGATGTTTGGACCATTTACCATTCAGATGCAACACTGCATTGTCCTTTTCTTAAACATCCATCATAACATGTCGTCAGAGGTGTGTGATGGACAATGTGGACAGAGCACAGTAGCAGCTGTTGGTGTTGTGGGTCAGAGGGTGTTGCTACACCTTTCAGAGCTTTTGGGGGTCACAGTACCATTTAGTGGTTTTTTGTGCTAGCAACTGCTGGCCAGACACAGTTATTTGGTGTTATTGTGTGTGAGGAGCCCTGGGTCAGGCAGATGGTTAGGGGTTTGGTGTGATAGAGGTGTCCATGTTTGTGGTGAGCTTTCATGCGGGACCTTTGTTTGTGTACTGCAATCTGTGGGTGTTTGTGTGTGTGTGTTCTGCTCCTGTCAGCTTGCTATGTTTGTATGTTGGATATTTTCAATGCAATATGTCAGACATATCACAGTACACATGCACCTGATAACGTTCCTATGGTGTTTCTGACAAGGTGTCACGTGTATTGCTGCAGCAGCAGCGCAGTGTGTGGTAAGGTATGCCTCATCAGGTGTCACAGGCATGGATATGGTGAATTATGTGGACATGTGCAGTGGGCAGCCAGGGGGCCATATGATTGCTACAGTCCATTTGTGGTGGAGTAATGCATAGCAGTATATTACATGTACACACATACAGATGTGCAGTGGGTTAGATGCTGAATGGGTGTATTTCATTAGGCAAATGTGACGCTAGATGTGTTTGCCCTTCCGATTTTATGGGGTCTTCCATTTTAGTGGTGGCATATGTATTTGATAGTATCTCTACATCTGCCTCATGCGTGTGGGACGTGCTGTGTGTATGGCAGGATAGCACGGTACAGACACACAGATACCTTGAGGACACTATCAAGGGATGTTATATGCACATACACACACAGACCTATGTGGGGGTTATTTGGGGCATTGAGACATCAAACCTATCCTTGGTTGAACTTTCTCACAGTTACACAATGGGTTAACATGCAACAATCACGGTAAGGTGACATGCAGACATGGTGGTTATTGTGGAGAGCCATGGTGCTGCCCTTGCCATGTATTTCATCACATGATAAACACACAACTGTCATTATTCTTTGCTGGGGGAGATGTACAATGCATAATATGCATCTACACAGTGTATACAGGTGGTATTGAGGCATATTTCCAGGTGACACAGGTACTTACACTGTGCTTCAAAACAAAATTGGAGGGTACTGCACACAGAGAGGGGGTGTTGGTCTGAACATGGGAGGCACAGACATATAGTGTGAACCTTGGGATGCGTCACCAACATGGTGTGTCCATCCACCTGTTTTGGCACGTGTGTGGCACAGCAGGAGGGTGGGGAGGCATATGATGGATGTGGGGGGCCTTGGTATTTGCATCACACATGTACATGATGCCTCTCCCATGTACAAGATCTGTGCAGTGTGAGGGTGCACAGTCCGTTGTTGGTTCATGTTTTGGTGTATTACAGCTGGGGACAGTACGTTGCAGTGTGGCGTTCAGCGCTGGAACCTGACAAGGTTGTTTCTTCTTTCCACTACACAGGACATACGTGATGACAGTGCTGTCGGTGTGTGTCATTAGCACATGGCAGAACATCAGCAGAAATGCTGGGGTCCAGGGTATGTAGAACTACCGATACATTGTATGTGTGTGATGTCAGGTGCACAACATCTAGCCTGTTATGTATCATATTTGGCAGCTGGTGTTGTTCACGTATATTCTGTGTGCCGGTCTTACCCATATTTGCCTGTTGTCACACATCTCCACGTGCGGTTGTGACCAGTATTTTTCCTGTAATGGGTTTTCTGGTACATTTTCCACAGATCCACATGTGGGCCTTGATGGGCTAGCTTTGCGGAAGCAACACCTGCTGCCTCCACCATTTTAGTTAAATAGGCCATCATCAGGGTGTCCTTGCATGTCACTCGACCGTTATGTGCACAAATTAGCACTTGGGCACCGACAGGCCACGTATTTCAGCTGTCACATTGTACTACGCATATTGTGCTGGTGGCTGTTTATTGGTTTGCTTATGTGGTGCTGCATTGTACATGCATGATACATTGTCATATGCTTTGATGTGTGCGGGCACCTGGGGGGCATTGTGGGGTTTGTTACCTCTACAGTAGTGCTGTTCACCTATTCATCATCACCCACATTTCTGGTGAGCAGAGTTGTGTCCTGTGTTATGTGGGACTGGTGTTGAGCAACATTTGTTTTCTGTCTGACATAGGCATGATGTGAAGATCCCTGATGTGTGACTTTACATGTTGGTTCTACTGGTTGACCTGATATCGTCTCCGTTCGCTGTGACCTGGTGTACATATGCAGCAGTTGATGGGATTGATGAGGGACACATCATGGACACATAGGTTAGATTCCACCTTTGTTTAATTGTTATTACATCTGGCTGTACCTTTTGTGGGGTATCATTTGATCTCATGGACATGTAATGTTGCATCTCTGTACACAAAAAGGGATGCATATAGTGTGTAGCTGTGAGATGCCTGTGTGACATGGTATTTAACATACCCATCTCCATGTGACACCCGTGTCTGCAGCAACATGTACTGTTCCTTTCACATCTGTGTTTTATTTGATGTGCATATCCTGTCATGTTTGCATTTCCATCACTTCAATCTTTCATTAGTGCAGTGTGCATTGTGGCAATTTGTGGTGTTGTTGCAGGGTTACTAACATTGGCCACACCTATCCTTTCTTTGCACAGGGCAGTGGACATTATGGACACATTTCCTCCAGTGCATCTCGTCTCCTCATCCAACAGCTGTTGTGGGACAGTGCACCATGTTATTGTTTAATGGGAAATATCCTATTTGATGTTTGACGTCTGTGAGTGGAACACAGGCCTGTGCTGGACGTTATTGCTCTTGGACTGCTTGTTTGACCATGACAGACATGTACAGCACACAGTTTGTGCCATGCTGTAGCTGACAGTCCTGCTGATTGCAGGGACACAGATGAACCTCCTCGGACTGTGCCATATTGGCATGTGACACTTTACTATGCACGCCCATGTTTGCCTGGGAATTTTGTAAGTGATATTTTGGATGTCAGGAAGCCTTTGCTTTTGGTACAGTTTGCGCATCAGGGACTGACATCATCTGTGTCGTTTGGACATTCCTCACAAGTTGTTTACTGCAGAGCTTTGGCCCATGTGTGTGACATGGCACTCAGGATACCCTGATCTGTTTATTTCAACTGTAGCATACAGCCGTGATTGTTGCAGGGGGGAACAGTTTCAGCATTGCAATTGTCTATGTCCACCTGCCACACACCTGGACATGCTACATGTTTTCCAATAACACACGGTCATGCCCACCAACATCCTTGATTGATGTGTGTAGGCGGCAATGTGGTTTACATTCATGTGTGGCATCACAGTACCATGTTAGTGTCCGGCTGGTGGCTGTGCATCAGAGTGACTCTGTTTGTGAGCCACAACATGTGGAGCTATGACCTCGGTGTGTTGCAGTGTGAGATTATGTGCCATTCTTTGCATATTCACATGCTAATTATTGTGTTTGTTTGATGTTCAGACATGACACTCTGCATGTATGGCCACGCCTTGCATTGCACGTCTGCACAGTCCTGTGTTACCCCCTGCATTTACCACACTCTCATTAGGACATTGTATTTGGGGTGTGTTATTGTGGGTGACCATTTTCGTGCTACACATCTGCATTCCATGTAACCTGCTATATGTGGCCAGCGACTGTGTAACCAACAGACAATGCAAGGGGGCCTCCTGTATGGTGTTATGTGTACACATTTCTGCCTGTTTTGTGGTTTGTATTCACTCTGTGTTGATGTGTCCCTGCTACTTGTTAGCATATAGTCAGTCAGTTTGAGATAATATTTGGGGTGTACATTGACACATTGCTGATGTGGTGATCTGCCATTATGTGGGAGTTATGACATTCGCTTGCAGATGTGTTTGTCACATTACAACATATTGGCAGCATATGTATTTTTAATTTGGTGACCTCCTCTGTTGCATGAGGGCTATGTTTGGGGGGACATGTTATGTGTTTGGTTTCTCATTCTGCCACACCTGTTGTCTACATGCACGCATATGTGTGTGACACATTGTGGGCATGCAGCATCTGCTGTGTTGTGTGGCCCTGCTACACAGTGCATATCATGCACCTGATGAACATTTATTCTCGTGCCATTATGTTTTGCTCTTGAGTTGACCTTTGCATGGCATGTGCATTTTGACATTGCTGACTGTGTTCCCATCATTTGCCAGGGTGGGACACACCTTGCAATTCTGTTTACACTGTGTATGGTATGTATGAGACGTGTTAGAAAAAATAAATATGTTCATTGTTCAGACATGTGTCTCTTTCTGTACTTTATCTCTGTGACATACATGCATTACAATGTTTAACATTCCATCACACATGACTCCTTGGGACCATGGGAATCCTGGCTTTTCTTGCACATGTACCTCCACTGATTTGCCCCAGGGCGCATGGTGTGCTGTTGTGATATGGTGCGTGTTTGCCTTGTGTGCAAGACATTTATGTGAACACTAGACTGCTCCTCCACTCATGGACCACATTTACACGTTTGTCTATGGATTTGATGGTAATTTCCATGGACCCCTGTGCTCACATTGGTGTTTGATGACAGCTGTGTATGTGTCTGCAATTTGGCACATCACTGAGTGCGGCACATCCCCATACAGGCCCTCCCTTTGGAATGTAATGTTTGGCTTGCCCTCAGTGTGTTGTTTGTGTGTATGGTTGGGGGCATGTTTGTTCACACAGTGCTTAGCAGTTTGCCTCACAACATCGTATTTTTTTATGGAATATCTGGAAACAGAAACATTATTTTACAGCTGCTTCATCACCTCTACACACACCCTTGTCTGTCGTCAGTGTACAGCAAGGTGTTCACTCTGTGTTGACAAGGCAGCACATATTAGCTGTTGCATGGGTCTCTTTCTTAATGTTGTTTGCACAGCACTACACCTGGGGGTGTGGTAATATTGAGGTTGAGCAGGTGTGTGCTGCACCTTTTCTCATGTTGAATTGGCTCCTATCCTGTCCGCAATTGCTGGGCAGCTCAACCACACAGCAAGCACTGCCCTTGTTGGTTATTTACTTTCCTCTGGGTTTTTTTTGTTTTTATTCATTTATGTAGGTGTATGTTGATGCAACATTTCTGCGGGTCATATCTGCATTACATTACAAGGGGTGGGGTTTACAGGTAGGGCAGGGCCATCCCCAGGGAGGCTACATTAAGGGTGACCACAGGGCACATAGGACATGCTATGGACATTGACAGATTGTGAACAGTGTCTGATTCGTCTAGGGTTGATTATGTGTGGGGGTTTGGGGGATTCCTGGTAATGCTTTTTTTAAAGCTATATTGTAGAAGTTATTTGGCCTGTCTTATTTCCGGGGCTGCTTGGTAGGGTTTTGCGTAAAGAGGAGGCATACAGTTAGGACGCTAGATGTCACGTCCATTACAGGCATTAGTTAAATTTCAGAGGTACATTGAAGCCTTTGGAAGCGTCTGGTCTGGTAGTTCTTCCATGTGCGTTTCATTACTGTTGGGTTGTGATTTGGTGTTTCTGTGTTTGATTGGTGGGTGGGTGGGTTGGCTTTGCATTTAGTCAGTGTTTCAAGTAGGGGTATGTGTGGGTCCTTTACAATTGGGGTGATGTGTTCTGTTCCTTTTGCATGCTGTATCCACTGCATAACATATCCTTGTGTGTGTGTGCATGTGTCGCTGGTACCATATACAATATGTGATGTGATCTGATCACAGCAGATCACCAGGTGCATTTATTCCCGCTTTCTCCTGTGGGTTTGCCTGTCCTTACAACCAGCACGCGTGCTGTGTGGGTGGCTTGACTGCTTGTGAATGCAGCCTTTGCTATGACGTGGAAGTTGTTGTTCTGTGCTACCTTTGGTTGCTTTTAGTTTTTTGGGAGTGGTCCTCGGTGTGATTAATCTCTGTTCTGTTGGCTGTGTCTGCTTGTCGTGCAGATGTCGTTTCCATTTTTTTGGCGGCCAGATGTTGGCAGGTTTGTGATGTAAGCACATTGTACCCTCATCTGAGTTTTGACCCATGGTTCTGTCCATCTTCTGACTCCCAGCTCTTGTGTCATCCTGCCCTGATGTGCATGCTGCTACAAGCCATCCTGCACTCCTACACCTTCCTGCATTTCATCTCTCCATGGTTGGCTCGTGTGTGTGTGCTCTGCCTATAACCGCTGGTCCACTATCATCATGAGATTTCACCTGTTGTGCTATTTCAGGCGCATCTGCTGGACACATCTTCACGTTGTCTGTCGCACACGATCATGATTGGATGTTACATTTGCATCACTCTGTACATAGCTCCAGCTAGACCCAATTTGTGTGTGTATTTATGTAGATGCCACATGTCCTGGATGTCATTATTGTACTGCAGCACATGTGCTGTCTGTGGTTCTTGTCGTTCTGCTTGACGTTTCCTTTCAGCTCTGTGCAGTGTTTGGGTTATATGTGAACTCGCCATCACTGAAATGGTGGTTTATGATGTGCATTCAGTGACACCCTAAAGGGTGACATACTCCTGTGCACTGGGGTGGGCTTGTGTTTAGCTGGCAACACAGATCGCTGTCCAATTGCATGCTGTACGCAGATGTAGGTAACCCAGGCTTAGTCACTGCTCAATTTGACACATGACCCCTTCACGTTCAGTCAGTGCCATGACCATTCTGCTACACTGCTGTTCCATCTTGCATGTCTGCTCACCTACTTTGGATTTCCATACATTACAATACACAATGGTACTAGCACTGACTGTGTTTGGTCAATGCCCTGCCTCCTACGGCACACAAAACGCACCCTATACACATCATTGTGTGTTTCGTTTGTGGAGAGTGTACGCTACAATTTGACCTCTGAGGTACCTTGATGGGCACCTTATGCATTACCTGCTATTACAGTACTTCCATAGTTCATTTGCTATCAGTAGTACATACAATTGAGGGTTACATGGCTCCTAGTTCATGACAGGTGATGGCTCAACCAGCCTTATTCATTGAACACAGCAGGGGATCGGACCCATGATGCCAGCACCATTGGGCAGTGTGCTAACCCTTCTGCTGTGGCTCTGTTCATTTGGCTCTGATATAAGCACAGCGCCTTTTGCCTCTTACACATTATGTGGGCAATAACTTCATGCCCCTCATGTGGCAATATTACCTAGGACAGGTGATGCATCACCCAGCCTTTTTCTATTTCTGCACAGCCGTGTATACAACCCCTGATCAATGCACCATTGGTCAGTGTCATCATCATTGTGCTGTGGGTCTGTTCCTGTGCATACCCATCAATGCGCCACTTCTGCAGGCTACTATTACAGTGCCTCCAAAAGGATATTTTTCACCGCCTCATGCCCATCAACGCAACGCCTTATGCTGAACATTGGTTCTCTCACCCCTAAACATATGCCTCGTTGTGGACTAACACTGTGGGTGATTGGGGACATGCTCCCTACACTATTGGTTAATGTCTTCGCCATTGTGCTATGGCTCAGTTCCTGTGTATGGACATGTGCGCACAGCCTTATGCCGTTCACAATTAACAGCGCGACGCCTACTGCTGCCAGACCCGCACAAGAGTAACAGCGCGACGCCTGATGCCGCCCACATTTCCACCGCATCAACTCACGACCCCCACATCTGCCAGCGAGACGCATAATGCGGATCAATATTAGTTACTGCCGCAAAAACTTACCCGCGCGACGCCCAAAATTAGTGTGCCTCCATCAACTTTCTTGTCCAGCAGTACTAGTTATGCCTCGGCCAGCCTTTCTGTATTGCACAAAATGGGGTATTGAACCCGTGGGCCCTGCACCATTGGTTGGTGTCTTCCCCATTGTGCTACGTCTCGAGTCCTGTGTTTAGATATTTTCCCAACGCTTCATGCCGTCAACAACTCACACAGCACCACCTACTGCCTCACAATACGCAAAAGATGTCCCGCGCACAGCCTAACGACGCACGAAACGCAAGCGACGTACAGCGCGCCGCCTAATGCACCACAGATTTTACAGCGAAATTCATAACGCAACATATTAATTACTGGCGCAACAACGTAACACCGACAGCCGCCCTAATGTGGTATGCCTCCTAAATATATTTTTTAAAACATTACTAGGCATGGTTCAGCCAGAATTGTTGGCTTGCACACACTGGGTGATTGCACCCATAGCCCCTGCACCATTGGTTAATGTCTTCGCCATTGTGCTACGGCTCAGTTCCTGTGTATGGACATTTGCGCACAGCCTTATGCCGTTCACAACTAACAGCGCGACGCCTACTGCTGCCAGACCCGCACAAGCGTAACAGCGCGACGCCCGATGCCGCCCACATTTCCAGCGCATCAACTCACGACCCCCACATCTGCCAGCGAGACGCATAATGTGGATCAATATTAGTTACTGCCGCAAAAACTTACCCGCGCGACGCCTGGTGACGGCCAAAATTAGTGTGCCTCCAGCAACTTTCTTGTCCAGCAGTACTAGTTATGCCTCGGCCAGCCTTTCTGTATTGCACACAATGGGGTATTGAACCCGTGGGCCCTGCACCATTGGTTGGTGTCTTCCCCATTGTGCTACGTCTCGGGTCCTGTGTTTGGATATTTTCCCACCGCTTCATGCCGTCAACAACTCACACAGCACCACCTACTGCCTCACAATACGCAAAAGATGTCCCGCGCACAGCCTAACGACGCACGTAACGCAAGCGACGTACAGCGCGCCGCCTAATGCACCACAGATTTTACAGCGAAATTCATAACGCAACATATTAATTACTGCCGCAAAAACGTAACAGTGCAACACCGACAGCCGCCCTAATGTGGTATACCTCCTAAAATGATATTTTACCATTAATATTCATGCCTCACCCTGCCTTCTTTGGTTGCGCACACTGGGGGATTGAACCCATGGCCCCTGCACCATTGATTTTTGTCTTCAACATTGTGCTACGGCTGTATTCTTCTATGTGCCTGGCAGCGCCCCGCTTAGCCTTCCCACGCGCTAATGTGGGACCCACACATTAGCGCGATGCGCACAGGTATGGTCCGTTTTTTCCTTTTTTCTGGCTGGCCCGCCCACTCCTTATATGGCACCCGCACACTAACGGGAACCCGCACAGCAACGGTGTTTAGTAAACATGCCCCTAAATTTAGGCTTTTAGGTAGGAAGTTGAAATCCAGAACGTCCAGGGTAGCGTTCTCCGAAAAGCTTCCCGTTCCACGTGCAGGACCCAAAAGGCAGGCAGAGCTTCGGAGTCTCAATGTGTGGATGAGACAATGGTGCAGAGATGAGGGGTTTGGATTTGTTAGGAACTGGGGTACATTCTGGGGAAAGGAAGGGCTCTTCCGAAGGGATGGGCTTCACCTTAACCGGGATTTATTTAATAGTATTTCTATACCGCCTTATCTTACAATCAACCAGGAACCAGGCTGCTGGCATTAACCTTTAAAAAGGCGATAGAGCAGTTTTTAAACTAGACAATAGGGGAAAGCCGACAGTCACCCAAGAGCAGATGATTCGGAAGAATGTATCCTTGAAGGATACTACCAAAAGCAGAGAGGTTCCAAAAAAGAGTAAAGTAGCCTAAATGCCCTCGAGTATGGAGCAGACAGAGCTTAAAGATCCCAAATTGCCCATGTCTACCAATAGCCAAATTAATATGAATAAAATACAGTCTCTAAAATGCTTGTATGCAAATACTAGAAGTCTAAAAAATAAGATGGGAGAGTTAGAATATATAGCACTAAATGAGAGGTTAGATGTGATTGGAATATCAGAGACATGATGGAAGGAGGACAACCAGTGGGACACTGTGATACCTGGGTACAAGCTATATCGTAATGATAGAGCTGATCAAATTGGTGGAGGGGTTGCGCTCTATGTTAGAGAGGGCATTGAATCAGAAAGGATTAAAGTTTTGCAGCAAACAAAATTTTCTGTAGAATCTCTATGGATTGAAATTCCATGTAAAAAGGGGAAGGCAATGGCGGTGGGGGTTTACTATCGACCGCCTGGCCAGAATGAACAGATGGATGATGAAATGCTCAAAGAAATCAAGGAAGCTAACAAAAGTTACAGTGCAGTAATAATAATGGGCGATTTCAATTACCCCGGTATCGACTGGGTCACTGTCACGACAGTACATGCTAGGGAGATAAAGTTCCTAGATGACATAAATGACTGCTTCTTGGAGCAGCTAGTCCATGAACTGACAAAAGGGGAAGCCATATTAGACCTAGTCCTTAGTGGAACACCAGATCTAGTGCAAGAGATAAGGGTGTTGGGGTCACTTGGCAATAGTGATCATAGCATGATCGCCTTTGATTTAATTAGTGGAGGAGGGATAGTAAGGAAATCCACAGTACTACCTTTTAATTTTCGAAAGGCAGACTATGATAAAATGTGGAAAATAGTTAAGAAAAAACTAAAAGGAGCAGTTGCAAAGGTTAAAGACTTACATCAAGCTTGGGTGTTGTTGAAAAATACTATCTTGGAAGCCCAGGCCAGCTGTATTCCACGCTTTAAGAAAAGTGGAAGGAAGTCCAAAAAACTGCCAGCATAGTTTAAAGGTGAGGTCAGAGAGGCTGTTGTTGCCAAGAAAGCATCTTTCAGGAAATGGAAAAAAAAGCCAAACGATGAAACCTGGAAACAGCACAAGCACTGGCAGGTCAAATGCAAGGCATTGATAAAGAAGGCAAAGAGAGAATTTGAGAAGAAGCTTGCTGCGGAAGCAAAAACGCGAAATAACGATTTTTTCAAGTACATTCATAGCAAAAAACCTGTGAGATAGTCAGTTGGACCATTAGATGATAGAGGAGTTAAAGGGGCACTAAGAGGCGACAAGGCGATAGCGGACAGACTGAATGAATTCTTTGCTTCGGTCTTTACTGAGGAAGATGTAGGGATATTACCCATGACTGAAGTGGTATTTAAAGATGCGGAAGAATTGAAGGAAATATCGATACATCGGGAAGATGTATTACAACTATTAGATAAACTGAAGAGTAGCAAATCACCTGGGCCGGATAGTATACATCCAAGGGTGTTGAAAGAACTGAAATATGAGATTGCAGACCTGCTATTAGTAATCTGTGAACTATCATTAAAATCATCTCTAATAACTGAAGATTGGCGGATCGCCAATGTAACACCAATTTTTAAAAAGGGTTCAAGGGGTGATCCGGGAAACTACAGACCGGTGAGCCTCACGTCAGTACCGGGAAAAATGGTAGAAACCATCATAAAGAATAAAATTACTCAGCATGTAGATAGTCACAACCTAATGGGAGATAGCCAACATGGCTTTAGACAAGGAAGATCTTGTCTTACTAATCTGTTATGTTTTTTTGAAAGTGTGAATAAGCAGGTGGACAAAGGTGAGTCAGTTGATAAAGTGTATCTGGACTTTCAGAAAGCCTTTGACAAAGTCCCTCATCAGAGACTTTTGGCAAAACTAAATGGGATAGGAGGCAGTGTACTACTGTGGATCAGGAACTGGTTAAAAGATAGAAAGCAGAGGGTTGGGCTAAATGGCCAATTTTCCCAATGGAGAAAGGTGAATAGTTGTGTACCCCAGGGATCTGTGCTGGGTCCGCTGCTTTTTGACATATTCATAAATGACCTGGAACGTGGAATAACGAGTGAGGTTATCAAATTTGCAGATGACACAAAACTATTTAAAGTTGTTAAAACCCAAGAGGATTGTGGAAAATTGCAAGAGGATCTTTATAAATTGGAAGACTTGGCATCAAAATGGCAGATGAAATTTTGGGGTATGTTTACTAAACTGCGTTAGTGCAATTCGCGTTAGGAGCCACGGTAGTGACAGAAACCCCAAATAAGGACATGGGCGGTACATCGTCACCACTAACGCGCATTAAAAAAATTAACGAGCGTTACCGGGCACCGTGGCGCGTTACTGCGCGTTAAACGTAAGAAGACGTACAGACACAAAGCACTGAAACAGAGCTGTAGCACAATGGTTACGGTACTGACCGCTGTTACAGGCAGCATGGGTTCGAGTCCCCAGTCTGCCTAACGCAGAAGGCTGTCCCAGGCATCACCCTGTACATTACAGAGGGAAAGAGGAGGCATGTTTTTCATTACGTTGAGTATTGGTGTCCGAAAAACACTCTCGGAGTGTGCCTAGCCACGTACGTTGGTGCGTGCGAGGTTGCGTGCATTGGTACGTGCGTAGCTGCGCGCGTACAATCGTGCGTAGGTACGTGTGTTTTTACGTGCGTGGGTACGTGTGTTTTTACCAGTGTGGGCATCTTATATTACAGACTCTGTAGGGTGTCTTGCACCTATGCATTATGCTAACAGATGTACGTGTGATGGCCTATGGTTTATCAGAGCCTGTGAGCAGGTGCTGGAGTTTCACAGGATTGGATTGTGCCAGTCACACCCATGATGCACTGCACATGCAAATCAGCTGTCCACAGATACACACCATGGGGAATGCACCCCCACAGCACCTCGGCCTGGTAGGGGGAACTGACCATGTGCACCCCCACAGCCTGATAGGGGGTACCGACCGTGTGTTGTACTGGCACAGAGTAGCTACACACCGTCACATTGTGCGGGTACTGTGCTCACCCTGAGGGTACAGTGAGGTGCCCAGCACTAGGTCCACAGCACCAGCCATGGTGTAGGTCCAAAGCAGTGTTACTGTGTGAGATAGGTAGTTTCTGCAGGAACACCTTGGACATCTCTGTCTTTTTCAATCAGTCTTCCTCCCTGCAAAGGTGACAGTAGAGGAGAACATTAACCCTAGTCCTGCCAAGGAACAAACACCCCACAGGGCAATCAATGCAGCTCTGTACACAGCCATAACACAATAGCAGACAGACATTAGGCCTGGATATGCTATGCTGCACCCCACCACCATCTGATATTCCCCTGGTGCAAGCCATCAGCTACTGCAAGCCACTCCATCACAACACCTACCAGCTGCAAACAGTCTGCTAGTGCCCAGTGGAGATGCCTGCACCCAGAACTGGGATGTCAGCATACACAGCAAGCAGATACATCAGTGACTGGGCCCCAAAAGGAAACCCATATTTATCACATGAAAGAAATACTAGATAGCACTATGGGAGTGCCTAGCCATGCTGTGGACACTGCACAGTCAGGGTGAGAGTGATCTCTCAGCAGGATATACTGAGGTCACCCTGTCTGTGTAGGTGGTAGCTGGGCACTACAATGTGCCTGTCACTGCCCTATGCCCTGTGCAGATGCACCCTGGCCAGGCCACCCTCTCCGGCCTTGCTCCTCATTATGCACATTGGCAGCCCAATACTGGCAACATTGCTGGCAGTGTGGGCTGTGGAAGGTGTTTGCAGCCACCACACACTGGATAGACAGACAGCCACCCCCACACCAAGATCCAAGAAGCCCAGTATCCTGTTTCCAACAGTGGCCAATCTAGGTCATACGTACCTAGCAGTTTCCCCAAAAGACACAGGTTCTGCAATGCTTGTACTAGGGCAAGCATTGATATCCTGGGTCCCTTCTTAATAATGGTTTATGGACCTTTCCTCCAGGAAATTGTCCAAACCTTTTTTAAACCCAGCTACACTAACAGCCTTTACTACATCCTCCGGTAACAAATTCCAGAGTTTGATTACACGTTGAGTGAAAAAATATTTTCTTTTATTAGTCTTAAATAGTTTACCCTGTAGCTTCATTGCATGTTCCCTAGTCTTTCTATATTCTGATAAGGTAAACAATCGATCTACGTTTACCCATTCCACTCCGTTCATTAATTTATAGACTTCTATCATATCTCCCCTCAGCCGTCTCTTTTCCAGGTTAAAGAGCCCCAACCTTTTTAGCCTTTCTTCATAGGAATATCCCTCCATCCCCTTTACCATTTTGGTGGCTCTTCTCTGAACCTTTTCTAAAATCGCTATATCCTTTTTAAGATACGGCGACCAGAATTGCACACAATATTCAAGGTGCGGTCTCACCATGGAACGATATAGAGGCATTATAATATCTTTTGTTTTATTTTCCATTCCTTTCCTTATCATACCTAGCATTCTATTTGATCTCTTGGCCGCCGCTGCACACTGGGCCGAGGGTTTTAACATGGTATCCACAATGACGCCTAAATCTTTTTCCTTGGTGGTGGTTCCTAATGTGGAACCTTGCATCGTGTAACCATAGTTTGGGTTATTCTTCCCTAGGTGAATAACCTTGCACTTGTCCACATTAAATTTCATCTGCCATTTTGATGCCCAGTCTTCCAATTTATCAAGATCCACTTGCAATTTTCCACAATCCTCTTGGGTTTTAACAACTTTAAATAGTTTTGTGTCATCTGCAAATTTGATAACCTCACTCGTTATTCCACTTTCCAGGTCATTTATGAATATGTCAAAAAGCAGCGGACCCAGCACAGATCCCTGGGGTACACCACTATTCACCTTTCTCCATTGAGAGAGAATGGTATCCCCTTTTCTGGCATCTGTCCAGTTGCCATTCCGACATGCCCACCCTGTTGTTGCTGCATATGTGCACGCCATAGGACATCTGTCCAATGGAGAGGAAAACCCTGCACAGCGCAATTTCACTGTGGGCTCATTCACTTTGTATTGGGACAGAGCATAGACCCTTCCACGATTAATATCATTTTTTTAGAGCTTTCCTGGGGGGGGGGGGGTTGATGGTACCCATTAATATCTCTATTGGCCAGCTTGGTTATGGTTTTTTTCCAGTTTGTTGAGGTCATTTTCAATGTTTATGTGCCCTTTTGTTCTGGCACATGTATCACACTTATCACTTTTTTTAGGTTTCCCTGCCTATGCTGTACATTGCTGACACTTAAATGGTTTCTCTCCCCTGGACTGTGCATTTAACGGCAGGTTTTCAATCGTGTTAAGTTTCAGCTCTTCAGACCAGCACGTTAGTGTGCAGGGAGCCTCTCCCTGCCCACCCTCCGCCAATTGACCCCTTCTCTCTGCCCTCTCTCCACCTTCTGCGGTATTTTACCGCGCCACGGAGCTTTACGATCGTTAACGCATCATAACGCACGTTATGTAACGTTAACGCTTGTTAGCGCATCATAACGCGCGTTATGATGTGCTAATGATCGTTAACATTACATAACGCGTGTTATGTACCATTACCGCAGTTTAGTAAACATACCCCTAGGTCATTCAGTTCTGACTGTGTTATTAGATGAGGCACACTGGACATAAACGGTTCAAAATCTGGATCCATGTCATTTTCCACGTTTGGCCTGTGTATTGTGGCATCTTTGTCTGCCCCTTCTAGGCTACATGCCTCTGGTGGCTTCGGTAAAGGCATCTCATGGCAGAAGCTGGATACATTGGTCAGACAGAAGTAACAGTCCATCACGTGATTTTTCTATTCTTGCCATATCATCGGGACTGCAAACAGCATTGACCTCCAAGTACCTTTGAGCCAAGCTCTGAGATGGACCGCACGTGTTGTACAGCAAATGTGAGGAGCCCAGGATTCATCTTGATCACCAACTTTACAACTGAAGTAGTGCTCGTACACTTTCTTAATAAAAGCAGTCTAGCTGCGTCTTTGAGGCTTAAGCGTATACTCACCACAAATGTAACAGAATGTATTATTTTATTTATTTTATTTTATTTAGTAACACTTATATACCGCTACTTCCAGCGATCAGAAGTGGTTTGATTACATCTTTGGGATTTGTCAAAAATCAAGACAGAGAAATTGGGGCATATATACAATAGTTCAGAGGTAAATCACAGCACACAGAATATGGTCTCGAGATTGGCCTAGACATATTTACATAATTTTACAAAAGGGATTCTACTTAAACATATTTACATTTTTACATATAACTGTTCACTTCATCCTTTATCTCTTTGGGATTTACTACTGGTTGTAGTGACAGTGGAATAGATGCGTTTTTAATTTCTTCCTGAAATCAACTATGTCTTTAATTGCTCGCAGCTCATATGGCAGTTGGTTCCATAAGGTTGGGGCATAGAATGAAAATGCTCTGCGGCTAGTACTGGCTTTTACCTGTCTGATGATGTTTGGAACTTGTAGCGTGTCTGAGTTGGTAGTTCTCCTGTCTCTGGTGTCTATGGCTGTTGTGACATTGATGAGACATTTCTGCTGTAATGAATCATTGTTTAGACAAGAAGCTTCCATGTAAATGTTATTGTTAAGTACCCAAACTGATATCAACATCATGCATAGCATCTGTGCATGAAAATTGCTTTTATAGTCTGTACTGCCAGCATCCATCCTGACTAAGCATGCCCACAAATTCCTGAAAAGTGGCATTTCCATTGCATGTTGTGAGTCTGCACTGAGTGCATGCCTAAGCATGTCTGGACTAAACAAAACCATTTACTTGCTAGTCAACATATGAGTAGTCGTAAAATATGTGAGGAAATGACAAAAATAGGCAATTGCAAAAAACTGGTGCATGATAAGAAAATTTCAAGGTGATTTTCATGATCAGCAACCTCAAATCCATAAGATACACCCAAAGGTGTTCAGGAAGCAAAATCTTCATTGTCCAGTGGAACACTCATTAAGGGGTATGTTTACTAAACTGCGTTAGTGCAATTCGCGTTAGGAGCCGCGGTAGTGACAGAAACCCCAAATAAGGACATGGGCGGTACATCGTCACCACTAACGCGCGTTAAAAAAATTAACGAGCGTTACCGGGCGCCGTGGCGCATTACTGCGCGTTAAACGTAAGAAGAGGTACAGACACAAAGCACTGAAACAGAGCTGTAGCACAATGGTTACGGTACTGACCGCTGTTACAGGCAGCATGGGTTTGAGTCCCCAGTGTGCCTAACGCAGAAGGCTGTCCCAGGCATCACCCTGTACATTACAGAGGGAAAGAGGAGGCATGTTTTTCGTTACGTTGAGTATTGGTGTCAGAAAAACACCCTCGGAGTGTGCCTAGCCACATACGTTGGTGCGTGCATTGGTACGTGCGTAGCCCCGTGCGTAGCTGCGCACGTACAATCGTGCATGGGTACGTGTGTTTTTACGTGCGTGGGTACGTGTGTTTTTACCAGTGTGGGCATCTTATATTACAGACTCTGTAGGGTGTCTTGCACCTATGCATTATGCTAACAGATGTACGTGTGATGGCCTATGGTTTATCAGATCCTGTGAGCAGGTGCTGGAGTTTCACAGGGTTGGATTGTGCCAGTCACACCCATGATGCACTGCACATGCAAATCAGCTGTCCACAGATACACACCATGGGGAATGCACCCCCACAGCACCTCGGCCTGGTAGGGGGAACTGACCATGTGCACCCCCACAGCACCTTGGCCTGATAGGGGGTACCGACCGTGTGTTGTACTGGCACAGAGTAGCTACACACCGTCACATTGTGCGGGTACTGTGCTCACCCTGAGGGTGCAGTGAGGCGCCCAGCACTAGGTCCACAGCACAGGTCCAAAGCAGTGTTACTGTGTGAGTTAGGTAGTTTCTGCAGGAACACCTTGGACATCTCTGTCTGCTTCAGTCAGGTGTAGCCCCCATGCACCACCACCTCCTCCCCCAGGGCAGCAAACAGGGTCTCCCATCAAAAGATCCACAGTCTACCTCCCTGCAAAGGTGGCAGTAGAGGGGAACAATAACCCTAGTCCTGTTGAGGAACAGACACCCCACAGGGCAGTCAATGCAGCTCTGTACACAGCCATAACACAATAGCAGACAGACATTAGGGCTGGATATGCTATGCTGCACCCCATCACTATCTGATATTCCCCTGGTGCAAGCCATCAGCCACTGCACCCTGCAAGCCACTCCATCACAATACCTACCAGCTGCAAACAGTCTGCTAGTGCCCAGTGGAGATGCCTGCACCCAGAACTGGGATGTCAGCATACACAGCAAGCAGATACATCAGTGACTGGGCCCCAAAAGGAAACCCATATTTATCACATGAGAGAAATGCTAGATAGCACTATGGGAGTGCCTAGCCATGCTGTGGTCACTTCCCAGTCAGGGTGAGAGTGATCTCTCAGCAGGATATACTGAGGTCACCCTGTCTGTGTAGGTGGTGGCCGGGCACTACAATGTGCCTGTCACTGCCCTATGCCCTGTGCAGATGCACCCTGGCCAGGCCACCCTGTCCGGCCTATACCCATGGTACCTTGCTCCTCATTATGCACATTGGCAGCCCAATACTGGCCACATTGCTGGCAGTGTGGGCTGTGGAAGGTGTTTGCAGCCACCACACACTGGATCGACAGACAGCCACCCCCACACCTATGCCAGCATTGTGCTACTATAGAGGTGGTCAGTAGCCATACCCACCACACCAGTCCTGGGCATAGTACAGGCATGGATATGGTACACAAGACTGTTGGGGGGTCACTCCCCAGGGTGGTGAACACTGTCAGAGACCAGACCTGCAGCACACACCGCAGACATCAGAATGATTTGTTATGGTGGAGCTCAATGAGCAAAATGTGCTTAACGTAGGAATTGATATCTGCCAGTTATCAGAGGAAACGTTTGCTAGCTGTGTACCATATACCCAGGTGTAGGGTGGCATTGCTAAGGTATGCAACTGCTAGTATTGGGAGATACAGGCAGGGCCCAATGTCTTGCCTCTCCAGGTGGCATTGTCCAATGGGGCCTGTGGGTGGGTGTGTGGCCCTGTTGGCTGCTGCTTTACAGCAGAGTTCCCCAACTCCAGTCCTGGTGTTCCAAACACTGTTCGGGTTTTCATGCTGTCCCTCATAAATATGCATGAGCTACATCTGCATACCATGGGGGTGGTGCATAGCTATGCAGCGAAGGCATCTTTATTAGAGGCAGCATGAAACCGGAATGGTGTGGGGCCCTCCAGGACTGCATTTGCGGGACTCTGCTTTAGGTAATGTGCCTGTTTCTGGTGTCTGTGTTTGGTGTGGTAAAATATAGGCCATGCGTATGTTCTCTGCAATAAAGGAGTGTCTTTACTATCACTGTTTAGTGGTGGGTAAAACTATGGGGACTGGGTTGGCAGGAGCCCCAGCTGGGATTTGAACCTGTGACCCTCTGGTCTTACAGGCACTGGCTGTGTCTGTTGCACCACACTGTGGCCACAGAGACAGTGCATTCCCTGGAGTTAGTTAAACCGGCCTGACGAGTCAGAAACCCTGCTCTGCAACAGGTTTACTGTGGCCTCATTTACCTTGTATGCAGACAAATGTGCACATAAACCTCAGAAAAGACCTCAGAAAAGGGGCTCACACCCATAACCAAGCTGGGCAACAATGATATCATTGGTAAACATTACACAACACTCCCAGGACAGCTCCATTACAATGAAATGATCTTTGAAAGGGTCTGCGGAGCGTAGACCCTTCCACACATCATTTCTTTTGTTTTTGGTGCTTTCCAGGGAGTGTTGTTCCTTGTTGCCCATTGCTATCACTGTTGCCCAGCTGAATTATGCTTTTTAAAATGTTTCTTGTGGTCATTTTTAACGTTTTATGTGAATTTTTGTTCTGTGCACATGTATCACACTGCTCACGTTTTGTGGGTTTCCCCGGTTTTTCTGTACATTGCTGACGGAAATGGTTTCTCTTCCCTTTAAATGCCTTTAACGACAGGTTTTCATTCGCGTTGGAATTGAGCTCAGGAGGGGGGCGGAGCTAGCCGCGAACGGAGATGGCTGCCTAAAATCTCAGCTCTCACCCAGACGTTAGAATCCTGACTTTCCTACACCTTGGAGGACCCCACTACAGACTAGTTTTGAGAGAGAAAAGATGTCTGAGAAACCTACTTTGAAACCGGCAAAGTTAGATTTTGCGCAAGGAACAGGACATGCCACAAAACGATTAAAACCGGAGATGGGGTCTCCGCAGAAAATGGCGGCGGGAAAAGATTCGGCAGAGGGAGTCCGGGAAATCCTGCAAGAACTAAGGTCGGTAAAGGAAATGATAGTCTCCAGTAATGAAACGCTAACGCAATTAAAAGAAGATGTGAGTGAAGTCAAAGAACAGTTGAAAGGAGTCTGTGAGCGTGTTCGTAATGCGGAAGCTGCGATAGAGCGCCATGAGCAGCTGTTAACTCAGATATGCCCCTTGAACAAAAGAATAGCGGCGTTAGAGGACCTCAATGAGGACCAAAGTAATCATGCTAGAAGGAACAACTTAAGGATCCTCGGTATCCCGGAGGGCAGAGAGGGCTCGGACCCACTGGGATACTTTCAGAAATTGCTACCTGAGCTACTGCAAATCACATTTTACTACCCATTGGAAATCGAGCGTGCTCACCGCGTGCCGTCGCATATAATAGACAGACAGAAACATCCAAGGCCTTTTATTATCAAACTGCTTTGCTATCCACATGTGTTGCAAATTTTACAGTCTGCCAAGCAGAAGTCTGAGCTCCGGTTGGAGGGTAGCAAGATCCTGATATTTCCGGACCTGTGCAAGAAGACTACCGAAAGACGCAGGGGCCTGTTAGACTGTAGGCCACTACTGCAAAAACTGAATGCGCGTTATGGCCTCTATTATCCAGCGCGAATGTGAGTTACAATAGGAAACAACACACGCACTTTTGACAATGGGGCAACTCTGCGCTCCTATCTAGAAGACTTCTCACATATGGAAGTCGCGACCTGAAGAGATAGGAATATATTGCTTCCTGTTAATATCGTTAATCTCGTTTTCCTCAACTCGCATGCCGCGCCAGCGGGAGACACAGATAGGTTTTCAGAGCAGCTGCTCTGGTGGAACAGATGACTTCATTCACTAAACGGAGGACACAGTTAATTTTCCTTAGCTTAGATAAATTATAGGAACAGATGGGGGAGTAGGAATGTTTCCTTTTGATTACTTTAATTAAGCACTGACTGATGGGTGGGGTGGGAATGTTAGGTAGGGGGGCGATAAGAGGGCGGGCGGGCTTCACCATACAAGAAATGAAGTTGGTTTGTTGTTACAGGATGTTTAGTTTTATTGTTAGTGTAAATGTTATGTTTTCATTGTATAGGACTCCAGAAGCGGCGTGCACCACCATAGGAGTAGACGATAGCTCTCACTTCGGGTAGTGGGCATCTTCGAGTGGTATCCCTAAATGTGCAAGGGATTCACAATCCAGCCAAACGCACCAAAATACTGAATTATTGTAAACGCCATCGAGCAGATGTAGTCTTTCTGCAGGAGACACACTTGACGCGATCTGAATCGCTGAAGGTTGCTGGGGCCGGCTATCAAAACATACTGTCTGCACCTACGAGTAACCGGAAAGGAGGAGTGATAATACTACTATGAGCCGCATTATCGTCAGTGATTGAAAGTACGGCAATTGACCCAATTGGGAGATGGGCCAGAGCCACAGTCAGTGTCTTTGCCAGAGCATATACTTTAATGACGGTCTATGGCCCCAGCCAAGATGAGCCCCAATTTTTTGAGATGGTGGCTCACGAGCTCTTAGATTCGGGAGCCTCCAATGTGATTATGGGTGGAGACTTTAATCTAATACAGGACCCACTGATCGATCGTACCCCCTATAAGAAACAGCATAAACCGAAATCCAGTCAATTATTAATGGATATGACTGCCACACTTGGCTTAATCGATCCGTGGAGACTCTTAAACCCTACAGAGAGGGAATACACTTTTCACTCAATACCACACGATACGCACACACGAATTGATTTTTTCCTCATATCCAAAACGCTGCTGCCGACGATCGTTGCGGCTGGCATGTTAGCACAAAGTGTCGGATCATTCGGGCATAGTAGTTGACTTAAATACTGGTCTAGCTGAAAAAACAGCCCCACAGTGGCGTTTTGATCGAGCATGGCTGAAAGATAATGAATTCCTAGTAAGAATGCGCCAGGAGATCTCAGACTATTTCACCTATAACCCATTGCACGACACACCAACCTGGGCGTGGTGGGAAGCTTTCAAGGCCACGATCAGAGGCGGCATGACAACTTATAATATCCGCAGGAAAAAGAAAACCGACCAACTCCTAGTAGAATTGGAAGGTGAGATACGTACGGGAGAACGTCTCCTTGCAAAAAGACATGACCCACTCGTCCTGACACGGTTGCAAAGACTGCGCTACCAGTACAATGCGATCCTCAATGAGGAAGCTAGCAAACAAATAGCGGCGCAGCAGGGAATATACTACCATGAAAATAATAGAGCTAGTGCACTGTTGGCCCGCACTCTCTGGGCTAAGAAGACAAGCTCGCACATAACGGGACTGAGAGACCCGGAGGGGGAGCTGCACGTATTAGATAAGGAGATACTACAACAGTGTGAAACGTTTTATTCCCAGCTCTATTGCTCTGAAAAGACCTATAATGACGATAAATTCTCTGATTTTGTCTCGGGGGTGATTGGACCCAAACTATCGGAACCTCAGCAGAAGCTATTGTTGGCTGATATCACCTGCTCGGAGATACAACTGGCAATGAAGCAACTTGCACGAGGGAAGGCCAGTGGACCAGATGGCTTACCTATCGAGTTTTACTCAACATTCCAGCAAGAATTGCTACCGGAGCTTCATGCATACTTCACAGAGCTTAAAAATGAGTCCCCAGCAGTGGGATCTCTAGCAGCAGCAACAATTGTTATTCACCCCAAACCAGGTAGAGATGCCCAAAAGTTGGAAAACTACCGACCAATATCACTCCTAAACACTGATTATAAAATCTACGCCAAGATGCTGGCTAACCGACTCAACAAAGTCCTCAGCACACTAGTACAGGCCGACCAGTGCAGATTTATGCTGGGCAGGACGATGGCCGACAATGGACGGCTCCTTTTGCATGTGCTCCGGAGAGCACAGTGTTCGTCTCAGCCAGTGATAGGCCTAGCGCTCGACGCCGAGAAGGCTTTCGACAGAGTGGAGCTTCCATACCTCTTTCGAGTGATGCAGTGGATGGGCATACCAGAGTCTTTCCTAGCTAGTGTCAGATTGCTATACACACACCCAATTGCACGGGTGGCCGCCAATGGTGGGCTCTCTTCAGAATTCATTCTAACCAGAGGCACGCGGAAGGGCTGCCCTTTATCACCTCTACTCTTCAATTTGGCGTTGGAACCACTGCTTATAAGCCTCCATCAGCAACAGAGAGTCGAAGGGGTGCAAGTTGAAGAACACCAGATCAAACTATCGGCATATGCTGACGACCTCTTACTGTTCTTAAGCCCGTCAGCGCTTGATGCTGCCATGGAGGTTATCTACTCCTACTCCGGAGTGTCAGGCTACAAGCTCAACCTGTCCAAGACGGTGCTGATACCTTTCAATGGCCAACTTGACGACTCCTTAAAGCAAAAGTACCCATTCCAGATAGCGATTGAGTCCTTCAAGTATCTTGGAGTAGTGTATGGGACAACTGTGGCGGCCACGATACGGCTTTGCAAAAAGCAGTGTATGAGCATGGTGAAAGAATCCACGGCTAAGTGGACCCCTTTGAACCTGACCTGGTGGGGTTGTCTTGAGACCATCAAGATGGTTGCTATGCCGCGAATTAACTACGTACTTACCATGATCCCGGTACTGTTTGAATGGCAGTTTTATAAGAAACTGGAGAACCTACTGGTATCCTTTTTGTGGGGTGGCAAGACGCCGCGGATAGCGTTATGGAAGCTTAAGTCTCCTAAACAGAGCGGTGGCATACACTTTCCGGACTTCTACAACTATCATCTGGCAGCTTTGATGCGACAAGGAGTGCTGTGGAGTGAAGAGATGCCCACACAGGCCGATCCCGCATGGCTGAAGGTGGAGGCCACACAGAGCGGCCCTATCCCACTTTGGATGAGGCTAGGAGTCAGAAATGATAGCAAGGGCTCAGTGAATGAAATACTGCGCGATACCCAGCGGGTGTACAACATACTAAAGCCGTATGTACAGACAGCGCAGACATATGCGGATGCCACGGTGTTATGGCATAATGATGACTTTAAGATAGCGGGCCGGAGTTTTATGTGGCCTTTATGGTTGGCCCGTGCAATCTACTGTCTGGGACACCTGATAATAGCCGGCGCATATAAGTCTTTCCTATCCCTGCAGCGCAAATATGAGCTGCCTATACGATGCATGTATCAATGGTGCCAGCTGCGTCATTGTTTAAGCCGAGCTGGTGTTTTGCCGGCAATCTTGACTACAGAGCGCCCTTTTCACCAAGAAATCCAAAATTATCAGTCCGAATCCCGGCTTTTCTCCAAATTTGCAGCGTTATTGAGAGAAGGGGAACCGAGGCGCTGCTTTGGACTGCAGAAAGTCTGGGAATCAGAAATCAGCGAGCTGCCGGACGCAGACAATTGGGAGGAGCTCTGGAGAGCTCAACGAGGGATAACTAGGGCGGCCTCCCTCAACCAGATGCTATATTTTCTAATGCATCGAGCATACATGACACCAGTTCGTACGGCTAAATGGAGTGCCGACAAAGATACACAGTGTTGGACATGTAGAGAAGCTGCAGGTACTCTCAGCCACATGCTACTCTATTGCCCTTCGTTGAAAGAATATTGGCAGGGAGTTTGGTGCCGCATTTCACAACTGCTTGATATACGCATAAGGCTCACTTATCGCATAGTCATCTACAAATCTCTGGCTGAAGAAACTACCCTAGGACGCGAGGACGCAAGAATTTTTGACTTACTTCTGTGCCTTGCAGTGAAAGCCATATTATGTCATTGGAAAGACTTTCGGGTGCTGCGTGTCGCACATTGGTGGAATCTAGTGCTTTACCACCAAGGCTGTGAGCGTGCGTATGCATCCCATAACCCTACCTTTCGACCACGTCTAGACAAATGGGATACCCTCGATCTGATAAGAATCCAGATGAGAGTGGGCTATCAGAGAGACTGACCTGGGTGGTGCCCGCCGCAGAGTCCTTCTTTTACTTTCCTTTCTTATCTTTACCTTCTCTTCTAAGATATATCTCTTGCCTTTAATGTTCGAGAATATGAGAAACAGTTGTTGTAACGAATCTGCTGTACCCAAGGGTAAGCGAGGAGGAGACTGTGGGCATGTCCAGTTAATATCGATCAAGTGTTGTTAGTTTGACTCAGTTTCACTGAAAGTTCCCTTTCTGTAAATTGGTGTATAAAATGCAAAATAAAGAATTTAAAAAAAAAGAAAAAAAAGAAAAAAGGAATTGAGCTCAGGAATTCAGTGCGTTAGTGTGAGGGGAGCCTCTCCCCGCCCACTCTCCGCCCATTGACCCCTTCTCTCCGCCCACTCTCCACCTTCTGCGCTGTTTTAACGCACCGCGGGACTTTACGATCGTTAACTATGCTTAACGCGCGTAGTATTATGTTAACGGTCATTAGCGCGTCGGTACATGCGTTATACGGCACTTACGGTCGTTAACGTCGTATAACGCGCGTTAGTCACGTTTACCGCACTTTAGTAAACATCCCCCTAAATGTGAAAACTTAGCAGCATTTAGTAAAAGAGCCCCTTGGTTTTTTGCTTTCTCTAGCTTGCCTTCTTTTTGCTCTTGCTGTTGTTTTATGAATACAGACACATGGCCTTAGGTCTGTACTATCTTCTAAATTCTCTCCCACCATGGATCTGTGAAGAGGCTGCTTGTGTCGTGAGAGTGAGGAGACCCTCCAGACAATTCTGGCCATGAGATCTTGCAGTGTCCAGACCCTCAGGCAACCCCACCACAACCTAAACTCTATAGCTGTCTATAAGCAGGATCTGAGTACACCCCTTATGAAGCAGAGGGGAAGATGTTCAGAGAAGGGGAGAGATTGTTGTGGCACCAGATTCTCTGGTATTGGAAGTCTCAGCAAAGGAAGGAGCAACTAAGAGTTGATTACTGCAACTGGGAGAGAGCCGTGGAGCTGTGCAGCAAGTGCCCGATGGGCCATCAGGCACAGAAGCAGATACTTCTTTCAAGGTACTAATTTACCAGCCATTTTGTTAAACTGTCTGGATAATGTTACTTTGGACACAATCTGAAGGTCATTGTTGGTCTCAAAACAGCTTTCATCCCCTGCATTTCACTTTTATCCATGAAGGTTCAGAATTTGCAAGGCCAAATGTATAGGAATATATCTGATATTGCTCAACTAAATTTGCAGTTTGAAGGTTTATAGAAGCAGTCTATTGATACTCTACAACTTGAAACAACTATGACCAAATTCAAAACATGGAGGTCTTAGCTTCTTTGAGATCTAAGGTGGAAACTCAGAATCAAGCAAGAATTGTAATCTCCATGTTTTGAACATTCCACAAATCCCTACTGTTACATCACAGGATATGTTTAAAAGAGTATATCATAGACTTTTTGGAAGTACCAGTGGACAATATGCCACCTATTGCTTGAGTTCATTATTTGCCTAAACCTACTCATCAAGACTCTTCAGATAGATTTGTTGCGCAGATTGACAAACGTTTAAATGTTTCTGCCTTACTAAAGATGTCAGATGTAGAATCTATGGCTCTGAATATGCTCATTATTATTTTTGCATTACCTACTAGTAGAGATTGGCTCTCAAATGGTATTTTCAGAAATTGTATCATTTGTTTATCATCATAAAATTCATCATAAAACTCCCAGTTGTGTCCAGAGAAACTCAGAAGAAATGTTGTCAATTTCACTTGATGAAACCAGCCGTGTTACAGTTACAGTGTATGGCTTTCCTTAGAAGTCCCTGTAAATGTGTGATTAAATGTCAATCTGTTGAATTTGTTTTCTTTGAACCCATGCAGCTTGCCTCTTTTTTAGCTTCTAAGAATGTACTGGCTGTGACTTCTGCTCTGGTAGGCTAACCCTAAAATTGTTCTATATAAAATTCTTGAATTGTCAATTTGTCAACTCCACATTCCTTTATGAAGTTCCACTTTAGATTTTGTTTTCCTTTAGTAAACCATAGGTATCCTCCTAATGGTGGACTTGAGTTGTTCATTTTGGTAAGTTTATTTCTTCTGACTCAGTTTTCTTTAGGGTTTTTTATTATTATGGATGAGCAACTTTTCTGTATGAGTGTATTACTTTATTGTGTAATTGAAATTTCGTAAATAAAAAAATAAAAAATAAAATCTCTCCTGGAACCACTTTTTCAGTATTCAGGTTGGACACCAATCTTTCAGCAGACCATCTTAGAATGTGACTAGTAGCTATTCTGTTCAGAAGCCACACGACAGCACTCTAGTTTAATTAGATCCCCAAAGATAGACATGAGCTTTCAAAAACGTCCAACTCTTATTTTTCTTTGGTAAAGAAATAGGAAAAAGGGACGCGAAAGGGATGAGTTATTTTTTTTATTTATTTATTTAACATTTCTTAATGTTTATTTGTTCTAATTCTCAATTTGTTTATTAAAAATGAAACAAATAGCATTGTGGTACTGAGCTCTTAATAAATATGCTTCAGGCAAATTATTTGTTATTCATATATTATAGAGGAACTTGCTTCTCCAGGAACCTAGAAGAGATGAGAATAGAATACCAAGCTCAGTCATGCTGGGGTCTAAAAATGCTATTTCATGTCAACGCCACACGATATGGAATAAGCAAAATCCTATGCTAAGACTTTTAGGTTCTGTGCATACAGATCATATGCTCTGTCCTCCAGCAATCTCTGGGGCCAATTCAAATGGATGTTTCCCAGCTGTAATCTCTCAAAGAGCATCACTGTGCACCAGAATTGAAAACTGAAACAGCCAATCAGACTGGGCAGTCTTTTCCGACATAAATCAGGGAAACATTCAGCAGAAACAGGAACTTCAAATTGTCTCCTTTCTGTGACTGAGCTTTGCTAAACAATGTAGTAACCTATAAGCACAGGAATACTATAATAAAAGTAAATATTTATTTTTCTTAACTGCAATATTTATGATCCTGCATATGTAAAAGTCATTTGTTCTAAAAGAAAAACTGAATGAAAAATGGAGAACTTGTTTCCATTCCAGTACAAATACGTTTCAAATAATAGCTCTGCAAAGCAATTCTTAGATACCTTAAATCAATGACTTTTCCTGGAAACTGTTTACTGTTATTGCTATTTTTAAAGGGTTCACAAAAGAGCACACACACACTCGCAAAAGAAAACAGAACAAATCAAAATGAGATGTAAGAAAAAGAGTCTTTTAACAAAAAGGCCTCGACATGGCCTCATTTCGGCAGATCACCTTTGTCAGGGGGCAAGCCTCAAAGATAAAAAATAATAATACATAAATATTTAAAGTGTCATCATAACTCATATAATAAAAACAATAAAACACATAGAATACATTAAATTAAACTGAGGCAGCATTAACAACCATAGTAGGGGTCATTCCCCACTATTCGTACCCCCTTCTGATGACGTCTAACTTCCCCGCTCATTGTACAGGGAAGTTAGACAGGAGCGAGGAAGAGGCAGATTGAGGGTGGCATTAGGACGGGCGGTGGACGGTCCTCGGCCCTGGACAAACAGGGCCGACTCCAATGTTGGCTCTGTTTGTCTGGGATCAACAGCTTGGATGGGGAACTTATTGCACCTCTGAGGTGGAATATGTTCACCGATCAGGCAATGGATGGCAGGCCCAGGGCTGCAAAACAGTGGGAGGGGGCAGAGAGCATTCCCAATAGCCCGATCCTGGCCATGGGAGGCATTTCGGGGGTCAGGCTGTGGAGAAAGCAGTTCAGGAGCTGGTGGCCGGGGATCGCAGCTTTACAATGGAGCCATGGTGCCATGCAACTGGACTCCATGGCACCGCGGCTCCATTGTAAAGCCCAGACTGAGTTAGTCAGGCAAGGCCTGTATATGCAGGCTGGGCTGAATTTGCAGTCCCTGCCTGCACGTACAGGCCTGTTCACAATTCTGATCCCACTGGGCTAGACGTGCCCCATGGGAGCAGAATTGCAACTCCATCTGTGCATCCGGTTCCAACTGAGCACACAGACAGCCTGTACATCCAGGATGGAATTGGGCTCAGTATAAATTACAACCAAATTAAGAGAAAAGCAAAAACAAAATTAAATTAAATAAACTGTGCTCATTAGAATAGTGTTAAAGAGATAACAGAATAGATGCTGAAAATGATTATGTAATAACAAAAAATACAATGAGAACATATAGGTAAACTAAAAGTAAATGTACTCAAGCAGAGTGGATGACTGCAGTACAGAGGAAACATATGATATATTATATAAACTAATACAAAAAGAGAGTGGAGAGCAAAGGGAAGGGAAGGGGAAGAGGGAAAAAGTGGGGGAGGGAGGAGGAGGAGGGAGAAGATGAAAGGGGAAAGTGGGGGAAGGAGGGGAGAGAAAGGGGAAGGAGGGGGTGCTCATAAAAAGCTCTATGGCAATATACTGTAAAGGAGCATGCCAATTGCGTATTATAATGCACAGACGCCCTGGGACTGGGAGGCATGGGGCACCACATGGGTGTGTGTGTGCTGAACAGGTGGTGGTGGCCCAACCCCATGAGCCTGAGGCCCTACAGGTGGATCCCTTGGCCCTAAGGGGCCACTGGGCACATACAGAGTGTGCCCTGCCGCTATGTCACCACAGTGGGGGTAGAAACATAGAAACTTAGAAATATGACGACAGAAAAAAACCACATGGCCTATATAGTCTGTCCTTCCATATCAACAACTACAACAGTCCCCTTTTTACCTTTAGAGATCCTCTGTGTTTGCCCCATGCTTTTTTGAATTCAGTTACTGTCCTCATCTCTACCACCTCCACTGGGAGACTATTCCACGGATCCACTACTTTTTTCGTAAAGAAATATTTCCGCATATCACTCCTGAATCTATCTCCCTTCACCCTCATCCCATGTCCCTTCGTAGCAGAACTTGCTTTCAATTGAAAGAGGCTCTCTCCCTGAACATTTATGCCATGGAGGTATTTAAACATCTCAATCATATCACCTCTATCCCGCCTTTCCTCTAAGGGGTACATATTAAGATCCTTAAGTCTGTCCTCATATGCTTTATAATGAAGACCACTAATCCTTTTAGTAGCCAACCTCTGCACCGACTCCATCCTGTTCACATCCTTTTGAAGGTGCGGTCTCCAGAATTGCACACTATACTCCAAATGAGGTCACACCAAAGACATATACAGAGGCATTATCACCTCCTTTTTTCTGCTAGCCATTCCTCTCCATATGCACCAAAGCATCCCTCTAGCTTTTGCCGTCGCCTTTTCTATCTGTTTAGCTACTTTAAGATCATCAGACACAACCACGCCTAGGTCCTGCTCTTCTTTAGTGGACAAAAGTACTTCACTCCCTATACTATATTGCTCCCTTGGATTGTTGCAGCCCAAATGCATGACCTTACATTTTTTAACATTAAATCCCAGCTGCCAAATTCTAGACCTTCAAGCTTAGCTAGATCCCTCCTCATGTTATCTACAAGTTTCTGGGTGTCTACTCTATTGCAGATTTTGGTATCATCTGCAAAGAAGCAAACCTTACCCGACAGCCCTTCCGCTATATCACTAACAAAGATGTTAAAAAGAATCGGATCAAGGACAGATCCCTGGGGCACACCACTGGTAACATCCTTCTCCTCAGAGTGAGCTCCATTTACCTGTACTCTGTCGCCTCCCACCCAACCAATTTCTAACCCAAGCAGTAATTTTAGGGTCCATCCCTAGGGTGCTCAGTTTGTTTATAAGTCGCCTGTGAGGAACAGTGTCAAAGACTTTACTGAAATCTAAATGCACCACATCTAGGGCTCTCCCTTGGTCCAACTCCCTGGTCACCCAGTCAAAGAAATCAATCAGATTTGTCTGACAAGACCTGCCTCTGGTGAATCCATGCTGCCTCGGATTCTGTAATCCGCTGGACTCCAGAAACCTCACTATTTTCTCTTTCAGCAGTATTTCCAATAATTTACTCACCACCGAAGTTAAACTAACCGGCCTGTAGTTTTCAACCACATCCTTACTTCTGCTTTTGTATAAAGGCACCACATGAGCCTCTCTCCAGTCCTTTGGCACCACTCCCAACTCCAATGAGGCATTGAAAAGGTCAGTCAGTGGAGCTGCTAGAATATCCCCAAGTTCCCTCAGTATTCTAGGGTGAATCCCATCCGGTCTCATCGCTTTGTCTACTTTAAGATGAGCTAGTTTCTCACGAACACAGTCTTCTGAAAATTGTTCAAGATGTCCCTCACTTCTGTTCCTGTTTGTGGGTGTTTTCTGAGGTCCTGCTCCTGGTTCTTCATCAGTGAACACAGAACAGAAATATTTGTTAAGCAATTCCGCTTTATCCTTATCAGCTTAAACATATTCCTCCCCTGCACCCTTGAGTCTGACAATACCACTTTTGCCCTTCCTCTTCTCACTAACATATCTTAAAAATGTCTTATCCCCCCATTTTATTGCATTGGCTATTTCTTCCTCCTTTTGAATCTTTGCCTTCCTCACTACTTTGCTAGCTTCTCTAAGTTTTTCCAAATATAGATGCCTGTCTTCCTCTCTCTGTGATCTCTTGTATTTCATGAAGGCCTCCCTCTTTTTCTTCACTTTTTCAGCTACTTCTTTCGAAAGCCATAGCGGTCTCCTTTTCCTTTTACCTTTATTTACCATTTTAACAAAAAGGTTGGTTGCCCTTAAAATATCCCCTTTCAGTTTTGCCCATTGTTTTTCTACATCCCCCAGCTGTTCCCATCCCACTAACAACTCCCTGAGGTATTAACCCATCTTGGCAAAGTTAGTCTTCCTAAAGTCTAAGATCCTCACCTTTGAATGGATTCTAACAGCCCTAGTCCTAATACTGAACCACACCATCTGGTGGTCACTGGATGCAAAATGATCTCCCGCTACAACATTAGAAACACTTTCACCATTGGTAAACACCAAGTCCAGTATGGTCCCTTCACGTGTGGGGTCTGTTACCAATTGCCTGAATAGTTCTCCCTGTAGAGAATCCAGGATCTCCTTACTTCTAGATGATACTGCAGCAGGAATGTGCCAATCAACATCTGGCATATTGAAATCTCCTATCAGTAGCACTTCCCCTTTCCTAGCAATGCTGCGTATGTCTTCAATTAACTCTCTGTCCACCTCTTCCTCTTGTGAGGGAGGTCTGTATATTTATTTATTTATTTAACAAGTTTTTTATACCGCCTTTTCCTTAAATCAAAGCGGTTACAAGACATACAAAGGTTATAAAGTAAGGGAAATATACACTGTATAAACAAAACATGAGAGTGGTAAGGAAGGGTAAACAATATAGGTCAACCACTACAGCAAATCATTTTAACCCACAATGCCTCCTCTCTCCCTTTTAAGCTCTTTAATTCCAAAGCTTTAATAGTAGTTTTTACATATAGTGCCACTCCTCCTCCCCTTCTTCCTACCCTGTCCTTTCTGAATAAAGTATAGTCAGGTATAGTTACATCCCAATCATGGTTTTCTGTAAACCATGTTTCTGTAACTGCCACTAAATCCAAGTCAGCAACTCCCACCAAAGCTTCAACATCAGGGATCTTATTTCCCATGCTACGGGCATTTATACACACTGCTTTCCATATGTTACCCCTGTTACCCATTTTCATAAAGGTATTTAATGTATCACCTATCTGGGGGCTTTCACCTACCTGGGGGCTTTCTTCACCCATCCCCAACGAATCTAGTTTAAAGCCCTCTTCAGTAGATTAGCCAGTCTACTACCAAAGACACGTTAACCTTTCTTGGACAAATGAATGCCATCTCTGCTCTGCAACCCTTGGAACAGCATCCCATGGTCTACGAAACCAAAACGCTCTCGATGACACCATTCACGCAGCCATGCATTCATCTCCAGGATGTGAGCCTCTCTGCCTTGGCCTTTACCCTCAACAGGGAGGATTGAAGAGAACACCACCTGGGCACCTAACTGCTTCACCCTCTGTCCCAGAGGGTATGTGAAGGGTGTCCCCCTGATGACCCTCTGACATATCTGGCCATGGTACACTCTGGCCCTGTATATCTGGGAGTTGGTCACACCCACCCCACACCCACCCTCCAAATGTGTCACGTACCCATCCTACACAACGCGTAGAGTTGCCTCATGCATACAGCAGGGGATAGAGGCAGGTGACTGGAATGGCAGCAGTGGGCATGCATGTACCGGCGTGCTGTGCAGCCCTGTCTCCTGCCACCCAGGAATGTGCCTGATGTGGGCCAGGCACAGGGCAGGGGCACTATACATTCCCACAAACCCCAGGTCCACCCCCCGGAAAGGACCCTGTGCCTCTGGGGACACACATGCACATGTGGTGGGCTGCAGACACACAATGCCCCACTGGCACCCCTGGGACCACCCATACAGTAGACACAGCCACACATACACAGTCAGCTGTCCACAGCCCACAACATGTCACTAACACATGACCCCCTCACTAGCACACCAGCTGATCAACAGTTCACTATTCTGTCTCCCACTACAGGTGACTAGAACTACCCCCTACAGGACCAGCTGCTGACCACCATACTCCACCCTAGCAACCCAGCACAGCACCAGTACAACCGTACACACTGGACACACAGGGGATCATCAAGCACACCTTCAGCCAGTTGAAATGTCGGTTGCGATGCCTGGACCAGTCCGGAGGGGGGGGGGGGGTGGAGCTGCCCTACAGGCATCGCAAGGTGTGCCAGATCACCATGGCAAGTTGCATGCTTCACAACTACGCCCTGCAGTGCCAGAAGTCACTGCCAGATGACCCTGAGCCAGCCCAGGTCTATGCCACCACAGACGTGCCCCAGGGTGAGCGGTCCAGATGGGAGGGTGATGGCATGTGACAGCCTTGTCCAGGTACACTTTGTCTGACTGCCTGAGCCACATGTTCTCTGCCCATACAACCTGATGCTCATGTCAGCACCTGGTGAGGGGCTGGGGAACATGCCACAGCTGCCACAGGCCTGTGCATGTCCACACCATGCAGATATGACCTCTGTGACCTATGTCTCTGTGCAACGTGCACATTACCTGTCTGTGACATTCCTCACAGCAGAGTGCCACCATGGGCCGCTGGTATGAGCACTGCCTCTGAGTTCGGGACCTGCCCCACCAATATTTTTACTGACATGTGTCAGGGGTGCTGGTTCTGTACCTGACCTACGGTGCTCAGGGTACTAGGTTTGCCTCCAACTGGGGGCCTGTAATACTGCATTTTGCACCTGTACCATTCATACTGTGCCTTCCCTCTGACTTGCTCTGCTCTCACTTTCTAAGGCCTGGGAGCATTCACAGTTCTAGCCTGCTGGTTCTGTGCCTGACCTACAGTGCTCAGGATGCTGGATTTGCCTCCTGCCTGGGGACATGTTTAGGGCCTTTTTTTTTTTGGCCTCCATAGGAGGCATCTGTGTAACCTGAGGCAGCGGCTGACATTCTGGGACTGCTCTCTGCTATGTGTGTCCCTTCCATATGTCTCTGTGTCCCCCTGTGTCTTCACTGTGGCTTTTAGGTGGGCATATGCACAAACACCCTGGGACTGGGAGGCATGGGGCACCACATGGGGGGGGGGGTGCTCAGCAGGTGGTAGTGGCCCACCCCCATGGCTGACATTCTTGGACCACTCTCTGCTATATGTGTTCCTTTCCATATTTATTTTATTTATTTATTTATTTAAAGTCTCTTTTATACCGCGCTATTCAGCATCAGTGCGGTTTACAATAAACAACGAACATACACATTTCCAATAGTACTTTGTGTTTACATATGAACAGGAGAATCAACTTGGCTAACAGGGTAACTATATACAATAACAATATATACAATTTACAGGCTGGTCATGTGTTCGTATGTCTCTGGAGGCTCATGGGGGGTGGGCCACTACCACCTTCTCAGCACACACACACCCATGTGGTGCCCCATGCCTCCATGTCCCAGGATGTTTGTGCATATGCCCACCTAACAGCCATCAACCAGTGATGCGACCCCCCTGGAACTGGGCATAGAGCCCTGACTGGCTCAGGACATAGGCATCGTGGCAGAGTTCTGCACATACTGGCAGCACTGTTGAAAAATAACAATACAAACTAGAGTGAGGTAAGAAAAATATTTTTATTAACAAAAAGGCCCCAACATGGTAAATTCAGAAAACTGTATGGAAATGTCTATTGTAACTTGTAAAACTGGATGTCTCTCCGCCATCTGAAAATGAACATGGCTAAAACCGAATTCCTTATCTTTTCCCCTAAACCCTTTTCCCACCCTCCTCCCTTTTCCATCACTATTGGTAATACCTTTCTTCCATCAGTCTCCTCAGCCTGTAGCCTTGGTGTCATTTTTGACTCCTTGCTTTCCTTCTCACACATTCAACAGATTGCTAAAACCTTTGTTTCTTTCTGTATAACATTAGCAAAGTTCACCCCTTCCTCTCTGACCACACTTCTAAAACCCTTATCGACTCTTTAATCACATTCCGTCTTGACTACTGCAACCTCCTCTTTGCTGGTCTCCCTCATTGTCATCTCTTTCCTCTTCAAACTGTCCAGAACTCTGCAGCGTGGCTTATCTTCCGCCAGTCACATTACACTCATGTAACCCCTCTTTTCAAATCACTTCACTGGCTCCCCTTTCATTTCTGCATCCAATTCAAACTACTTCTCCTAACCTATAAATGCATTCACTCAATTGCCCCTCATTATCTTTCCTCACTCCTCACTCCTCTCTCCCTATACCCCTCCTTGTGATCTCCATTCCTCCTCTGGTTTTCTTCTCTCTATGCCCTTCTGTTCCATTGCTAACTCTAGACTATGCCCTATGCCTGGAATAAGCTTCCTTTGTCCCTATGTCAAGTCTCCTCTCTTACTGTTTTTAAAATCCTTTCTTAATACTAGAAGCCCCAAAAGGCATTTTACCTAGAAACCCCAAAGTGTGTCAATTGACACATTATCACGATGACTGCGTTTAGCATGTGTGGTGGCAAAACTGTATTAGAGCCCATGGAAATAGATAAAAGACAAGCATTTACCTTCAAGCAAAGGGATAGCCCAGAGAGCACTGACTTTCAAAGTACAGCCAAAGTGAAAAAAAACACACACGGGGTTGCTGAGCTCAGACCACGCCCAAGCTCCAAGGCAACCAAAAGAGGTAATGAGAAGCACCTGGGGGAGGAGTTTGAGGCTGTAGGGCAGCCCCACTCATTTAAGCCTCAGGGAACAGGAAGGAGGGAGACCACCAGGGAAACAGAGGACAAGGAGATCACGAGGGAACCAGAAGGAAAGGAATCTTTCAGGGAAGCTGAGAGAGGTGCTCCAAAGACAGCCTCAGAAGGGATTCCCATTGCAGCCAAAACACAGGAAACTACAGCCCTGAAGGAAGCCCGTGTTGTAGAGGAATTACAGCTGGCCCTGGATACAGGAGCGTTTGGCCTGAGGAAGCTGCAGAGCCTGTGGGGAGAGTTTCACTTCGGGAAAGGCCTGTGAAAAGAACTGTTGCTAGAAAGAAGGTGAGCCCATTAGAAGCCTTGAACAGTTTATTGAAAGATAAGGATCTCCATAGCCCTTCCAAAACCCCTGAACCTAGAGAGAGGTCTCGCTGGGAAAAGGTTTTAAAATTGTTAGAAGAAATTAAGCCTACGTTCCCACAAGCTGATTCCAGTCTGGAGACAACAGATCCTGATTATGAGGGCATGCAGATAGATAATTATGATTCTGATAATGCCTCTACAGAATCTCAAATGGATTGCTCTTTTTGTATAAAGACAAAGTGAAGGGTTTAAACGTGGAAAGACCCAGAAGCTGTTATATCAGTATGTCTTGTGCCTAGAGTGCTGATAATGTTTGAAATGAAGTTGCTGGTGTTTTAAAGCACCTAGAAAATATTCAAAGGCTTGATTTGAATGTTTAAGAAAGAACTATCTGAGTGGGCAGCAGCCAGAAGTAAAAGAAGCTTTAATTTGAATATTGCACAGTTTGGAAAAGCAGTTGTTTAAGCCAGAAGTAAAGGAACTATCAATCTGCATTATCTAACAGCTGAAGAAGCAATTGCAACTTTTGTCACTGGGAAGTTTTTGATCTGAAAATTCTTTTTTTTTGTGGGAGAAGTATCCTAATTTTGTTATTATGTGTTTTTGGTGCAAAGGAAGAGAAAAATAAAATTGTCCTGTGTTTTGCCTTCAACCCTCGGCCTACTCATCATTTCACACAACTACAAGCCCCAGAAGCCTCGGCTCTGGGAACCCATACTAAAAAGGGACATTAGGAGGTACGCCCCTGCCTATAGGCAACCGCCTAGGCAAGTGGGGGCGCCACACATGAAATGCAGATGTGAATTAATTTGAAGTTACTTATTTGTTTAATACGTGCATTATGTGACATCATTACATGATATCATCGTGTGTTTATTGGTTTGTAATTTCGGAGTAAAACTGGAAAAGGAGATTGATTTAAAACCAAAATTTACTCTGTTACATAGGTATGTACAATGTCGTGACTTTTGAACACGCCCTAGAACAGGCCGACACTCCAGAACGTTTAGCATATCGCTTCCTCCCTGAAATTTTATTCATTTTTTTTCTGCAATTCTATGTACAAAATGCCGAGACCTCGTAAGAAGACAGCAGTGCCTAGATGTGCTGGTGCAAAATCAGTTGATCTGTTGCCTGCTGCGGCTACCGCTTCGATGCAGAAAATGAGAGAACCACATCTGCAGCGCATGACAGCAGCACAAGCACTTGCCAAGCTGCAAGATATTTTGGAAATTGACAGTGGCTCTGATTTGACTGAATCAGATTCAAACATTGACCTACATGTTACAGGCGTAGAGGATTTGACTGGTTCAGACTACAGCAGAAACACTGATGAAAGTGATGATGATGCTCATTAACCAATAATCGCTGAAAACAAGAGCAGGACGACAGTGTCAACAGTGGTAGCAAAAGATGGGACTGAATGGAAGATCATGTCACAAGGTGAAAGCAGTGGCAGATTGCAGGCCCAAAATGTATTCACTGCTAAAAGTGTGGTTACTGCATATTGTCATAATGTTGAAACACCAGTGGATGCATTTAGATTGATCATTGACCCCGGTTTTGTGAGTCACATCAAGAGCTGCACTGTGGAGTATGCCCATTTATCAGACCCATCATAGGATGTAGCCGAAGATGAAATAGAAGCATTTCTGGAACTAGCATATCTAAGAAGTTTCATGAATGCCAAAAACTTTCCAATTGATTTGATGTGTTCTGAAACTTATGGTTGTGCAGCATTTAGGCAAACAATGTCACGAAACAGATACGAAGAAGTAAAGAAATTCATGCGATTTGATGTTAGAGCTTCATGTCAGGAAAGAGTAAAGTGTGACAAATTCAGCCTAATGATATGGGTATTATCCAGATTTTTTGATAACAGTCAAAAGTGTTATGTACCAGAAGAATCACTTACTGTAGATGAACAACTATTCCCAACGAAAAGCAGATGCAAATTCACGCAGTGCATGCCAAATAAGCCAGATAAATTTGGAATAAAGTTCTGGATCTTGGCAGAATTTCAGTCCAAATACTGTTTGAATGTGAAACCGTATACTGGGAAAGATGATGAAAGAGTTGGCAGGTTAGGAACGCATGTGGTCATGACTCTAATGCAGCCATATTATCAGTGAGGATACAACGTTATGGTTGATAAGTTTTTTTACGAGCCATGACCTCACTGAGAAACTATTGGAGAAGCACACTTCGTTGGTCGGGACCATTCGTCTGAATTGCAGAGAACTACCATCATTTACAAAACTCGAACTGTACCAATCCAAGTTCTACACCAATGGATCAATGACCGTAGTACAGTACCAGACGAAACAGAAGAAGACTGTTGCCATTTTGTCGACTTTGCACAAAGGTGCAATATGTGAAACCAGCAGCAAGCTGAAGCCTGAAAGTGTGTTGTACTACAACAAGAATAATGCGGTGGCGACATGATGGACTCAATGTTCCATCAAATGTCCACCAAATCTGCATGTCGTAGATGGACACTAGCCATTTTCTTCAATATTCTCAACTTGGCGGCCATCAATGCCTGGATTATTTTCTGCAAGCAAACCAGTGTCACCATGCCAAGGAGACAGTTTGTTTGCACACTGTCGGAGAAGCTGCGACAAACTTGTGCTGCTCGACGTTCATACTCCGAGTCAATGCCAGCCACTGTTGCGACAAACAAACTGGCAAAGCGAGTAACTTGTGCAGTCAAGGCCAACTGCAAACGAAATTGCACTGTCACGCTGTGCGATAAATGCAAGCATCCAGTTTGCAGACAGTGTCTGTCAACAATCTGCGCCAGTTGTGCATAGACTAAATGTACAATAGCAAACCGTACATGCTTATCCTGTTCGTTCGTTCGTTCATTAACTGACATGGACTTTGCAGTTACTTTTGAATTTGCAGTTACTTTTAAATTTTGTTAACACTGTTATTATGTTAGTCGTTGTAAGAAAACTTGTGAAAACCACTCAATTTTCTTGGTTTCGTCAATTGACGTACTTTGGGGCTTCTAGGTATAAATTCATTTTCCCGCTAGGTGGCGTATCTGTCATTAATTTTCGATGCACATATTTGAACATTTTGACCTCGCTAACAAAGTCATGGAACATAACTGACATGGTTCTAGCAGTGGCGCTGGTATACAACTTTGAAGATGCATTTGCATCAATTGACATATTTGGGGCTTCTAGTGTTAAGACCCACCTCTTTGAGGACATTTTTAATTCCTAATCCTTGTTCCCTTGTGTTACTTTTCCCTTTGACCTTATGCTTCCTTGTCTGTCTTCTTATGTGTCTGTACAGCACTGCATATGCTCTGTAGCACTTAATAAATTATTAACAATAATAACATAAGTGTATGAGGAAGGAGATCAGCTTGGAGATGCAGTGCTATTGGAAAGGGGATAGATGAGGGATGGAGAATTTGTGATATTCTGTTGTGGCAGGTGAAGGCCTGTGATCCACAGTGTCTGACATGAGCAGGCAGGCCTGGCTAGCTTGACCTGTAAATGAAGCCTGTGAAGAGGCTCATAGGAATTACACATCCCCCAACATGCTGCTATTGTAGGATTAGAACTCAGTAAAAGTATTGAATTAGCTTAGACAAGCAGAACTGGAAGGTGGAAAAATACAGAAAAATATGTTTAAAAGTTACTGATAAGAAAGTACATCTGCAAGGGATTTAATTGGGACTGCTGACAGATGAGTTGCAGAGCCCTGCTCCCCTACATGCACAAATTGGCTCTATGGCCTTGAGAGTGTGAAAGTAACAAATTGATGAACTGGCCATTGTAATTGGGACTAGAAGGGGGGTAAGCAGGTGCTGAGCCCACTGGAGGAACATAATTGGATAATCATATCAGTACCGGCACCAATAGAAGGGGTACGGGAGGTACGGGAGAGTACCGGGACCAATGAAATGTTTTTCTATACCTAGAATGGAGTAAAAGTCTATAAAAGTTGTTGTATTGCCAGAAAACTTTGCTCAGCCATTTTGAAATTGACTTTGCTTGAGACTTGTGCACAAATAAATGATTTGGACCTTCTGAACAGACTCCTGGTATTATTGGTTTGTCTGCGCTCTGCTGCTACATATTCTTGGTGCGTTGGCCGGGAAGTTGTGGAATCAGAGTGTATATAGGGCAATATACCACGACTTTCCGCCTCTATAGGCTTGGTCCTGCCGGGATCGCGCCCTTCCGACGGGGCTGCTCCCTGGCGCCGCCGGTCCTTTGCATCGGAGGGAGCTGGTCGGACCTCGGCGGGTGCCGAGCCCGGCTGGAGCCAACGCCTCGAACCCGAGTGAGGGGAGTCCGAGGTCCAACTCATGCGCCTGCTTGGGAAGTTTTAGGACCGGATCCGGTGAGTATAGTTTTGATTTGTTGTCTAGACAGAGATAGAAAGAGCAGTGCTGCCATTGGAACTTGGAATTTGTAATCTCGAGAAAATTGGAAATTGGTAAGAGAGCTTGATCACCTCTCAAAGACGGACCGAGTACCCCCGCATGAGTATTCGCAGGGCGAAACTCCCGTCTTTTTGTAATTGGAAATTGGATAAGACTAGTCAGAATAGATAGAACCAAATGCATTTTGGGGATACGTTTGCTAGCATGATTGTGTGAATGAAGTGTGGATGAGAGGTCTGGCAGCACGGACCAAGTGAAGGCGGACCCCTGAGTAGCGCATTTCCTGATTGGGTGACCACGTTCAGGTCGAGAAAATGGGGAAGCGATTGTCGTCTTGTCTTGTTATTTGTTCTCCTTATACGTTTCCAGGGCCGTGAGGACCCCTTACCCACGGTCCGCCCTCCTTTTCCCTTTTGTCTGTTGTTGCGCGCACACATCGAAATGGGAGGGGCGGGGTCTACTAGGAACACTCCATTAGAATGTATGATCACACACTTTAAAGAGGGATATTCCGGAGATTATGGTATTAAAATGACAGCAGCCCGTTTACAGATTTTGTGTACTAGGGAGTGGCCCGATCTAGACCCCACCTGGCCCCGAGAGGGAACTTTTAATGTAGAAATTATCCAGTTAGTACACCGTAGAGTGCGGATAGCGCACCCCGATCAGTACCCTTATATAGATTCCTGGTTAAGTATTTGTGAAGATCCGCCCCCTTGGGCGCAGCGCTGTTATGAAGAACAGTGCAGAATAATGTTAGCTAAGACAGATTGTAGTCAGAAAACAGAACAGCCTAGAATGAAAGGGCAGGATAAGAAGTCCAGGAAGAAGCCCATCCTGGTAGATCCTGATTCCCCAGAAATGATTCCCCGACAGCCTCGAACCCCAGGCCCAGTAAGAGCTGTCCGGCGTCCCGCCCCAGAAATCCCGAGACAGCCGAGGCGGGACCCAACCCCAGAGCTATCACCCGAAGAGCAGGAAGATGAATCCTCTTTACAGGAAGGTGAATCGTCTGAGACAGAAAAAGGAGAGTCAGATACAGAAGCAGAGCAATTAGAAACTGAAAATTCCCTAAGCGATGTTGATAGTGTAAAAGTGGTTGCCAGCACTAGCTTGCCAGCAAAAGGCACATCCAAAGTGAAACATGTAGAGAAGAAGAAAGTGACCCCTGATAGGACAGTTACGAAAATATCCCTTAGATCCCAAAAGATATCTACTGCCAAGATGATGCCCTTACGGCAAGTCCTGGGAGTGCCCGTAAAGAATGAAAATGATGAGGTGGTAGCGGGACCCCTAAGTTATGTGTATGTCCCTTTCTCCACAACTGATTTGTTAAATTGGAGGACACATTATGCCTCCTATACCGATAAACCCTTGGAACTTACAGAATTAGTGAATACCATTATGGAAACCCACCAACCCACTTGGGCAGATTGCCGCCAGCTCCTGACTACTTTATTTACGACAGAGGAGCGAGCACGAATTAGAAAAGCAGCTATTGAGTGGATGGCAGATAACCCTGTAGCTCCGGGACTGGGAACGAATAGAATAGACCATCGAGAAGCGGCCCTGAGAGAATTCCCGAATGAAGACCCCCGATGGGATCCAAATACAGAGGAAGGATCCACAGCCCTAGCCCGTTTTCGCCAAGGCTTTTTGCAAGGTCTGAAAAGGGGGGGCCAGAAGGCTATGAACCTTTCCAAAGTTGCGGGAGTCATCCAAGGTATAGAAGAGAGCCCCGCAGAATTTCATGAAAGATTAACTGAAGCATACAGAATGTATACTCCCTATGATCCCGAGGCACCAGGAAGTTTATGTATGGTGAATTCTGCTTTTGTAAACCAGTCTCAACCAGACATTAGACGTAAATTGCAGAAATTAGAAGGGTTTGCGGGCATGAATACAACTCAGTTACTGGAAGTCGCTCATAAGGTGTATGTGAATCGTGATAATGAAAGGCAGAAAGAATGTGATCGAAAGATGAAGAAGAAAGCTGATTTTTTGGCTGCGGCCTTAGTTGAACAGAAAAGGGGAGGTGTCCCTAGTCGAAGGAGCCGAGGAAGGGGGTGGGGCCGAGGAGGAAGTCGGCCCCAAATAGGCGTAAACCAATGCGCCTATTGCTGGGAAGAAGGACATTGGAAAGATGCATGCCCGCAACTCGAAGACGCCCAGCAAGATGATGAAAACAATCATCAGTGGTGAGAAGAAAGACGAGGCCATCCCCGAAACCGTGGAGGAGCCAATCGAGAACAATTCCAGCGAGAAAGAGGAGGAGCTATCCAAGCATTGACTACAACAATCCATGATGAAAATGACGTGGACTAGGACAGACCGGGCTCCGAGTTTGCTTTAGGTCTCCAGGAGCCTATGGTCAGAATACAAATAGGAGACCAAGTTATGAACTTTATGGTTGATACTGGAGCAGAACATTCAGTAATAGACAAAAAGATAGCCCCATTTTCTATGAAAGCAGTCACCATCATAGGAGCAACTGGTGCCAAAGCTACAAAATCTTTTCTTCAGAATCGTATATGCAGTCTAGGAGGACAGCAAATAACTCATCAATTCCTTTACATGCCCGAATGTCCAGTGCCACTACTGGGACGAGATATGTTAGCCAAACTTCAAGCACAAATATCTTTCTCTAAAAAAGGAGAAATGCAAATGACAGTAAATCCCCAAGTCAAACCAGCAGGAATAATGCTGCTGACAGTTCCCCGAGAAGAAGAATGGAGGTATTACATTGATGACTCTGTCCAAGACACTTATTTCGAACAAACTTTAAAGAACATTCATGCACCACCTGGAGTATGGGCAGAAGGCAGTCCTCCAGGCCTAGCCAAACATATAGCCCCAGTAATTGTAACCCTTAAGCCTAGTGCTACACCAGTACACGTCAAACAGTACCCTCTCCCCAGAGCTGCAATTGAAGGCATTCATCGCCACTTGCAAAGATTGCTCGAATATGGCCTACTAAAAGTATGTCAATCCCCATGGAACACTCCACTTTTGCCAGTAAAGAAACCTGGGACAGATGATTACCGTCCAGTGCAAGACCTAAGGAGAGTGAATGATGCAGTTGAAACTATACATCCAGTTGTACCCAATCCTTACACTCTTCTAGGACTGATACCTGCTGAAGCTACCCATTTCACTGTACTAGATCTAAAAGATGCATTTTTTTGCATAAGATTGGCCCCTGTAAGTCAAATATTGTTTGCATTTGAATGGCAGGACCCCATCTCTGGAAGAGGGGGCCAACTCACATGGACACGATTACCCCAAGGATTCAAGAATTCGCCTACCATCTTTAGTGCTGCACTGAATCAAGACCTTTCAAGTTATCCAGTGGCCCCGGGGAAGAGAGTGCTTCTCCAATACGTGGACGATCTGCTGATAGCTGCTGTATCAGAAAGTGAATGTATACAAGCCACCAAAGACCTCTTGCAGTTACTAAATGAAGCTGGATACAAAGTTTCCAGAGCAAAAGCACAACTATGTCAAAAAGAAGTGAAATACTTGGGTTTTCGTATAACCCAAGGAAGCCGAAGATTAGGCAGAGAAAGAAAAGAAGCAGTATGTAGAATTCCAACCCCAACAACCAGAAAGCAAGTCAGAGCCTTTCTGGGGGCGGCAGGATATTGCCGAATCTGGATACCCAACTTCGCCCAAATTGCCAAACCATTATATGAAGCCACAAAAGGAGAAGAGAAGTCGCCACTGGAGTGGGGACTTGAGCAGGATACAACCTTCAAGGAGTTAAAGGAAGAATTAATGTCATCACCAGCACTTGGACTACCAGATGTTCACAAGCCTTTCCACTTGTTTGTACATGAAGCACAGGGAAATGCCTTAGGCATGTTGACTCAGAAATTGGGAAATTGGGAGCGACCTGTAGCATATCTATCGAAACAGTTGGACACTGTGGCCAAAGGATGGCCACCTTGCCTGAGAGCAGTTGCAGCTACAGCATTACTAGTAGGTGAAGCGGACAAGCTCACATTAGGACAGAACATACGAGTCACTGTGCCACATGCAGTCCTTGCCCTCATGGAACAAAAAGCGAATTATTGGCTCACCAATTCCCGAATGTTGAAATACCAGAGCATGTTATGTGAAAACCCACAGATACAACTAGAAGTGAGTCATGCCTTGAATCCAGCCACCTTGATACCCATTAGTGAAGAACTCCCAGAACATGACTGTATCGAAGTCATGGACACTGTGTTCTCCAGTCGATCTGACCTGACAGATGTGCCCATAGACAACCCTGACCAAGTCTATTATGTTGATGGGAGCAGTCTCATCCTCGATGGACGACGCTGTGCCGGATATGCAGTTGTCACTCAACATGAAGTAGTTGAGTCATCAGCTTTAGCCTCAGGCACATCAGCCCAAAAAGCCGAATTGATAGCACTCACCAGAGCATTATTGTTAGGAGCAAAACTTGTGCTAAATGTATATACAGATTCCAAATATGCCTTCACTACTCTACATGCCCATGGAGCTCTCTATAAAGAACGAGGGTTCATCACATCTGGAGGAAAGTCAGTCAAGTATGGTCCCGAGATACTGATGTTACTTGATGCAGTTTGGCCCCAACTCATGTAGCTGTCATGCATTGTAGAGGACATCAAGCAGGAAAAGGAGAAGTTGCCCGAGAAAAAAGGTTTGCAGATGCCTCAGCACGACAAGCAGCTATGACGGGACAAATTACACCACAAGCTATGCCAATGCAAGCAGCATTGTATCCAGTACCTCTGAATTTATGGACACCACGATATACCACCAAAGAATTAGATTACTATTGTAACAAGGAAGATGGAGTACTGAAAGATGGATGGATTGAGCTGCCACCAGCAGAGGGCAGTCAACCCCCTGGACGAATAGTAATTCCTGAACTGTTAGGACCATCTTTTGTCAAAGCCTTTCACGAAGCCACCCACTATGGGAAAAGTGCTATGGAAAAAGCACTCAGACCACATTTTTACATTACTCTATTAACAACCATATCAGCTTCAGTAGCACGTCAATGTCTAACTTGTGCCAAAAATAATGCCAAGCAAGGCCTTATAACGGCACCCTGAGTTCAGTCAGGAGGTGTAACCCCCATGCACAACCTCCAAATTGATTTTACCGAAATGCCTAAAGCCAATGGATATCATTACCTATTAATATTAGTCTGTACTTTCTCTGGGTGGGTAGAAGCCTTCCCAACCAGAACTGAGAAAGCCTGAGAAGTTACCAAAGTTTTAATGAGAGAGATTGTCCCTAGGTTTGGAATTCCAGCAGTAATAGGGTCAGACAATGGCCCCTCATTTGTCTCCCAGATTACTCAACAGTTAGCAAAAGCTTTGCAGATACAATGGAAGCTCCACACTGCATATAGACCCCAGAGTTCAGGGAAAGTTGAGCGAATGAATCGTACCCTAAAAGCCCAAATGTCTAAGCTTTGTCAGGAGACACACTTGAAGTGGCCTCAAGTGCTTCCAATAGCTTTACTTAGAATACGCTCAGCTCCTGTAAAATCAACAGGATTTTTCCCTTTTGAAGTTCTGTATGGTAAACCCCCACCAATAGTGCAGGGAATTAAAGGAAGTTTAGCCCAAATTGGTTCAGAAATAACCAGGCAAGAACTCCTAGCTCTTAGTTTTGTTCTGCAGACTCTCCATGCGTGGATCCAAGACCAGTTGCCTATCAACTTGACGGAACCTCTACATCCCTACCAGCCTGGTACCTCGGTGTGGATCAAAGATTGGAAGAAGACACCGTTGGAACCCCATTGGAAGGGACCATACACCGTCATCCTGTCTACCCCAACTGCAGTAAAGGTAGCAGAGATCGCCGCCTGGATCCACCACAGCAGAGTCAAGCCTGCCGCTGATCCCGAACCTGAGCAGTGGACAGCAGAGCAGCATCTTGATGCACCCTTGCGAGTTACTCTGAGACGGCAACCAGCAACTTAGACACTTTGTCACAGTGCCTTGCAGTAGCCAAGTCTTTCGAAGAGGGTTGCTGTTTTCCATGCAGCAACAGTTTTGTTTCAACGAACCCAATTTGCGTGCGATTTTGCACACTACTTTGATACTATATTGAACCATACTTCAAAAACCAACTGAAATTGCTAAGTTGGTTGAGGTGTGATGGACAACTTGAGGACCTTCAATCAACACTCAGCACCCGTTGAATTGCTTCATTAGCGCACGGGACGAAGAAAAGAACATTGTGTCAAGATTTGCAAGCTGAGGATTCAGAAGAACTCCAATCAACATGTATCTTTGCCTTTGCTTTGCCCTGGTTGCTTTCTGTGGAGGTTTTGAACTGACTCATGCTTTACCTCCATGCACTGCTTGCATTACTTCTACTCGAACTGGACTAAAAGTAACTCAGACTTTGATTTACCATTCTTATTATACCTGCACTGGAAAAGTGACTCGGTGCATTTATAACACCACTGAACTAAATGTTTGAACCAATGGCAAATCTAGAGTATGCTATAATCCGCATCAGAATCCATCCTATTACACGTTGGAAATACGATGGAAGGATGCAGATGGACCTATGATAGCTGCTACGCCACCACTTAAGGACATTACTAGACCTGCTGTTTTGAATTTTGATGCATGTAATGTCATAAACAGAGATAGTCGCTCCACCTGTGGTACCTGGGAAAAAGCGTATCGGAATGACCATAAGTATATGTGCCCAGAAGGTGCCATAGGATGGAGAAAGTGTACAGGTAAAAAGGAACCAGGCTATAGTACTGCCCCTGAAGCAGATTACTATTGCCCGGATTGGGAATGTGTTTTTTATGCTACATGGAATAATGGTATAGTTGACGAAAAGATAGATAAACGAATGGCCATTTAACCAAGTCAACAACAAATGACAAATGTCAGAAAGATGCTTGTAACCCCTTACACTTGCAGATACACAATCCCAATGCATGGAAACAAGGATACAAGTTTGGTTTACGTATTGCTGGTGGAGCAATAGATCCTGGAACCATTGTGTATATCAGATTGAATACCCAAGCCCACAAGTCATCTAAATATCATATCCATAATACCTTCTATGAGGCCATGCATGTAAACAAGTTTGAGATCCCTCACCCTTCTCAGAATTTATTTCTAGAATTAGCCGGAGCAGTAGTATCTAGTCTTAAAATCTCGAACTGTTATTTCTGTGGCGGAACCCAAATGGGAGACCAATGGCCATGGGAAGCCCAAGAATTAAATTATTCTCTGACTTACAATCAGAATGAATTACACAAGACTACTAGCGAATGGGTGTTAGCGCACTCAATAGTTGGACGTCTTTGCTATGCCAGAACTGGACCCCAGTTCACCCAACAGGTAGGACAGCTGGTCTGTCTTAACCAAAAATTCTATAATGCCACTACCAAAAAGACGTCATGGTGGTCAGGAATCAAACACCCTGAACCTCCTAACCCATTAGCCAGATTTCCTGAACTTGCTGATTTATGGACTAATCTTGCCAAAGTCCATGCCTGGCAAGCCCCACCTGGCCTCTATTGGATCTGTGGGAACCGAGCTTATGCACAACTCCCGCCACAATGGGGAGGAGCATGTGTCTTAGGGACCATCAGACCTTCCTTCTTTCTTTTAAACACTGAACATGGAGAACAATTAGGATACCCAGTATATACTACCCACCGACACAAAAGAGCATTGAGACAGAAGAGATCACCCCTCCAGGTAGGCAAGTGGGAGAAGTGGCAGGGTGATGATTGGCCACCAGAAAGAATCATTGAGTATTATGGGCCTGCCACTTGGAATGATGATGGAATGTATGGATATCGAACCCCAATCTATATGATTAATCGTATTATCCGCTTACAAGCAGTAGTTGAAATAATAACCAATGAAACTAGCCAAGCTCTTACGCTCTTAGCTAGACAAAGCACTCAGATGCGCACTGCTATATATCAGAATCGCTTAGCACTTGATTATTTGTTAGCAGCTGAAGGAGGAGTATGTGGTAAACTGAATTTAACTAATTGTTGTTTAAAAATAGATGATAAGGGTCAAGTAGTTGAAGAAATTGCTGAGGATATGCAAAGACATGCTTATGTGCCAGTACAAACTTGGCACTCATTGAAATTCCCTAATTGGTTTGCTAATCTATTCTCATGGCTGGGAGGATTTAAGACTTTCATTGTCTTAGTACTAATCCTTGTTGCTGTTATTTTCTTATTACCATGTTTAATCCCATGTTGTATGCGTTCTATTCATAATGCTATTGATAGTACAGTAGAGCGGAAGACCGCAACTAAAATTATGGCCCTATATAAAGCTAGTCCTAGTCGAAATCCTTCAATTATCTGATATAACTATTTCAAGGTGATTTAATTCTCACACCTTATTAAGTAATAGGGTGAGATTAATCAAAGGGGGGAATGTGGCAGGTGAAGGCCTGTGATCCACAGTGTCTGACATGAGCAGGCAGGCCTGGCTAGCTTGACCTGTAAATGAAGCCTGTGAAGAGGCTCATAGGAATTACACATCCCCCAACATGCTGCTATTGTAGGATTAGAACTCAGTAAAAGTATTGAATTAGCTTAGACAAGCAGAACTGGAAGGTGGAAAAATACAGAAAAATATGTTTAAAAGTTACTGATAAGAAAGTACATCTGCAAGGGATTTAATTGGGACTGCTGACAGATGAGTTGCAGAGCCCTGCTCCCCTACATGCACAAATTGGCTCTATGGCCTTGAGAGTGTGAAAGTAACAAATTGATGAACTGGCTATTGTAATTGGGACTAGAAGGGGGGTAAGCAGGTGCTGAGCCCACTGGAGGAACATAATTGGATAATCATATCAGTACCGGCACCAATAGAAGGGGTACGGGAGGCACGGGAGAGTACCGGGACCAATGAAATGTTTTTCTATACCTAGAATGGAGTAAAAGTCTATAAAAGTTGTTGTATTGCCAGAAAACTTTGCTCGGCCATTTTGAAATTGACTTTGTTTGAGACTTGTGCACAAATAAATGATTTGGACCTTCTGAACAGACTCCTGGTATTATTGGTTTGTCTGCGCTCTGCTGCTACACTGTCACCTTAGTTCGTTGCTTCTGGGACTTCAAGGCTACTGTCTACTTCAATTATTCCAGTTTTCAAGTTTGTGAAATCTTTTGGGAAAAATACTTTGACAGGTACCTGTTCCATGTTTAGCTTGACATTATTAGGTGCATGTTTACTAAACCACATTTCCAGAGTAGTGTGGGGTTAGCATGCAGTTTGAATACTAAAATTCCCATGCTATCCTGGTAGCATGCATCGTGGTGGGGACTGAATGGCCATGCTAACTGCACTTGATGCCATTAGCACGAGTGCCTTTAACACCATCTCAGTGAGTGGTATAGTTATACCTGTAGCTCAGTCTCCACAGTACTCTGTGGCTTGCCTATGCTAACTGCAGGGGGATGGATGTAGACCCGCATTGCTGTCAGCAATAAGCCCCATGCTGATAATTTGCTCCATATTGCTTAGTAAACATGCACTTAGTGTTGCTAATCACACTGGTCAACACTGAAATCGTTACTGACTTTAAAAGGCCCTAATCTGTAGTATCTTGGTGAGCTGAACACGAATATAACATTAAAAAATGATTATCGGCTCTCGTTTTGAAGATATTGAATGTAGTTCATTTTTGACGTTTCACTGTGTAAATTTATCCAGTAGGACATCAACAACATCCCAAATAAGCCTTGAATGATGTAATATTGCAGCACATTGCTTAATACCAGCATGCACACATCATCCAGAGCTGATTGCATCATTTTCTGATGCAATGCAATACTACTGCCAGACAGCTGCTGAAGCCATCTGACGTCAGCAGTGTACTATACGCAGTCAGAAAGGAAAGTAATCTGGTATTCTGTTCCGATATTGAAAGCCTCATGAATGCCTTAAAAATCACTCATGACCCACAAGACTGGAGGCTATTTATAGACTCTTCGAAACTGAGTCTGAAGGCTATGCTTTTGAACAATGGAAACCGTCTTCCATCTAGTCTAGTAGCGCATGCTGTCCACATGAAAGAGACATACGATAACTTAAAGCATCTACTGACTTCCATTAACTATAACAAGTACAGATGGCACCTCTGTGGTGACTTGAAGGTAGTTGCCCTTTTAATGGGACTGCAGCAGGGATATATAAAATACATGTGTTTCTTATGTGAGTGGGATAGCCGAGCAAGGGATTGGCACTACTTGCGGAAGGAATGGAATCGCAGACAAAATGTAACAGTTGGAGAGAATATCCAGCACCCAGCTCTCGTTGAAGCTCACAAAATCCTGCTACCACCCCTTCACATCAAACTAGGTTTGATGAAAAACTTCGTGAAAGCCATGGACCGCACTTCGCCAGCTTTCTGATACCTGCATGAAAAATTCCCTCGACTCAGCGAAGCAAAGATTAAAGAGGGAGTTTTTGTGGGTCCTCAGATTCGAGAGCTCTTCAAAGATGACCGGTTCAACAACTTGCTGCAGGGTGATGGAATGCTTTTCGCCTAGTGTCAACAAACTTTCTCGGGAATGTTAGGGCAGAAAACTACAAGGAACTAGTAGAAGACATGCTGATGCAGTATCAGAAACTTGGCTGCAATATGTCTCTAAAGATCCATTTCCTTGATTCCCATCTCGATTTCTTTCCTTACAACTGTGGTATGGTTAGTGATGAACAGGGCGATCATTTTCACCAGGATATCGCAACAATGGAGCAAAGATACCAGGGAAAATGGTCCACTACAATGCTGGCTGACTACTGCTGGACACTCCCCAGAGAAGCTCCCGAACAGCTGTACAAGAGACAGGCAAAAAAATCTAAGAAATAGTCTATGACTTGGTTTTTTTACAGGTATTAACCGAAGGCCTATTATATATTTACTATTGACATGCATTTTGTGATGTGAACATTAATTCTTGTAGATTACAAAAAAACTAGAGCCAACTTTGCAATTTCACTGTCATATTCGTGTTCAACATATAAAAATTGATAAGAAATGACTATTTTTATTTCAGTAACATGACTTTTGTAAAACTTTTTTGACCAGTGTCATCTGCATAGTACCATAAAGATACACATAAAAGACAATCCCTGTTAAGAAGAGCTTACAGTCTAGTCAAGACTCACAGGCAAGACAATGAGAGACCTTAGATTAAAATTAACAAGGTCACAATTTGATTTTCCATCAGCCTCGTTTTGCCCACATCACTCCTCTCCTCAGATCTCTTCACTGGCTCCCTATCCATTTCCGTATTCACTTTAAGCTTCTCCTTCTGACCTATAAATGCATTCACTCTGTGGCTCCTCAGTATCTTTCTTCTCTCATTTCTCCCTATTTCTCCCCTCGTGTACTCCGTTCTTCTTCCCAGTTGCTTCTTGCTATGCCCTTCTCCTCTATTGCCAACTCCAGATTCTGCTCTTTTCACCTTGCTGCTCCTTACGCTTGGAATAAACTTCCTTTGTCTATACGTCAGGCATCTTCTTTGCCCCTCTTCAAACTCATGTCAAAAGCTCACCTTTTCGCCTCTGCCTTTGGCTCTTGATTTTTCTGTTCTCCTTCCTTCCCCTCTTTTATTTCACCTTTCTTCCTCTTACACTTGTTCTTACCTCTTTCCTTTGTCCTGTCTCTCCTGCTCTTGTCTCTTTGCCCTTGTTCTTATCTTTTTCTACTCCTTTTCTTGCTTTGTCTTTTTAGATTGTAAGCTCTTTTGAGCAGGGACTGTATTTTTGTGTTTTCATCGTACAGCGCTGCGTGCACCTGGTAGTGCTTTATAAATGCTTAGTAGTAGTAGCAGTGGAGTGGAGGAGTAGCCTAATGGTTAGAGCAACTGCCTAGAACCCAGAAGACCAAAGGTTCAAGTCCCACTGGCACTCCTTGTAACCTTGGGCAAGTCACTTTACCCTCCATTGCCTCAGAAGAAAAGGCTGGCAATCTACTTCCAGTGATACATTGCCAAGAAAACCCAAAGGTAGCTGGGTTGCTAGGAGTCAACACTGACTTGATGGCACAAAAAAAAAAGTAGTAGTAATTGTGTAAATCAGAACTAGGTATTTTTTAGAGTAAAGTTGCAGGAAATCAAGTCTCCACCTCTGAAAGTCCACTGACATTTCTATCTGCAAAACCCATCAGTGCCCTCCAATTTACACATAAGGTTAAATTTACTATTAGTATATAGATTGGTTTTTTGTTGATCCCTACTGACAAGTACAGATATCACAAGGACTACCTAATGATAGCTGAGGAACAGTATTTTAGCTCATAGGAAAAGGTAAAAAAACAAATGAGAAGATGTCTGATAGAAATGATTACAGAATAATCAAGACAAATTACCACCTTTTCAACACTACTCTACACTGATAAACCATGACTGCCATTAGTCTAATTCTTCATTTCTTCTTTTCTCCTTTTGTCAACTCTCATATATGTCAACACATCTGTAAAACAGGAAAGCAACAATTTTCTTGGTCATATTGCTTTGTCGGCAAAATCCCAGTGGACTTTTACATTTGCAGTAGTTGTAAAGAATTTTGATCTCTTGTTCCAAATTTAACCACTTCAAAGCTCAACTCTTCAATGAAATGTATTGCAAAAGAGTGGCAGTAAGGATAAACAAGTGAGCTAGGCCATGTGTATCCTTCTGGATCCTTTGTTAACCTGCATGCTGAAGGAAGAGTTATGCAGTTACCGTATGTATTTTTGTATGTTTCTACACCAATAACTTGTCTGATCAGTGTATTATCAATACCAAACTCTCAGAGCATGCCAGTGGTCCAGAAGGAGTTAGAGATGGATATTTTTTCCAGATCCATATTTAGACATGGTTGTTCTATGATAACCTTTTGGTTTTGCATATATTTTGCACATTTATTTAACAGGTCTTTTATACCGCTTTATCATTTTGCTCAAAGCAGTTTACATTGTAACTTAAACTTGGTAATGTACATTAAACGGGGACATTGATAACTTGGATTCTTCTGGGACAATGAAGGGTTAAGTGATGGGTGCACAGGAATCCTGACAGGGGTATTTCTTTGAAGAAGCCTCTATGCTGTCATGCATGTCAGCATGGAAAAACAAAACATTAGTGAGGTCACACATGTTTCCCAGGTTTGCAAATGAAACAATTCACCCTCCAAATCACTTCATGGCTGTGGGGGTCACATTCCTTGTATCACTGCCAGATCTCACCAGTATTTCCCCATTAGGAAGGAATACAAACTGTAACACAACCTCACTTTTTCCTATGGTAAAGTCTTTAGGTCAGTGACAATACTTTCCTCACGCCTCTTGTAATATTAATTACGTTAGGAAAATTGCACCTTTATGCTTTATTGTTGGGTTATGAAAAATGCACGTTTCCTTCTATTAGTTAGTCTCCTTGTAATGTCTATCTCTGATAAGATGTCACCATTCAGTAATATGTCCTATTAGGTAACAAATTAGTCCAATACTTATTTAGACCTCTTACGGTAATATTAGGATACATATTAAGGAGTAGCAACCCATATCCATTTACTATATATCTGTCATTAATAGGGAAATCTATTAAAGATGGGCAGCCCCTAACTCAAATAACCATACCCTCTCTTAAATAACAATGAAGTGTCTTGCAGAGTGGCAATGCTTGATATCCATAATCTCCCCATTCCTAAAGGGTTTCCATTGGAAACAATTAATATGGTGTGGCTCTTGTACACAAACTCTCTGCGTGAGAGCTCTTAAAAGGTTTTTTTTTTTTTCATTTTTAGTAGCATTTTTTTTCTGCTGCATTGCCTAGTAAGTTGCAGCTGTATTGAAAAAGGGGAATTTTTTGTGTTCTGCAAAGCTTTTTTTCTGCTGCTAGAGTTCTTTTTTGTCTCCTCTAGCATTCAAGTTCAAAAAGATAGGTAAGCTCTTTGAAGTCACTGACCTCCTTAGGTATTAGATCCCTTCCTTCCCACCTTAGCTCCCACCCACCCCATGTAAGAATTCTTGCTATATAGGGCAACTCCCCAAGAGAGAGATCATTAGAGAAAGACATCATGCTTGGCAAGTTAGAATGTCAATGCAAAAGAGAAAGGACAGCTATGAGATGGATCAATACAATAATAGCATCTATGGGTGCCACTCTGTCAACAATGAGCTGTCTGACTAAAGACCAAACACAGTTTAGGACAACTATCCAGAGAGTCATCATGAGTCAACACTGACTCGACGGCATTTAATAACAACAAGTAAAATCTAGGAAGCAAATAGATCCACGTTTGGATATCTATTAAAAGTAGACTATTTGCTGTTCTTGAAGGAGCTTTGATTAGGTAATTTTACAAAGGGAAAACATTAATCTATATACCTCGGACATATAGGGTCCCGCAAGCCATCCTGGACCAAATCCCCCTCTGGCTCTCCCTGCATGTCCAAAGCAGCAAGATGGGGAGAGCCAGTGGGGGGCAGGAAGGGGTGGGGTCTGGTCGGAGCAGGGGTGAGCCAGCCCGGCAGGACATACAGGGCTTATTTAGATCATGGCCCTGTATCTCCTGCTGGGTAAGAGGGGATGTGCTGATTATTCCACCTCAAAGGTGAAATAATCGGCACTGACCCAGCAATTGTGCCCAGGGAAACCCCCTCCCCGGGGCCAGGGCTGAGTGCAGGGGGGTCCCCACTGCCTGATTCAGGCCTTAGCTTGCCAGTTGTGGGTTGGCTGGTGTGGAAGTGGTGGACCTAAGCCATGGGAGTCCGGGGCACCTGCAGGAAGGATGTCCCCGCAGGCGGCAGGGGTACACCGGGACATCCATGGGCTTTCTGTGTATTTCTGCAGTCCAGAATCGGGTCCTAATGGGTTCATTTTCATTGGGGACATCCATATGGCCTGGACACACCACTCTGGGAATTGGGCTCATAGGGGCTTGTTTAGAAAGCTGCGGTAGCGGTTTGCGATCGTTATCGGAGCCGCGACCCCATTGATTTCAATGGGGCCGCGGCTCTGATAACGACCGCGAACCGCTACCGCACTTTGTAAACAAGCCCCATAATATCAAAATTTGCTAGTGTAATGTAATAGATGTTTAGCAAGAAAGCAGGAGTACACACAGGGATATAGAACAGCACTCTTAGAACACACATAAAAGAGGTTATCTGCTTTTTCTCTTAAAGGACAGCTGAGGAATAGTTAGAGACTTTGGTAGGTCTCTCTCATTTACTTCAACAGGTAGCAAAGCTCTATCACGTAAACGATTGCTGGGAAAAATCATATTGCCAAAGTTGTTGCCCCCATTACAGCTTCTGCCTCTATCCAGACAGACAGCTCGATGCCAGTCCAGGGACTGGTTCCATGAGCAAGATGAAGGAGCTCAGAGAAGATATGGTAAGACTGAGAAGTATTTGAGACAGCGAGAAGTAAGTTTATTAATGAGGTGCTTCTTAAAGCATCCAAGCTCTCCAAAGATGATGGTATGCTGCAGAATGAAGAGAGTTGGACATGAGTCACCAGAGCCTGCAGAATCCAGCCCTCAAATTGAAGAAGCAGTATGCAGCCTTGGAAGTAGAAGAGGTGAAAGCATCCCAGAAAAGGGAAGAACCAGAGCTCAAGCACTCCAAAGTTACAAAATCAGTGACCATAAGGAAGCAAAAGATAGTGGTGTTTGGTGACTCTTCTGAGGAATAATGAAGCGTCCAACTACCGACCAGACCTGATGTCCAGCGAAGTGTGCTGTCTGCCAGGTGCCAAAATCCAAGATGTTATGGAGAGTTTGCAGAGATTCAAGTCTACTGATTACACAGGTACACTACCAAAAAACTGCCTCCAGTTTTGCAACTGATTCCTATAGATTTTGGGGTGCTGAATCCAGGAAAAATAGCCAAAATGTTCCATCACGTCACGTTTTCTTGCAAAATTAGATTTCTTACCCATATAAGGAATGTTCACATAATTTCTTTTTAGCCGACTGCAGTTTATTTTCTTGGCCCAAAATAGAGGTTGTAATGGTTAACTAACTAGAAACACTCCCTCATGATATTTTAGACTGTTTTGTATTCATTTTATACATTAACAGGACAATTGGGAGGCGGGGGGTAAATCCAGTACTCGCGCTGGCGCATGTTCTTTCCTGTTCGCCTCGCCTCGTTCGCCTCGCTCAAACACGGTGGTTGCGACATGAACGTTCCTGTCAAATTTCAGTTTCTTGCAAGTTCATTATTACCTTTTGTTTGCTCAGTCGTAATCCAGCTTTATTCCGAAGTGGTTCACTACAGTTGTAGTTTGCAGTGCTGTGTATTTGTGATGGCTGACAGAGCCAGAGGTTGCGTCAACTCTCCGGACAGTTTTTGTTTATTTGTGGGGAATATACCGTGAAAAAGCGGCAGAGGAACATTTCTGCATTTATTAAAAAAGTATATTTCGCCTATTTCGGTTTGAAGTTAGGCGATCAAGACAAACCGTGGGCTCCTCACAAAGTGTGCAAGACATGTGAGGAGGATCTACGCTTATGGATGAAAGGTAAAAAACAAGCATTTCGTTTCGGAATACCTATGATGTGGCGTGAACAAAGAGACCACAGCAGTGACTGCTATTTTTGCTCTTGCATTGTGAAGGGATACAACTTAAAAAATAAGAACGTAATAAGTTACCCCAACCTTCCCTCAGCAATTAGGCCTATGCCTCATAGCAACGAAGTACCTGTGCCTGAACCACCAAAATCTTTGGATCATATTTGTGTGGACGGTTCTGATCATGATGAGACTCATCAGATGGCTTTTCCCGATGAGTCCAGTACTTCCGAGTTTGAAACTGAACCAGATCCGAAACCTGAACTTTTCTCTCAAGCTGAATTGAATGATTTAGTCCGGGATTTAGGACTCCCAAAAGATGCTGCCCAACTGCTAGGTTCTCGGCTTAAACAGAAAAATCTATTGTCACCAGGAACAACTTTTTATTGGTACCGCAACCGCGAGACACAATTTTTGAAGTATTTCAGCAAAGAGGAAGATTTGGTATTTTGCAACGATATATACGGAGTGATGGAAAAGTTTAAACTCAAGTATGATCCTGCTGAATGGCGGCTGTTCATTGATTCGTCAAAAGACAGCATAAAAGGTGTTCTTCTTCATAATGGCAACACATTCGCTTCAGTTCCTATTGCTCACTCTGTTATTCTCCAAGAAAAATACGAGAATTTGGCCCTGATTCTTCAGAAGATTCGTTATGATGAGCATAAGTGGATGATTTGTGGAGACTTTAAAATTCTATCCATGCTATTAGGGCAGCAATCCGGTTTCACCAAATATCCCTGCTTCCTTTGCTTGTGGGATAGCCGGGCCCACGACCTACACTGGGGGAAAAAAGACTGGCCAATTCGGGAGTATTTGAGACCCGGTGAGAAAAATGTTCTTCATGAGAGCTTGGTACCTCGTGATAAAATTCTATTACCACCTCTCCACATTAAGTTGGGTCTCATTAAGCAATTCATCAAGTCCCTTCCAAAAGATGGTGAGTGCTTTCGGTACCTTTGCTCAAAGTTCCCCCGACTTTCTGAAGCAAAGCTAAAGGAAGGAGTGTTTGTTGGCCCTGATATAAGGAAACTCATTTCAGATGGAGCATTCGCTGAAACGATGTCTGAGAAGGAAAAAGAAGCCTGGGATTCCTTCAAGGATGTTGTTCTCAAATTCTTGGGGAACAGGCGGGATGAGAACTATAAGGATATTGTTGCCAGGATGCTCAATGCCTTCAAAGAACAAGGCTGTAACATGAGCCTGAAAGTCCATTTCTTGCACTCCCATGTGAACTACTTTCCCGAAAACTTGGGGGCGTACAGTGAAGAACAAGGTGAAAGGTTTCACCAGGACATCAAGGACGCAGAGAGAAGGTACCAAGGAAGATGGAACACCACTATGATGGCTGATTTCTGCTGGTTGCTGCTGCGGGAAACCCCAGATGAAAAATACGCCAAGCAGCGCACCAAGAGAAGCATTCGGGGGAAGAAGAAACGGGCCCACCAGGAGCTTGATTGACCCAAGAATGACTTTAAAATCTAAACTGTGTTGACAAATATCGTGTTTTTACTAAACTTTGAAATAAAAATTTGCTAGTTATTACCACAGTGTCGGATCTCATTTATTAGAATTTTATTTTCACACCATCGGGTGTTTGTCTTCATGTATTGCAATGGTGCGGTTTGCGTTTTCTATTCTTACATACATACCTGTACAACATTTTTTGCACATTTCTTTGCTTTGCTTTGTGTCTAACCTCGCTCTTAAATGCTCAATGTTTGTGCACATGTATGTGGCTGTTTTAAGTGCAGACAATTTTGCTACCATCACAGTGTGTTTTGTTGACATTACTCTATTCTTATGTGCTGCCTTGTTACAATTTTCTTTATTCTTATTTGAATAACTACTAAACAATTAGTATAAAGAATTCATCCAAGAAACTTTTATCTCGATCGCACTCAATCTGAAACGTTCACCTAAAACTGCTAACCCAATGTAGCAAAAAATCTGTACGTGATGGAGCAAATTGGTTACCAGATTTGGATTCAGCGCACCAAAAAACGTAAAAATCAATCGAAACATTAGAGGCAGTTTAAAAAAAAAATTTTTTAGTGTACCTGTGTTATTATCTGATGTTGCTCATCCATGTCGGCACAAATGATACTGCTAAGTATCCTTCTGAGCATCAAGAGTGACTTCATGGCTCTGGGACAGAGGGTGAATCAGAAAGATATGCTGGTGGTGTTCTCTTCAATCTTCCCTATTGAGGATAAAGGCCGACACAGACAAGTTTGCATCCTGGAGATGAAAACATGGCTGCGTGGATGGTGTCATAGAGATTGTTTTGGTTTTCTGGGCCATGGGATGATTTTCTAAGGGCTGCGGAGCAGAGATGGCATCCACCTATCCTAGAAGGGTCAAAGTATCTTCTGCAGCAGGCTGGCTAACCTACTGAAGAGGGCTTTAAACTAGATTAGTTAGGGATGGGTAAAGAAAGTCTCAAAGTAAGTAAAAGCCCTCATGTAAGTAAACTATTAAATACCTCTGTAGAATAGGTAAAAGGAGCAACATCTGGAAAGAAGTATACATAAATGCCCCTAGTATGAGAAATAAGATCCCAGATGTTAAGGCTTTAATGGAAGAGACTGAATTGGATTTAGTGGCAGTTAGGAAGACATGATTCATAGACAATCATGACGGGGATGTAATTATACCAAGTTATATTTTATTTAGGAAGGACAGGGTAAAAAGAAGGGGAAGAGGAGTGGCACTATATGTAAAAAAATAATGTTAACATCATAGAATTACAGGGCTTAAAAGGGAGCATGGAGGCACTGTTAGTTAAACTAGAAAGAGGGAAAGGAAATCCATTTGCATTGGAGTGATATACAGATCCCCCTCACAGGGAAAAGAAGTAGACGGAGATTTAATAGACGACATACATAATATTGCCATAAAAGGAGAACTGTTACTGATAGGTGATTTCAATATGTCAGATGTTGATTGGCATATCCCTGCTGCGGTGTCATCTAGAACTAAGGAAATCCTGAATTCTCTACAGGGAGAACTATTCAGGCAACTGATAAGAGAACCCACATATGATGGGGCCATACTGGACCTCGTGCTTATCAATGGGGAAAGTGTTTCTGATGTTATAGTGGGAGATCATTTCTCATCCAGTGATCACCAGATGGTGTGGTTCAGTATTAAGACTACAGCTGATAAAGTCCATTCAAAAGTGAGGAGCTTAGACTTTAGGAAAATTAATTTTGCCAAGATGGGACAATACCTCAAGGAGCTGTTAGTGGGATGGGAACAGCTGGGGGATGTAGAAAAGCAATGGGCAAAACTGAAGGGATATTTTTGTTAGAAAGGTAGATAAATATAAAAGGAAAGGAAGGCCACCATTGTTCTCAAAAGAAGTAGTTGAAGAGATGAAGAAAAAGAGGGTGGTCTTCATAAAATACAAGAAATCACAGAAAGAGGAAGACAAGCATCAATATTTAGAAAGCAAAGATAGAAAAAGAAGAAATAGCCAATGCAATAAAATGGGGGGGGGGGGGGCAGACATTATTCAGATATGTTAGTGAGAGTAAGAAGGGCAAAAGTGCCATTATCAGACTCAAGAATGAAGGGGAAGCATATGTAGAAGCTGATGAGAATAAGCAGAATTGCTTAACAAATATTTTTGTTCTGGGTTCACAGATAAAGGGCCAGGAGCAGGACCTCAGAAAACACTCACAGATAAGAACAGAAGTGAATGGGATCTTGAACGATTTTTAGAAAACTGTGTTCATGAAGATCTAGTTAAACTAAAAGTAGACAAAGTGATGAGGCTGGATGGGATAAATTCGAGAGTACTGAAGGAACTTGAGGGCCTTGCCTCCACTGTCTGACCTTTTGAATGCTTCTTTTGAAATGGGAGTGGTCCCAGAGGAGCTGGAAAAAGGTACATATGGCCCCTTTACACAAAAGCGGAAGGATGAGGTTGAGAACTACAGGATGATTAGTCTGACCCCTGTGGTGAGTAAATTAATGGAAACACTGTTAAAACAGAGGATAGTGAGGTTTCTGGAGTCTAATGGATTGTAGGATCTGAGGCAGCATGGGTATACTAGAGGCAGGCCTGCCAGACAAATCTGATTGATTTCTTTGACTGGGTGACCAAAGAGTTAGACCAAGGGAGAACCCTACATGTGGTGTACTTAGATTTCAATAAAGCCGTTGACACCGTTCTGCATAGGTGACTTGTAGAGTAAGGTTTGCCTCTTTGTGGATAATACAAAAATCTGCAATAGACACCTGGGAAGGAGTAGGTAACATGAGGAGGGATCTAGCTAAGGTTGAAGAATGATCAAGAATTTAGCAGCTGAGATTTAACGCTAAATAAAGCAGGATCATGCATTTGGGCTGCAAGAATCCAAGGAAGCGGTACAGTATCCAGAGTGAAGCACTTCTGTCCATGAAAGAATAATGGGAACTGGGCGTGATTGTTTCTGATGATCTTAAAGTGGCTAAAGAGATAGATAAACCAACGATGAAAGCTAGAAGGATGCTTGGGTGCATAGGGAGAGGAATGCCTAGCAGAAAAAAAGAGGTGATAGTGCCTCTGTATAAATCTTTTAGTGAGATCTCATTTGGTGTACTGTGTGCAATTCTGGAGACCACGCCTTCAAAAAGATATAAACAATATGGAGTTGGTGCAGAGGGTGGCTACCAAAATGGTCAGTGGTCTTCGTTAGAAACCATATGAGGACAGACTTAAAGATCTCAATGTCTAGAGGAAAGGTGGGATAGAAGAGATATAACATAGTAACATAGTATATGATGGCAGATAAAGACGAACATGGTCCATCTAGTGTGCCCAGCAAGTTGGCAAGAGTAGGTGCACCTGCCACTCCGTGCGGGTCACCCCTCCGCACGACTTTGTTTAGGGGTGTACCCACCGCTCCATGCAGATCACCTCGTCTTGTTAAGATATAGACACAGTTATGTTTATTTAGATTTTATCTTGTTTCTAGAAAGGGATCCACACTATCTGTCCCATGCCATTTTGAATTCTGTCACTGTATTTGCCCCACCACTTCCATCAAGAGGGCATTCCAAGCATCCACCACCCTTTCAGTGGACATTGCCTTTCAGTTTATACCCTTGCAGCTTCGTGTTATGCCCTCTAGTATTACAGCTTCCCCATCTTTGAAAAAGGTTTGTTTGATCATTAATACTCCTTAAAGGGTTCTTTCTGTTCTGGACGTAGATTCTCTCTGTACGCCCGGTCTGAACTGGATGTACAGAGGGGATCGTGATTCTGATCCCGCAAGGCACGTCTAGCCCCACGAGATCAGAATTGCAAACAGTCCTGTACGTGCAGGCCAGGACTGTGATTCAATCCGGCCTGCATGTACAGGACTGTACCTGGCTAACTCAGTCATGGCTCTTCCATGGAGCCACAGTGCCATGGCGTCATGTTGCCATGGCACTGCGGATCCATTGAAGAGTCGCAATGCCGGCCGCCAGAGAAAAAAGCTTATTCCCTGCAGCTTGACCCCTGATCTGGCCTCCTAAGGCCAGAGTCGGGCTGCGGGGAATGTCTTCCAGCCTCCCCTGCCCCATCTGCACCCCGGCATTGCAAAAAAAAGCATGTCTAGGGAAGTTATTCCACCTCAGAGGGGAATAACTTCCCCGCACATGTCGCCGGCGCTAGACGTACAGGGCCGACATTAGAATCAGCCCTGTATGTCCAGGGCCGGAGACCACCCAGACTCCACCCAGACTCTGCCCACAAACTGTCCCTTCCACGTCTCTGTCTAACTTCCCTGCACAACCGATGGGGAAGTTAGATGTGGTGGGGGAAGGCACGAATAATGGGGATAGATGTCCAATTGGGACGTCCATCCCCGCTATTTGTGGCACAGAATTGGGCCCTAAGTATTTATATGTCTGTATCATATTTCCTCTGTCCCTCTTCTCCTCTAGAGTATACACATGTAGGTCTTGGAGTCTCTTTTCATACGTTTTCTGATGCAGGCTCCAAATCATTTTGGTCACCTTCCTTTGAATCGTTTCCAGTCTTTTTATATTTTTTGTGAGATATGGTCTCCAAAACTGAACACAATATTCCAAGTGAGGCCTCACTAGTGACTTGTACAGTAGCATTAGTGCCTCCTTCTTTCTGCTGGTAATTCCCCTCTGTATGCAACCCAGCATCTAGTTTTGGTCACTGCCTTGTCACGCTGTTTTGCCACTTTGAGGTCCTCAGAAACAATCACTCCGAGGTCCTTCTCCTGGTCTGTGCCCACTAACCTATTGCCCTCTATCTCATACAATTCCCTAGGATTTCTGCATTCCCAGTGCATGACACTGCACTTCTTCACATTAAATCTTAACTGCCAAGCATTAGACCATTCTTCCAGCTTATGCAGATCTTTCCTCATGTTATACACTTCCTCAGGGGAGTCCACACTGTTGCAAATTTTCGTGTCATCTGCAAAAAGGCAAACTTTTCCATTTAGTCCTTCATCAATATTACTCACAAATACATTGAACAGTACTGACCCACAACCGAACCCTGGGACATGCCACTAATCACTTTCCTTTCATCAGAGTGAGTTCAGTTTGCCATCATCTTCTGTCATCTGTCAGTCAACTAATTTCTGATCCAGTTCACCACCTTGGGACCCATCCCCAGGCTGGTCAGTTTATTGATAAGCCTCCTATGAGGAACAGTATCAAAGGCTTTGCTGAAATCTAGATATATCACATCCATCACATGCCCTTGATCTATTTCTCTGGTCACCCAGTCAAAGAACTCAATCAGATTTCTTTGGCATTATTGTCCTTTGGTAAAACCTTGTTGCCTCGGATCAAGCAACTTATTGGTTTTGAGAAAGTCCATTATTCTCTCTTTCAGGAACACCTCCATTATTTTTCCCTCCACCGAGATAAGGCTTACTGTCCAGTAGTTTGCCACTTCTTCCCTATTACCACTTTTCTGAAGAGGTACTACATTGGCCCTTTTCCAATCCTGTGGAACTTCTCCTGTCTCCAAAGATCTATTAAAAACATCCTTTAGAGGCCCTGCAAGAAACTCTCTGAGTTCTTTCAGTATCCTTGGATTTAGTGGCAGTTACAGAAACATGGTTCACAGAAAACCATGACTGGGATGTTACTATACCAGGCTATACTTTATTCAGAAAGGACAGGGTAGGAAGAAGGGAGGAGGAGTGGCACTATATGCAAAAATTATATTAAAGAGGGAAAGAAAAATCTATTTGCATTGTCCATCAAGCCAAGCGTTCCCATTTCTCTACCATTATTTCCTCATCAGCCAACTCCATATGACAACTACACACAATCCTAAAGTCCCTGTCACCCATACAACTCTGTTTATCCTCCAGTAATCCTACTGATATGCCTGCTCTACCCCAACTAGCCACCTTCTTCAATTCTAAAGTTCAAGCCCTGTGCTCATCACTTGCTCCCTGCCTGGCCCAATATGACCCCCCCCCCCCATCCTCCCCAGTCTTGTCCCCCTCCCTTTCTCTTTCCCATGAGTGGACCACGTTTCACCCGCTCACGTCTACTGAGCTCTCTGAGTTACTTTCCACCTCTCACAAGACCTCATGCTCATTAGACCCTGTCCCCTCAGCATGGCTCTTAGAACCTTCTCTAGCATTCTCCGGTCTTCTCTCTCCTTCACTCAGATCTTCTCACCCTCTTTTTCCTACCCTGAGGCTCTTCTGCTCCATCTTCATACTTCCCCCTCAACACATATCCTTCTCATCTACGCGCCCCCTGCCCTGCACCCCGATCTTTGGGACTCTCTCCTCCGTTCCATCTCAGACCTCTCCTTACTTTTTCCTCACCTCCTCATTGCTGGTGACTTTAACCTTCACCTCGACTCCCCCTCATCCTCCAGGGAACATGCCTTCCTTGCTCTCCTTTACGACCTATCTTTCCGACAGCACGTTTCTTTCCCCACTCATTCTGCTGGACACACCCTTGATCTATTCCTGACCCTCTCCTCTTCCACCATCTCTCTTGACAACCTGACTTCCTTCCCCCTTCCCTGGACAGACCATCTCTGCCTGACAGTCTTTTGCTCTTATCCTGCGGCCCCAGCTCTAGTTCCCCCACCCTCCTCTTCTCTCCCTCCATGTCTATCCCGCACTATCTCTCTTTCCACTGCCCAGCAGTTGCCTCCTGCCACAGACTTACTGCCCTCTGACTTCCTTTCCTTGTCCCCTAACTCTCAAGCGTCTACCTGGTCCTCCTCTCTCTCTGCCGCCCTCGATCGCATTGCTCCTCTTCACCCACGTCCAGCCTCACGCCGCCCTTCCCAGCCCTGGTATCATACTGGTCTATTCCTCCTCCGCTCCCAACTACGGAGAGCTGAAAGGCTATGGCGTAAGTCCCCTTCTCCAACCACCCTATCTATTTTCAAAGCCCGCCACTCTCAGTATCGATCCGAGGTTCACCTTGCCAAGCCCTCTTACTTTTCTGCTGCCATTGCCAATGCCCCTAACCAGACCCGGCATCTCTACTCTACCCTTAGATTCCTCACTTCCCTTCTTCCTACCTCCTCTGCTGTGCCCGCACATCCCACTCCCCCCCCTTCCCTTCTTGCTTCCGCCTTCAGTAACAAAGTCTCTACCTTAAGAGCCTCCCTACCTGCCCTCCCCCCACCAATCTCCTCCCCCCCCTCCCACCTCCCAACTGTCTCACACCTGGTCCTCCTTCTCCTTAACTACCACAGCTGAGCTTCACCACCTCATCTCCTCATCCAACAAGACCTTCTGCCCTCTTGACCCTATCCCTTCCTCCTGGCTGCTCCTTCCTTCTCTGTCTTTCCTTCCTTATCTTCTAGCCATGCTGAACTCTAGTCTCTCCACGGGCACCTTCCCCACCTCCTGGAAGCACGCACTTATCCGCCCGATTCTTAAAAAACCTTCTCTTTATCCCCTGGACCCTGCCAACTACCGCCCAGTTTCTAATCTGTCCTTTCTTTCAAAAATTCTGGAAAAGATTGTCTTTGCACAGCTTTCTCACCATTTGGATTCTGTTAATTTTCTTCACCCTCGTCAGTCTGGCTTCCGTCCTGGGCACAGTGTAGAAACTATTCTTCTTGCCTTCACCAACTCTCTGCACGCTGCACACGATCGAGGTGATATCTCGGTGGCGGTAGCTCTCGATCTTTCTGCCACCTTTGACTTGGTTGATCACTCCCTTCTTCTGTCTCGTCTACGTGAAGCTGGCCTCTGTAGCACTGTATATCGATGGTTCCACTCTTTTCTTTCTTCTAGATCTGCTGCAGTCCTTTCTTCCTCTCCATCCGTTCCCCCCTCAGACCCTTTTCCCCTTCCCTGCGGAGTCCCACAGGGCTCCGTTCTCGCACCTTTGCTCTTCAACCTCTTTCTGACTCCTCTCACCTTGTTGATACAACAGTTTGGGATCACGGCCTTCTTTTATGCAGATGACATTCTTCTTCTCTATCACACCTCCCCTGTTTGTCCTGATCTTGCCCCCCAAAACCTGTGTCTAACTGCTGTCTCCGACTGGTTAACTAATAACTGCCTCCATCTCAACACCTCCAAAACTACTGCTATTTGGTTTTCCCATGGTCATCAGCCCCCCTCTCTGGCGCCCTCTTTCTCTGGTTCACCTATCTCTCTTGTTCCTACTTTTCGTTATCTTGGTGTACTTTTCGATTCTGACCTTTCCTTTTCATCCCACATTTCCCATATCTCCAAAACCTCTTTCTACTACCTCCGTCAGATCCGGGCAATTCGTCCTTTTCTTTCTCCCTCTGCTCTTACTACTCTGCTTCTATCACTGGTTATTTCTCGCATTGACTTCGCCAATTCCATTTTCACTGGTCTCACCAAGCTCCAACTGTCACGTCTTCAACGAATCCAAAATACAACTGCTCGACTCGTGTCCCACTCCTCCCCCAGAGACCATGTCACCCCCCTTCTTTTCCGCCTTCACTGGCTACCAATTTCCTTCCGCATTCAGTTCAAACTACTCACCCTTGTTCATAAAGCACTTCACACCTCCACTCCTCAATACCTGGCTGACCTCATCCACTTTCACACTCCCAGACACACTCCCCGCTCCTTTCATCTCAACCGTCTCACACTACCCCCTCCCTCCCTAGCCCACCTGCACTCTACACGTTCCTCAGCTTTTTTTTTTTCTAGGCCCTGCCCTCTGGAACTCCCTTCCCACCGCCCTCCGCCTGGAACATCATCACCCTACCTTCAAGCTGGATCTAAAGACTCACGTTTTCTCCCTTGCCTTTGGCCCTCCCTCCTCTCACCCCTAACCTTTTTTCCTATACCTTTTGATATCAACCTGCTCTCCCATTTTCTCTCTACAAAGTAATTGTAACTCTCTTTCTACTTTTCCGGCCTTGTGCCTTGCTGTTACTGTAATATTTTATTATCATTGTAAACCACTCTGCTATTTTGAAGGGCGGTCAATCAAATCAATAAACATAAACATAAACATTCCACTCTTTTATTCTCTCAATGTTAAATTCTAGTCTTTGGAAGCATGCCATAGTTTGCCCCCTCTTGAAGAAACTGTCTCTTAACCCACTTGATCCTGTTAACTATCGCAAAGTCTCCAACTTACCTTTCCTCTCAAAAATTCTGGACAAGGCTGTTTTCTCACAACTCTCCCAGTACCTCGACTCCACCCATCTGCTTCACCCACATTAGTCTGGCCTCCATCCTGATCACAGTGTAGAGATGATAATGCTCTTCTTCTTCAATGACCTGTACACAGCACATGAACATGGTTATGTTACTCTGGCAGTTTCCCTCAACCTATCAGTGGCTTTCGATCTAGTAGATCACTCTCTTCTCATCTCCCGTCTGCGGGAGTCTGGGCTCTGAGGGACGGTATTTCGATGGTTTCACTCCTTTCTCTCCTCACAGTCCTTCTCAGTGCACTTGGGTGATGCCTCCTCGGATCCTGTCCCACATTGCTGCAGTGTCCCTCAGGGTTCTGTCCTTGCCTCCCTCCTCTTTAATGTCTTTCTAGCTCCACTTGCCTTGCTTATCCAACAGTTCAGTCTATCAGCATACTACTATGCTGATGGCATTATCCTACTTCACCATACTCATCCACATCAGCCCAACCTCTCTATTCTCAATGACTATCTAACACAGATCTCCAGATGGCTTTCTGCAAACTGTCTTCATCTCAATCTCATCAAAACCCTTGCAATGTAATTTACGTTTGGTGGTCCCTGCCCATCGGTTGCCCCAGTCCTTGTGAACACTACAATCCCGCTGGTTCCAACACTCCATTATCTTTGTGTGATGCTGGACACTTCACTCTCTTTCCATGAGCATATCTCACTCCTCACTCATCAATCATTCTTTTATCTCTGTCAGATTAGAGTCATTCGTCCCTTCTTGTCCTTTCAAGTACTATCCACACTCCTTTTATTAATAGTCATGTCACGTCTGGATTTCTACAACTTGGTCCTTGCTGGTATCACTCAGACCCAACTGCATTGGCTTCAACTGATACAAAACACTGCTGCTCGGATCATTATGCAAACATCACGTTGAGAACATATTACTCCAATTCTTATTTAGCTTAACTGGCTTCCTCTCGCATACCTTATCTATTACAAAATCCTCACCCTGACCCATCATGTCATATACACAAATGCTCCCCAATATCTGGCCACCTCCTCCAGTTTCACACCCCCACCCACAGCCTCTGGTCAATTCACATTAATCAGCTGGTTCTCCCATCACAACTCATGCTCACCTTCAGTCTACCTGACACTCTGCCTTTTTCTTTTTGGCCCCCACCCTTTGGAATGCCCTCTCTTTTGAGTTGCATCAAGAACACTCCTATCTCAAGTTCAAACGCCTCCTGAAGACCCACCTTTTTCAAACAGCATTTGATCTGCCTCCCACTATTCCCTAACCTCTCATAACCCCTCCCAGGACTCATGTCTCTAGTGGTCTCCCCCACCTCTCTTCTCTTCTCTTTCTGTATAACTGTACTATCGCTGTCCTGTCATACACTGCAGTTCCCTTTCCTTTCCAGGCCTTTAGCCAATGCCTTTTGTTGTATACTATATCATCATCTTCTCTCCTTTCAGATGTTTAAATACCTCCATGGCATAAATGCACAGGAGGAGAGTCTATTTTAATTGAAAGAAAGCTCTGCAATGAGGGGACATACAATGAGGGTGAAAAGGGATAGACTCACGAGTAATATGCAGAAATATTTCTTTATGAAAAGAGTGCTAGATGCGTGGACTAGTCTCCCAGTGGAGGTAGCAGAGACAAGGACAGTATCTGAATTCAAGAAAGAATGAGACAAAGACAGAAGATCTCTAAAGGATATGAAAGGGCAGACTAGATAGACCATATAGTCTTTTTCTGCCATCATGTTCCTGTTTCCTAGTCTTTTATGTCCTCTAGAGAATGATCAGCTTCCTTCACATCCCAATTTAAATAGCAAACTGAGACACTCTACTTAACATTATCGCATCAAGCACATTTACAACACAGTACATCAGAAAGGAATACAGATAACAGAGAAAGCTTCAGAACATGTTTTTTTTTTAAAGAAACATTTTTTTCAGATTTTTTAAAACATATTTTGGGATATTTTGAAAAATCTTTTTAGAAGACTTGTTTTTTTAAACTTCGTCACATACACAATAACCAATAAAAACAAATAAGTTCAACTGTGATAATGCAGTCAAGGTCTATTTACTCTATAAAAGTCCCTTTAGTTAATTCAGTTCTTTAATGCAGACATTTGTCTTGGTGCTTTTATCTGCTATGTCTGGTGCACATGCAGTATCAGATTTCATCTTTCACCCACGTCACATTTCAGCTCTATCATGCTCATCATCTGTAGATTGGCGTATGGATAAGTGCATTGCCATATCTCCAATGCCCTCCTTCTGACTTGTTTCTCTGACCTGGACCAATCAGGTAGTTGGCAGTCACCAGATCATTCTGGTTGTATCCGTGGATCCCATTTCAGTTCAGGTAGTACTAGCATAATTGAAAGAGTGGAGGAGTGGCCTAATGGTTGGGAATGGTACTTTAGGCCAGAAGGTCAGGGGGTTCAAATCCCACTAGAAGACAGCAACCTTGGGATGGAAGAACTGGGGTTTCTAGTCCCACAGGTGCTCCTTGTGGTCTTGGGCAAGCCACTTAACCTTCCATAGCCCATGTTCCCTGTAAAATAGTTATCTCCAAGTTATAATGCCCTGTTCAATGTAATTTCAGTTTGCTCAATGTAAACCACACTGATGCAGAATAGTGCGGTATATAAGAGAATATAAATAAAAATTCACTTCATCTCCACTTCCAAATCCTGAACTTTCCCTCCTTGAGCTTCTTTTTCCTCTGCTAGAGCCTTGTTTGCCCCTAGATGAAAATAACTCATCTGGATCCAGATTGGATACTGACCACATTGCAGACATTGTGGATGCAGATCCCTCCACTAATGATCCCAAGGCAAGCCTTATCCAGCAAGCCTCTTTAGTTCTATATCAATCTCCTTTTGTTTAATGTGGTGTAGGTCTTTACTGGTGAGTGATATCATGTCTGAAGTAGTAGAACTCAGATCCTCCAAAAATTCTTTATGATCACCCCATTCCATGGTAGGGGTGTGCAAGCAAACTAATTTTGTTTTGTTTAGTTTCTTATGTTGTTTGAAGGTTTACTGTTAATGATTACTTGTGAAATTTCCCCTCAAGATGTGCAACCCCAGCCTCTCCTGATGTTATAATGTATTCAAGTTATTGAGTTATTTATTTACATTCTCTTATATACCGCGCTATTCTGCATCAGTGCGGTTTACATTGAACAAACTGAAATTACATTGAACAGGGTATTATAACTTGGAGATAACTATTTTACAGGGAACATGGGCTATGGAGGGTTAAGTGGCTTGCCCAAGACCACAAGGAGCACCTGTGGGACTAGAAACCCCAGTCCTTCCAGCCCAAGGTTGCTGTCCTCTAGAGTTGGATGTGAACCATGCTGTTACAATGTTACAATGCAAACAGTTGAGTTCAATGTAAACCACCTTGATTTAAGGAAAAGGCAGTATATAAATAATGTTAAATAAATAAATAATACAGTTTCATTTTGTTTAGTTTTATTTGTATAAATGTTCATTTCAGGGCAATTTGTTAATTAAAGAGGTAGCTGTGGCCGAGGCCCAAATGAAAAACATAGCTGAAAGGCTAATAGAGGCATCTGGCAAATTAAAAAAAAAAACTCAAATGGCTTTTTTATCATAGTAAAAGGCTGGCCTTGAATAGTGACCTTTGGGTTAAAAGCAAATCATCTTGGGGAAGAGCTATTGCATCTCTGTAAGGCTATAGCCAGCCTGCTCTTATATGCATCTTGTAGTGCTGGTAATTGTTCCTATTTTCTGATTGGTCCAAAGTTTGTCTGGTCTGGAGCTCTATGGAAAATGCTAACTGGATTTTTTGACTCCTACAGTAGAGATTTACTCCAAAGATTTGTCTTTTGACATATTATTGTGCCAGAAATACCCCAAAACCATATCTACTGTAAGTATAATATCAGACTTTCACCAATCCTAATCCAGATCCTAATTGGACAAACAGGATCAGAAATAGGCTTGGTTAAGGGTCTAGTTTGAGCAATCTCTCCCAGAGAGTCTATTTGCAGATTCATCAAAGCACCTCAGTGTCTCTTCCTTATCTGGCCCCAGTCTGGTGGTAGGCCTCAGGAGTGTTGCAAGCCTTCCCAGACTAGTGGTGGGTGGATATAGAAGTATATGAAGTCTTTCTTGGCCTTCAGTGCTCAATGCAGCTGTAGAACCTGATACGCCAATACTGAAGTGGCCCTAGTGGTGGAAACCATGCTGTCTCCCTCAGTTTCTCGACCTAGTGTCTCTGCTCTGGTGGTCCCTCATGCATCTCTAGTCTTTGTGCTACTCCTATCTGGAATAAGGGCATGGAAAAACCATAGACTCCCCCTCTTCTCTGTGGCACAATGGTTTGATACCAAAGACACCTGGCCCTAAGAGCAGACTCCCTCTACATCTCCATGGTACAATGGCTGACTGTCAAAGACAGAGTTATGCCTTTGGGAGTGCTTTATATAGGAGATGATTTTTCTCTCTTAGAGAAATCTCTCCTCAGCCTGATGGAACTGGGCAGAAGGTAGCCTTCACTGTTGTGGAAAATGACTAGGTCGTTTCCAGGCTATATTATAGTAATTTATAAGGGCACTGGAGATTTCTGCTGCTCAAAGCAGTGACATCTAAGGGGACTCTACAGGAGGATCCATGTAATCTATGCATGCACACATACACAATTACACTGCCTAATGCAGTTTTGGCTTTCCATCTTATCCATATGAAGTCTTCAGGACATACTAGGCAGACATGAGAATCCTAACAGGATTATGCTTTGAATCCACATATCCCTCTAACATTACATATGCACTCAGTTATGCCACCTACATCTTTTATTGCCACAACAAATTTTCTGAACATTTCAGATTCTCTACAAGACTCATTAGAGGGATATTTTTATGAAGAATCCATGCATTCCAAGAATATATGTGTGCAATTATAGCATCAGATAACATTTTGATTTTGCATCCAATCCACACCAAAGTTTCAGGAGATCCTGGGAAGGGAAACATGAGTCAAACGAGTAATTTTTCTGGATCCAAGTGCATACATTCCAGAAAGTAGGCTTCACTGGTTCTGTGTTGAAGTGCTCATTTTCTTTTTGCTTAGCCATTACCTGCTGCTCCATAGGCATCCAGTTCAATCAAAACTGGTCCTGACTAAACTATGGTGACATTAGACTTCACTGAAAAATATCCAGATATTTGTCCTGCGTTTTATAACCTCACAGCTTTGCTCAGCCACTCCACCAATGGTCCTTGGATGCTGTGATTCGCAGACTATGGGGCATGTTTACTAAAAACCCCTAATTAGCGCGCCGCAAAATAGCGCACTAAAAGCGGTACTTAAGAGCGCTTAAACGCCCCGCAAACGTGCGATGAAGCCCCGCACACTTGCGCGTCACAGTAACGGGTGCCGCACAAGTACGTGCCCGCAAATGTCCGATAGAGGCGTGGAAAGGCTAACGGAGGGCGGAGGAAGGCCCCGGAGGGGCGGAGAGAAGGGGTTAATGGGAGGGGAAGGGGAGGGGAGAGGCGCCCCGCACATTATCGGGGCTGAATTTCCAAAAAAAAATAGCGCGAGTGAATCACTCGCGTTAGAATGCATTTAAAGGGAAGAGAAACCATTTCCATCCGCAATGTACAGCAAAACCGGGGAAACCTGCAAAACGTGAGCAGTGTGATACATGTGCACAGCACAAAAGTGCAATTATAAATAGAAAATGACCACCACAAAAATATGAAAAATAGTAATTCAGTTGGGGAACAGTTATAGTGATGGGCAAAACTAGATAACACACCCAGGAAAGCTCCAAAAAAAAGAAATGATTTATGGAAAGGTGTACGGAGCGGAGACTCGTCCAAAAAACATTTCCCTTTTTCTGGAGCTGTCCTGGGAGTGTTATCTAGGGTTGCCCATTAATATCACTGTTGCCCAGCTTGGGTATATGTTTTCCCCCTTTGTTCCGTGGTCATTCCCGGGTTTTATTTGCACGTTTGTCACCACACAGGGTGAAGGAGCCCACAGTAAAAATGCATACAGCGGGGTTTGTGACTCCATCCTGCCAGGTTTACTACCTCCAGGGGCTGCACTGTCTCTGTGGCCATAGTGTGGTGCAGAAGACATAGCCATAACCTCTAGGACTAGAAGGCCAGAGGTTCAAATCCCAGCTGGGGCACTTGCCAGCCCCATCCATATATTTTACCCACCACTAAACAAAGATAGAGCAGACACCCCTGTATTGCAGGGAACATAAGCATGGGGGAAACACGCATATGTTACCCAACACCGCACACACACCACAACAATGGGCATACCTACAACCAAGTCCCCCAAATGCAGTCCCGTACTGCCACATTGCAATCAGGTCATCTGCTTTTTCTGAGAGAAGCTCATGCCAGCATGTTGGCGCACGAGTACATGTGGTGCAGGGGGCAGTGGCAGCTAGCCACAGAGGACAGAGGCCAAGCCATGTGCAAGCTGGCACAGTCCACTGCAACACACAGGCCCTGCCGGATCCACAGGCATGGACGTTCCAGGGAATTCAGCCAATCTGTGGCTACAAGGTGGTGCAGTGCACACAGATAGTGCATACAAGAACAGAAAGTCACAGGTTCAAAGCCCAGCTGGGGCTACTGCCAATCCTTCCCACAGCTACACAGTGATAGTAAGGACAAACCTTTCGTGGCGAGGACATATGCAATGGTACTACGTCTATCTTTTACCCCACTGAGCACAGACACCATGTACAGGGGCAGTACCTAGAGCAGAATCTCCCAAATGCAGTCCTGGTGGGCCACACACCAGTCAGGGTCCATGCTGCCACTCATACAAATGCCTGTGCTGTATATCTATGCACCACCCCCATGGCATGTAGATGTAGCTCATGCATATTCATGAGGAACAGCAGGTAAACCCGATCAGTGTGATGCAAACCTGGACTGGAGTTGGGAATCTCTGCCGTAAAGCAGCAGCCAACAGGGGCAGACACACCCACACCCACACCCACAGGCCCCATTGGCCAATGTCTCCTGGAGAGGCAGAACATTGGACCTTGCGTGCATCTCCCAATACTAGCACCTGCATACCCTAGCAATGTAACCCTACACCTGAGGTATACGGTACACAGCTCTGAGACGCTTGCTAGGAGTACTGGCAGATAGATATCCATACGTTACGCACATACTGCTAGTTGACCCCATCCGAACAATCTGTTTGGTGTTTGCGGTGCGTGCTCCAGCCCTTGCCTCTGACGGTGTTTACCACCCTGGGGAGTGACCCCCAGCAGTACTGTGTAGCATATCCATGCCTTGCCGTGCCCAGCACCGGTTTGGTGGGCAAGGCTAATTACCTCCTCAATAGTAGCACCATGATGGCATAGGTGTGGAATTGTGTGTCTGTCTATACAGTGGGTGTTGGCTGCATGCCCCTTCCACAGCCCACACTGCCAACACTGTTGCCAGTATTGGCCTGCCAATGTGCATAATGAGTAGCAAGGGACCATGGGTATATCTCAGACAGAGTGGACTGACCAGGATGCAGCTGCACAGGGCATAGGGCACTGGCAGGGGCATGGTAGTGCCCGGCCACCACCTACACAGACAGGGTGACCTCTGTATGTGCTGCTGGGGGATCACTCTCACCCTGAGTGTGCAGTGATGGCAGCATGTCTAGGCACCCCCATAGTGCTATATTGGGATTCTCCCATGTGATATGTATGGGTGTCCTGTGGGGGCCTCTTTGTGGACTTATCTGTGTGTGCTGCCACCCCAGTTGTGGGTGCATGCATGTCTATCAGGATCAGCCAGCAGACTGTTCACAGCTGATATGTGTTGTGATGGAGTGCCTTGCAGGGTGCAGTGGCTGATGGCTTGTTGCAGGTGAATATCAGATAGTGGTGGAGTGCATCTTTGAATATCCAGGCCTAATTGTGTTATGGATGTGTGTGGAGCTGCTTGGACTGCCCTGTGGGGTGTCTGTTCTCTAGCAGGACTGGGGTTGATGGGCCACTCTGCTGCCATTTGGGTGGAGATCTGTTGGGGGAAGCCCTGTTTTATCCACCTGGGGGGGGGGGTCCATGGGGGGGGGGTCCCCACTGGCTGAGCCAGACAGATCTCCAAAATGTTTATGCAGCACCTACCTATTCCACAGGTTATTGCTGCTTTGGAGCTCTGACATGGCCACATTCAGCCATGTCTGGTGTTGTGGACCTGGTCCTGGGCGCAACATCTCACACTCAGGGTGAGCACAGTAACCGCACAATGTGATGGTGTTTAGCTACTCTTTGCCGTTTGTCCACCCACTCAGGACACCCTACCAGGCCGAGGTGCTGTGTGGGTGCACACGGACACTTTCCCCTACCAGGCCGGGGAGCTTTAGGGGTGCATTTCCCATCCTGTGTTCAATCGTGGACAGCTGATTTGCATGTGCAGTGCATCATGGGTACGGGTGGTTCACAACAGCAGACTGTCAGTGAGGTGACATACAGGCTATCTGCAGCCAGCCAGGGGCTGCTTACAGCTATTGAGCTGTAGCCCAATGGTTATGTCACTGCCTGTGCAGCCAGATGTCATGGGTTCAAACCCACAGTGGAGTTATGTGATAGGGGTATCCACAGATTTATTTTAATTTACTGTACATATGTTGCTGCCAGCAATACCACCCTCAGCGTACTGTACCCATAAGGTGCCTCTGAGGGTGCTTTATGGGGCGCCCTATAGGGCACGTTACGGTTGCCAGCCATATAGGGTGCACTATACATTATCCTGTGTCGCAACATACATGCTGCCCTATAGGGGACATTCTAGGGTGCCTTGGCGGACGGTGCACTGTAATATGTGCCTTATGGGCCGCCTTATATTAATATGCTGTGAGAGTGCCTTTGCTAGTAGTTATCACAAAATAAAATTAAAAAGCCTCCTACAGCACTCCACAACATATAACATACTGCCTCAGCTAGCCTTTTTCACTGGGCATTGTGAGGGATCAAACCCCTGGTCCCTGCACCATTGGTCAGTGTCTTAACCATTGTGCTGTGGCTGGGTTCCTTTGCTTTGGCATCAGCGCGCCGCCTTATGCCCATCAGCGCGCCATCTCCTGCTGCCCACAATTAGTGCGCCGCCTTGTGCCGCCCAAAATGAACAGTGCGCCGCCTTGTGCCGCCCAAAAAGAACAGTGCGCCGCCTTGTGCCGCCCAGATAGTACAGTGCGCCGCCTTATGCCATACAAAACGAACAGTGTGCCGCCTTATGCCGTCCAAAAGTACTTTGCCTCCTGAACCACTTTTATACATTCAAGGTGTTGCCTCAGCTGGCCTTTTTGTTGCACACAATGGGGGATTGAACCTGTGGCTCTTGCACCATTGGTTAGTGTGTTCACCGTTGTGCTACAGCTCTGTTCTAATATGTGCTCAGCAGCGCCCCACTTAGCCTTCCCACGCGCTAATGTGGGCCCCGCAAATTAGCGCGACGTGCACACGTACGGTCGGGTTTTTTTCTTCTTTCTGCCTGAACCGCCCACTCCTTATATGGCACACGCACACTACCGCGGCCCCGCACGTTAGGAATGTTTAGTAAACATGCCTCTATGTCTTCCTCTGGAGTCTAATACGCATGCACCCTAGTAGGCCCATGAGTGTCACCACAGAGTGATGGCTGAGACTTCTGTCTCCTTACCCAGCATTTCTGAATGTTATATTTAGGATGCTTTCAGTTCTGAATGACCTGGGAACAGGAGCCACATTTATTTATTTATTTATTTAACACATTTTATACCATTTTTCTACCAGTCAAAACGGTGCAAAACAGAAAACATTAGGAGCATCAAAAAGTTACAGAAAATGTTATCAGGCACATTAACAAGGATCAATAGTTCTGCCTTATCCTTTGGTATGACCTACCCTCCGCTTTAGGTCTCGAGCTTTCCTTCGAGAGAATTAAATCCATGCTTAAGATACACCTTTTTCAACTAGCATTAGACCTACATCCCTCATCTAAATAGTTCTCGCTTTACCTCCCCTCCTCTTTCTCCCCTCGCCTTCTCTTCTATCCCCTCTTCCCTGCTGTTTGAGCATGCTATTCTTTCCTATTTGACTATGGAGTTCTTTTCCTTTTTCCTATTTTGCAGTCATTGTTACTTCGCAAATCTCCCTGCTGCCTATGCGAACGCACGGTATATTAAGCCATGCAATAAAGAAAAAGATACTCCAAGTCAGAGAATCTAATGTGCTAGCATGCTAATGGTATCAGCAGTTGGGACATATCACTAGAAAATGTCCAAACAGAAGGGAACCCATGGGATTTAAAAGAGAATACGTAAAGATAATGCTGGGGATGAAGAAGTAAAGAAGCAGAGGTAGGTAACTTCTGAATCCCAGACTAGCACGTCAGCTGAATGGACTGACAATGATTGGGGGAACAAGAAAAAAGAGGCCTTTGGATAATGTCTAGTCATGAATGTGACAGCTGGAAGTATAAAGGGCCCGATTTTCAAAGGCCTTTACACGGGTAACTTCCCTAGGTATCCGTGTAAAGGCCTTATCCGGGATTTTCAAAGGGCATCTACATGGGTAGTGCCCTTCGAAAATCCTGGATACGTCCCTAACGTGTCTAGATGCTATCTGGGCATGTTAGGGGCATTCCAGGGCTGAGCAGAGGTGGGTCATGGCATTGCCCATGTAACACCAATTTTTGATGATACACGGTTAGCGCTCTGTGCCTTAAAGATAGGCGTGGGAAACCCTCACCTACTTTAAGGTGCTGGAGCTAACCGTGTAACATCAAAAATAGGTGCTACAGAGATAGCTCCTGTGCCTACCTGGCTGTGTGGCGATACCCAGATTTTCGATGCCTGGGCCACATATGACCCTGGCATGGAAAATTGGGGTTAGACGGGAGGTGGGCAGGCTATGGGCCGACGCAGCACATAGCACTCTCCAACTGAGATTCGGGCCCAAAGATCCTATTCTGTGTAGATACGGGTTTTAACATTTACTCCTGGGGGAATTCTGCACAAACAAATTATTAATAAAGCATGCAGAATTTTTAAATACTGTGTGTAGAATTTTCAAAATTTTTGCACAGAATTTCCCCATCCGGGGCGGCTCAAGGCAATGTGCTGCCTGAGGCAAGGGATGAGGTGGTGCCCCTCACCTGAGTACGGGAGAGCGTGACTTTCTGAAAACTCCAGTCAAGAACTGAATCAAATCAAAAAACTGATTAGATAATATGGAGGAAATGCAAGATGTTTGTACACCAAGGAGCTAAAAGAAAGAGTGATAACAACAGCTCAGTTTATAAAACCAAATTAAAATTCATTTTTATTTTGTTGTTATAAACTTGCTTTTTTCTTTTTAAATATATATTTTATATTCACAGAACCCCCTCCCTCAACAATGGGTGCAGAGCAGAACTAGGACATTCACTCACAGAACTCAATATCTAAAAAAATAAATCTTCTTCTGCTCATCTCACTAACAACAACAAACATTCTCCAGCACTAAGCATATTGTGAACTAATACAAAACCCTACAACAAAGTTACTGAGAATCTATAGAGTAAATCTACCTTGTCATACCAGCACCAACTTCAAAAACTCACATAAGGAGCCTACCCAAAAAAACATCACTATAAATATTGCACAGGCCATGGAACATCCAATACCTATTTGAAAAGCTGAACAATTCATATTACTACAGTACAGATCCCAACGTACAAACTCCATGTTAACAGAACACCTGGCCTTGGTCACACATTCAGAACACAGACCCTCATCAAGTACAGAATAAGTGACCATAACCTAAAAATAAAGATATGTAGATAAAAATTAAACTGCAACTCCAAGAAGCCAGATTCTGCATACAATGCAACACCATAGAAATAAAGAGATGCATTTCCCTGTACTGTATAAAATATAAAGATAGCACCAAATCCGATCATTAAATTAAAAATAAAATTCTCGTCTACCTTTGTTGTCTACAATTACCCATTCCCTATTAAAACCCCTCTGTATTCTTTCTATCTTTAATTTTTTGTCGGACTGCTTGCCTTAAGGGATCATGCCCTCTTGTAGCAAAAACTGTCCTTTTATTTGTTTTAATGATAAATTCTCAAATTCACCATAACCCGTGAATAACCAGGGAACACACACATGATGAATCCCCTAAAAAAACTAAAAATCGCCACTTAACTTCTAAGGCGAATATGCAACTTCACATGTCCGATCATCCGGTCAGGAACCAAAAGCTCGCTTCTTATCTCGTTGAATTTATTCACAGCGATGTTCCAGTTCTGAATGAAATTTCCAAACCGTTGGTCAATTTTCCCCTCAAACGGCTAAACAATTGGCTGGCTGAATCCAAAGGTAAACAGCGACAGCGCAATGTTTCAGGTATCCTTCTTTCTTCACTCTTCGTCAGGCCATATTCAAGGCTAAAAGTTAAGGGGTGATTTATAGGGTTTTTAGGGGATTCATTGTGTGTGTGTTCCCTGGTTATTCACGGGTTATGGTGAATTTGAGAATTTCTCATTAAAACGAATAAAAGGACAGTTTTTGCTACAAGAGGGCATGATCCCTTAAGGCAAACAGTCTGACAAAAAATTAAAGATAGTTATTGGAAAGAATACAGGGGGGGGGGGGGCTTTAATAGGGAATGGGTAATTGTGGATGATTGTTTATATTCCCTAGGGTTTGTTATAGTACCTTTGTTGTCTGACCATTTTATTCTCTGATCAAGCTGGTCCCAATCTGAGGTTTCTTCTTTCCTCCATCTCCCAGCTCCTCCTCTTATCTAATACACCCCAGGGACGGAATAGGGGGTGATGCAGGGCCATGTGTAAAGACACACTGTGGTATCATTTGCATAAATTTAATATAGTTTATTTTAAAATGTATATATCATTCACCTAAAATCCTAGGTGGCTTCCAAACATACACATGCTATTTAGCAAAACAAATGTCACAATAAAACAAACATAATAATAAAACATTAAATTTGATTAAAGAAAACCACTTACACAGCCCACCCCTAAAATCAAACCATTATAAGTATCTGCATATCAAATTTATTTATGCAGATTATTGATGAGAAGGGAAGATATAAAATGAGAAAAGCTAATCCTGGTAGTTATGAATTCAAAGGCTGGCATGGATTGTGCTAGAGCTAGTAAAGTCTGAAAATTAGCAGCGGTGAAGCTATCAAGCTACTAAACAAAATTAAACTGAGACATTCCCTTAAAATTTGAAATTTTCTTGAATTTGAACTGACAAAATATTTTAAAATTTCAGTCTTGGAGAATAAATAATGTAAAAATGCAAATCTCAAAGACAATACATATTCCAGAACCACCCAACCAACCAACACCCTACAGTTGACTACACTGATAACACAGAGTACAGGACCCATAGAGCAAATCTACTATTCCATAATAGCACTAACTTCTAAAACACACAACATGGAGCGTACCCAGAAAAGGGCAGCACCATAAATATTGCAGTGGGGCCTAGAACATCCATATTCCTATTCAGAAAACTGAACAAGCCAGATTACTAAAGATCCCTACATAGAAACTCTATACTAACAGAACACGTAGCCTCAGTCACACATGCAGAACAGAGATAGATCTTCACCAAGTAGGGAATATATTAATACAAACTAAAAACAGACATATGTAGACAAAAAATGCTTTTACTCATTACTCTTTAGGTTTACAGAATTTACTTACTGCAGTGAGGCGAGAGAAAGAATTCTCACACACAGGCATCTGCATTGTTGGCAGAAACTAACATAATGTCTCAGCGCAAATAGCGTGGGTGCGACTAATGCCATCTCAGCCATTTTGCCATGTTGAAATGCAGCAACTGTAGGAGACTTCACGTAATCAAACTCTGCAATTAGTTACTGGAGAATGTAGTAAAAGTTGTTAGTGTAGCTGGGTTTAAAAAAAGGTTTGGATAAGTTCCTGGAGGAAAAGTTCAGAAACTATTATTAAAGAGGACCTGGGAAATCCACTGCTTGCCCCCACTCTGAGATCCATGGTGCCAGGGACATATATGACCTTCAGAGTAATGGCACTGAATAAACCTCTCACAGGTTCTTATTCTAGCATAACAAAGGTGCACAATTAGCTTCTACTTACGAAGCTAAAACCTTGGTGGGCCTAGTCTGTCTATGCAAACAAGTGAGCAGAAAAAGCTTTTCCTTTTCTTTGGAGACCATAGTATAAAAAGACAAATCAAGGGACAAGGGATAAAGTCACTGCAGAGCACCGATTCTAAAGAAAACAATTTCAAAATCAGACATACCCCCCCACCCCCCCTCCACACCCCAAATCTAAAACACAAGGACAGGAAGGGGAAACAACAAAGAAAATGGGTGCTGTTCTGCTCTCAACTCTCTCTAACCCCAAGGACCTCTTGACTAAAACAAGCAGAGGAGGCTTACCTCGGGGTACAAATGTCGTTAGGAGTGGTGGGACCACAAAACTCCTGCAAAGTAGTAAAAGCAGGGACAGCAGCAACTGCAGCTTCCTAAATGGCATCTGAAAAAAATAAACTCCCCTTCCTGAAACAGAAAACAGAAGAAAAGAAAAAAAAGTGGGGGAAGGTGAGGGAACTGCACTCAAAAATGACAGCAATCACAAAAAGAGGCGAGGAAATTAGCTGTAGAAGTTACACAACAAAAACCAAACCAGCGGTGCTTGACAGCCAAGCTTCAGCAGCTGTTTGAGGAAGCTGCTGGAAGCTCTGAAAACTAGTCACAGAGGTAGTTGGTTTGTCTAATAAAAAAAAAGTTAGCACTTTTTTGTTGACCTTTATTTTCTTGCAGAGTTTAGAGTGAAAGACTGCATACTCTCCTGCTGTCTCATTTTCTGTCCACTTACATTCACCCAAATATAAGAAGCTCGTCTGTAACTCGGTGTCCATAACAAAATCTTACCATCTAGAGCCACTCTGAATCATTCATTCAGTTTAGCTGAAAGAAATAATCCCACTTTTACCAGTCATAACCCAAGGTATTACCTAAAAACCTTGTGTTAGCTTTGCCCATTGTGAATAAGCAGCATTTAAACTTGTTTGAACTCAATCACCTCTATCAATGCTCCTGCAGTGCTGGGAGGAGGCCTGAACCTTTGCCCCCAGCAGCGGAGAGGGGACCCTGCAACTCCGGAGAGCAGCACCAGCAATAGTGACGGCACCTTTGCCCGAGTGGGTGGGACAGACACACACTTACCTCACTAAAGACCTTTTCCTCTTGGGAAAGACCTGCAGGGAAATATCCATTTGGCTGGAAGGGACGTGTAGTGTTTGCACAGCGAGGGGTGGATGAGAATTCACAACAGGAAGGAGACAGAGACTGAGCAGCAGCCTGGTCCAAGGAGGAGAATGGGGAAACATGCAGGCACTACTATTCCTAGTCCATGAGGTAGAAGAATTCAGCTCATAATCCAGTTAAGGGCAAAACAAAATATTTGTCACCAATTATCCAGACATAACAAAAAGAACATCTGCCTTCCAGCCGCTCTATGTTCTAGAACAAATCAGGCTGATTCCTTGGAAGAACCAATAGCGAACAAATCAGGCTGATTCCTTGGAGGAACCAATAGCGGCTGTCACAGCCACTATTGGTTCTTTCAAAGAATTAGCCAGATTCTTCTGCGAACAAAAAGTGGCGGGAAGACAGTGGCAAGCTAGAGGCAACAAAATAAAAAATAAACATAGCCGCTATTAGTTCCTGCAAGGAATCAGCCTAATTTGTCTGACTCTAATGAATCAGACAGATTGTTTGCAGGAACCAATAGCGGCTGTGTTTATTTTTTATTTTGCTACCTCTAGCCTGCCTCTGACCTGCCTCTGCCTTCCCGCTGCTTTTTTTCTCACTAAAGAAAGCTTGAGCAAGAAAAGAAAGCGGCAGGAAGGTAGTGGCAGGGTAAAGGCGGCAAAATCCAATATAAATACAAAGCCAGACCCAGCCCCCTCAAAACTGCCGCCTGAGGCATCCACCTCAGGTGGCCTAATGGTAGAGCCGCCCCTGCCCAATATAAGTACAAACACAAACATTCATTCACATTACCATCTGGAGCCCCGCACTGATGATGTCCATTCGAATGGTGACGAAACGTCTGCAATCAAATTATCAAGCTCGGAGAACAATCCAATATCATATTCATTTTGTTGTTCATGTTGACTCATTGTGACCGTGTGGATAGTTGTCCTAAATTGGTGTTCGGTCTTCAGTCAGGTGGCTATTGTTGATCGATACTCATTTTAAAGTCCTTAAAAACCAGGTTTTCTTGGAGGCCCTAAAGATCAGGGGTGAGAAACATTATATTAAATGTAATAGACAAGATTAGAACAACTAAAACGTTTGGGTAGCACTGCAAAGGTATGGAAAACATAACTAAAATAAGCCCTATAATTTTGTGTGGGCATATTGCCTAATTATTTTACTGCTGGCAAGACCTTTACAAACCTTAAGATGTAATTTTTCTCTCAGCCTGTCATTTAGCATATTTGTGGTTTTATTTCTTTTGAACATTTTTATACGAATATTTTGGTATCTATGAAAGCGATAATCTGATAGGACTTGCTTACATCAGACAGTGCTGGCAGGCTTCAAGCTTTCATACTCCTCTAAACTTATTGACTACAGAAAAGAATGGGTCACCAGACTCTGGCCCTAATCAGCTTTTAAACGGCTCAGTATTCCTTACTACATGGTGGCAGGAACAGCTGCTATGGATATTGCAGGCTCTCTGAGCCATGTGGAGGCCTGTATTCTTGTGCTGATCTTGCAAAACAGGCCTCTGCATGGCTCAAACTCACTGAGAGCCATGCAACATTGACAGCAGCTATTCCTGTTACCACGCAGTAAGGAATATATGAGTCGTTCTGATGCTGATGTACATATCTCTGCTTGGAGCTAGCATGCCTTGCAAACATTGGCAGAGGCTTCTCATAGATGTAGTTTGTTTGCATCGTTTGGTGGGGAAAGGGATAGCAAACTCAGATTAGTGGCAGGGAGGAGGAACTTTCTCCACTTTCCTTTAGATTGGCATTGGTTTGCCTTCTTCTCTCCCACCCCCCACTGAAGCTCACTCTTTCTTCCACACACATACAATCACACCCACTCTCTATCATGCCTCACTCTCTCCTCTAAGGCCTGCCCTGCCACCACCTCAATTTTACCTCCTGTTGCAGTTGTAGCTGCAGCAGGGAAAAAGAAGAAAACATTATCAAATCTTTTTATTTCTCAATCTATTCTTTATGGCTTTCTGCGTGTTTCTTTTTTATTCTTTTATTTAAATGTAGTTTCTTTTCTCAATCTTTATTAATTCATTTTCCCCCTTTCTATATAAGAAGGCACATTTTAGAAAGGCCATGTAGGTGAAATCTGGAACATCGAAAACTAAGGGCCCCATTCACGAATGTGGGTTGCGGCTCTGTACGTCCCAGCAATCGAGCCCGGGGAACCCTCCCCTGGGGCCGTGGTCCCTGCTGCCTGACACAGCATGGCAGGCCAGCCGTGGGTCAAGCAGTGGGGATAAGGGGGGCTGGATCCATGGATGTCATGGATGCCTGAGGGGAGGACGTCCCCACAGGCGGCAGGGGCATGCTGGGCCATCCTCGGGCCCGATTCTGGCTGCCACAGGAACATTTGTTCCCACGGACCAGAATCGGGTCCAAACGGGCCTGTCTTGCCTGGGGCCATCCAGATGGCCCGGACATGCCCCTACAAGAATTGGATTCCACATGTCTGAAAATCTGTGGGAGGGAAAGCAGAAAAGGTGAGAAGTGTACATGCCTTATAAAAATCCCACCCTGTTTCTCATCCTGAACAAGTGTCTGTGAGATAAAAGGCAAAATGGGGATGTGCAGAGTGAGGGTCTGGCACATGCAGGTTTCCACACAATTTTAGAAACCTGTATGTGCTGGAGCTAGGACAAATGCTTTTTATCTTGCTGCCATGATTTTTTGAAGGAGTGAAAAATATTGGGGAATTCAGGGGACATTCTCCTCTTCTTCTTACAATGGTTTAATTGCTAAAAGGAGTCCTATTGTGCCCTGAAACAGGTATATCCACGTATGTCTCTAACAGTGACTTGATACGTTCAGTGCTGGTCTAAAATCAAACACATACATGAATCACTTTTTGCTCACCCCAAACATGCCCCCATGCAACTTGGATGTGATCACACCAGACACATGTCGATCTGGAGCTTTCTAAATTGGATCTGCTTGAGGCAGCTATGATGCTGAAGGAGAGCATTGAGAGGGGTGCAAGACAGGGCAAAGGTAAAATGGTCATGGCCCTTGACCAGACCAAGGCCTTCGATAGAGTGAATCATGCTTATTTATGGTCTGCGTTGTTAAATTATGGTTTCCCACAGGAATTTGTGCAATTACTCCAAACTGTATTATGGAGTCACTTGTTGAAGAAGAAATAAAAATATTAGGAGTGTAGTTCATGAAGGGATAATGTTGTTGTTAAGTGCCGTCGAGTCGGTGTCGATTCATGGTGACCCTCTGGATAGTTGTCCTAAACTGTGTTCGGTCTTCAGTCAGGCGGCTCATTGTTGACAGACTGTTACCATTAGTTGCTGTTATTGTATCGATCCATCTCATTGCTGGCCTTCCTCTTTTGCGTTGACCTTCTATCTTGCCATTATGTGGAATCACAATGCTTCACGGTCTCTTTCTGAACGTGTATATGAATATCACAGTTCCAAAAATACGTTCAATCAAAACAGTATAGTGAAGTAGAGCTATTTACTCTCTTCGATGGCAACACTTCAACAAGGTCTCAGACTTATACTGCACTTTAATCTAGACTTACGTCCATTCATATAGTGCTATATTTGCATCAATGACCTTGTGATATATTAAATCTATGTTTACTAGTACTCTATTCAAACTTATAAACGATGGCAAGGACTTCACTTAATTATTCCACTGAGTCTTGACCAGCTTGAAAAGTGGATCCCAACGCACTGTTTAGGCGCCGCAAAGGCATTTCAAAATTGTGATTTCATCAGGAGATCCATTCGCGTATTACACAATAATGCTGCCCGCGTCTTCATTCACTTATCACCCATATGATTAACAGCTTCCATGTCTGTGTAATACGCGAATGGATCTCCTGATGAAATCACAATTTTGAAACGCCTTTGCAGCGCCTAAACAGTGCGTCGGGATCCGCTTTGCAAGCTGGTCAAGACTCGGTGGAATAATTAAGTTAAGTCCTTGACCATCATTTATAAGCTTGAATAGAGTACTAGTAAACATAGATTTAATATATCACAAGGTCATTGCTGCAAATATAGCACTATATGAATGGACGTAAGTCTAGTTTAAAGTGCAGTATAAGTCTAAGACCTTGTTGAAGTGTTGCCATCGAAGAGAGTAAATAGCTCTACTTCACTATACTGTTTTGATTGAACGTATTTTTGGAACTGTGATATTCTTCTATCTTGCCAAGCATGATGTCTTTCTCTAATGATCTCTCTCTTCACATGATGTGTCTAAAGTATGAAAGTCGAAGTCATCTGAGCTTCTAAAGATAGCTTTGGTTTGATCTCCTCTAGTACTGACTGTTTTGTTCTTTGGGCAGTCCATGGTATACGTAATATTCACCGCCAGCACCATAATTCAAAGGCATCAATTTTCTTCCTGTCTATCTTTTTCACTGTCCAGCTTTCACATCTAAATGATGTTATTGAAAATACCATAGCTTATTTGTTTTATTGTGACTATCCATTGGGTTTTCATGGCAAGATACAGAAGTAGATTGCCAGGCCTTTCCTCCACGCAGTTTAAGTTTAGTGTTGTTGCCGTTGTCACAGAAATATGATCCTCCACTGCCAACACTGTCCCATTCTGCTGCTGCCCAGATGGGTGGTTTGTCTTGATCTGGCACCTCAGCTGAGACCAGTCCATCTTGGGAGACCCTGCCAGTAGTTAAACTACCGATAGCTTAGCCCTCAGCATCACTGATGCACACAAGCCCTCACAGCACGACAAGCTGCAAACCAAGTGAGGGATACTATTCTCAGTATAATTGGAATCAGAAATTGACCATAACCAAGCAAACAGTGAATTGATGGAAGGCTTGGAAATTGTTCTTTGCAGAGAAAATTTCTGTTCTTAAAACTATTATTATTCCTCGTTTTCTTCATATTCGTTGTACTGTAATGTTTTTTACCTGAAGGTTGTCATGACTCATTGTTTAATGTCTTTTTACACTTCCTGTAGGGTAATCAACTTCATATTGTTCAACAGAATGTTACTTACATACAATATCTCAATAGAAGGAAGGTCTTAGCACAATTCCAGTTGTAGTCTTTTCTTTCTCTTATCTTGAAGGATTTGTCTTCATGCCACTGGTGTGCTTGGGTTGAAAGCGTATGGTGTTGGTGACCCTCATGCTGGCAGGCCTGGAGTCAAGGCCTTCCTTGTAGACAAATAAAATGTCTACAAGATGTTGTTCCTGCCTATCTGTACTTTGCTTGTATGACAATAAGGTCTGACTGTTCAGGAATTTTGAGACTCAGATAGACATCATATTATTTTTGCGATTCAACAACCTTCTATTCTCCTAACTTGGCTCTGAAGGACTGCCCTACACCTAGTTTTCAGAAAGAACCTCCCCTTCTTACTATCTCTTGTCTGCCTCCCAGTTATAGACTTGGCTTAGTTGTGTTTTCATGGCAAACTTTGTTATTTATTTATTATTATGTTGTATTTAGCTCACACCTTTCCAGTAGATCAAGGCAAGTTATATTCAGGTACAGTAGAGGGGCCCTGTCCCTAGAGGGTTTACAATCTAGGTATGTACCTGAGGCAATGGAGAGTTAAATGGCTTGCTCAAGGTCACAAGGAACATCAGTGAGATTTGAATGCTGGTCTTTCTGATCCCAGCCTACTGGCCTAACCACTAGGCTACTCCTCTACTTCCTATACCCTTTATAATCTTAAGTATAGGAACGCCACTAGGTATTGCCCTAAGGCAGAACACCAAGAGCAAGAAGAGACAATGGAACATTTTCTCTTTGATTGTATGTGTTTCATTATCCAGGGCTTTGCCAGTGCCCTTTTTCCCACATCTCCATTATGGCATGTAGCATGTAGCATTGGCCTTCTCAGTAGAATCATAATACTTTATTTCTGATTAGTGTTCCATCAGATATTTTTTATGGCTCGGTGTCGAGTCTCTCTCCCAAAAAAATTCCTGTCCTGTCAAAGGATGACCTCTAATATTTTGAGGGAGGTTCTTAAGATAGCTACCCTTGAGCATGGGCACTTTCAGTTTTCTCACTGGGGGCAATTTTGGTACAAAATTCACTTGAAGCTTCCTTCAGCGAATCACATTATTTTTTATTTAATATGAAACTGAAATGACTTTTGCATTTGTTCATTGTTTCTTCCTATTGCTTTTCTCAGTGTTTTAACTCTGATTATTTGGTCTTGGTTTACTATTCATTTTGTATGATGCTTTCTGTTGCTAGTTTCTTCAATAAAATAATTTATATCTCCAATAGCATATATTAAAGTAGCTGCTGTTAAAAAGTTTGTAGTTGGATCTTAGAATTGAACTAGTGATCTGCCGTGAGGTATCTCAGCCCCTGCCTCTCAGCACCACCTTGATGCTCTTGACTGAGTGTCTTGGGGTCCAAAGCATTTACTTTGAAATATTATTTTTCCAATTGGATTGGTCCTAATCTATCTTTACGATTTCTCTTATTATTTTATTCACAGATCCTTTTCTAGGATCTCATTTCCAGTTTCTATTTCTTCATTCTCCCTGTCTTCTTCCCTTCACCCCATGTCTCTGATATTGATTTTTCTTTTTCATATTCTTCCTATATTCTCTTATCTAACATTTTATCTACCTACAGCTAAATTGTATTCCTCCTACTTCTCCCCACTCCAATCCTCAGTCACTCTCTTTTCACCTGCCACCTAATTATCTTTCACTTCTAGGCTTATCTCTCCAGTCCATTCTTTTTCCCATTCTCCCTTTTATCTCGCCCTACTGTCTCTGACCTCTTTCAAAGATCTATCCTGTCCTTTGTCTCTCACTCTCTTTCTCCCTTTCTCAGCATCCATTCCTCCCATTCTTCCCACATACAGGATCTACCACCTATCTCCAACATGCATTTACCCTGCTTTTCTTCCTCCTCAAACCCAGCATCCATTCCTGCATATGCCCTTGCCTCTCCCCCCCCCCCCCCAACAGCATCTGTCTTAATCCTCCTTTTCATTCCCCTAGCATCAGTCCCCTTCTTTCCCTACCACCCTCCAGCATCTGGCAGCATCAGCCCTGTTTTGCCATCCCAAACCTTGTGTCAGCTCCCAGCATGTTTTTCCCAGGCCCAGCATCAGCCCCCTTCTCCCAACTCAACCCCCAGCATCTGCAGCATCAGCCCCATTCACCCATCCCATGTGTCACTCCTCCAGCCCCCTTTCTCCCATCTCCATCAGACCTGTCTTCTAAATAACATAATGCACCCTTCTCCCACCCAACCATATTCCAGTGCCAGCCTCCTTGTCTCTCTCTCCCACCCCTGCAGTCTAGTATTTTGCATCTCTCTCGCCACAATGGACCGTCTCTCTTTTACCCCATTCCCATTCCCAGCATCTCCCTTTATCTTCCCTTCTTCCAGATGATCCAGCATTTCTCTTTTTCCCCTCCCTCCCTCCCTCCCCCAACATGGTTCAGCATATCTCCTTGCTCTCCCCAGCCCCTATGTAGTGTAGCAGCCCTCTACAGAGTTTCTACTCCCCTCTCCTCCCCCGTGATTCTATGCCCTTTTTTACGTTGAGAATGTTCACATTATACAGTACATCACAAAAAAATACAATAAAAAGCCAAATCCTGAAAGAAATAGAATCACAAATGATCAATACAGAACAGCTTTAGTACACATCATGGGAGATTTATCCCTGCATAGGTATCATGAAAAGATTTACATAAGAAAAAAATGCTCTAAAGATTCTATTAATATTTAAGCCAATTAATTAATCCTTCAGTAAACCCCTAAGGTAAGCAAACTCACTCTGACTTGGCTTCTTTTTCCAACAAAAATTTCTCCAAAGGCATAGGATCTAAGAAAAGATGACAATTTTTTTGAAAGGTAAGAATACATTTGCATGGAAACTGTAAATGTAATGTAGCTCCCAACAGCAATATACGAACTATCAATGAAAGAAAAACCTTCCTACATAATTGAGTGTCATGATATACATCAGTAAATACAAATACCTTGTAACCACAAAATAAAGAATCTTTGTTTTTATTTATTTATTTACATTCTCTTATATACCATGCTATTCTGCATCAGTGCGGTTTACATTGAACAAACTGAAATTACATTGAATAGGGCATTATAACTTGGAGATAACTATTTTACAGGGAACATGGGCTATGGAGGGTTAAGTGGCTTGCCCAAGACCACAAGGAGCACCTGTGGGATTAGAAACCCCAGTCCTTCCACCTGAAGGTTGCTGTCCTCTAGTGGGATTTGAACCCCTGACCTTCCAGCCTGAAGTACCTTGCCCCAACCACTAGGCCACTCCTCCAGATGCATGGAGGCCCTACTAACACAGGCCTTTGCAGTGTTGGAGCTGGTCTTACAAGGTGCCATTTGCGGGGCCTACATAGCACGAGCCTGTCTCTAGTGGGCACAGCAGATCCCACTAACTGCATAGATTAAGATTAAGATTAAGATTAAGGGAGGCATGGAGCCCGATTCTGGTAGGGGCATGTCCAGGCCGTCCAGATGGCCCCAAGCAAGATGAGCATGTATGGACCCTATTTTGGACTGGGCCCAGTTTGCCCCTGCTGCTTGTGAGGACGTCCTCTCTACAGGTGCCTCCTACTCCCGCGGCTGTGGCCCCCCCCCCTTTTCCCCACCGTCGAACCCAAGACTGGCCTGCTGTGGCCTAGATCGGGTGGCGGGGATCCCCCGCACCCAGCCCCAGTCCCAGGTGGGGGGAACCCTGGCCCCAATTGTGCAAAAAATGCTGCTTATTTCATCTTTGAGGTGGAATAAGCAGCATGTCCTCATGGGCCCAGCAGCACTTATAGGGCTGTGACCTGAATCGGCCCTGTACGTGCTGCAGGACTGGCCTGCCCATGCTCTGCCATGATCCTGCTCCCCGCTGGCTCTCGCCACCCTAAGCATCAGGATGTATGGGGAGAGTCAGAGGGGGAATCTGGCCCAGATAGTTTGCAGGGCTGCACGTTCCACCGGGACCCGCTTTCAGGGCTGCACGTCGCCACAATCCACATTTCTGCATGAGGCCCTAAGAATGCAATTTCATAACCTCCATGTCTGGCCCACGAACATGTCTAAATGAAAAACAGGCCCAGTTTGACTCTAATTCTGCATGCTCAGGTGTGACGTGCCCATGGGTTTGGAATCGGGGACAGAGACATGTTTGGCGTGGCATGTCCAAACCCCGGGCCATGGGTATACATAGCAAGCGGCATGGATGTCCCTTCGCTTGGCAAATTCTGAAAAGATGTACTGTTATGCTGCTACCCATCTCTGTGTAGCCATGACTCCTCAGTTAAAACATGCATCTCCAAAGCAGCTCATCACACTGACGGTATGGTGTCCATGCCAACTACCTATGAAAACAGATGAGACATATATGCTGATGCAAAACAGACTATATAAGCTAAACTTTTGCATGACCAAGACGCTGCAAGGTGATTTCTGTGGAATTAAAGATGTTACAACAGCAAGTAGAAAATGATATGAGTGTCCTGACATTCTTTGCAGCACAACATACATAACAGTAGGTTAACATTTTAGTTGTGCTTGCATTGGTCATCTCTGACATGGCCTGTACAATGCTATGTATGGATCAGAAGTAATCTGAAACGGTCCTCTACAGCTAAATGTCAGAGCATATCCCTGACATTAAATAGGGACCCTCAAATTAAGTGCATGCACCAGTGGAATCAGCACCACTAGAAGCCCAAGGGCACCAGCATCTATCTATACAAATGTGCACATTTGTGAGACCACTGATGGTGCTAGGTACCCTGTTGCATGCTCTTATTCTCAGGGTCCTTTATCACTGACAGGGGTATGCTTTGACATTCTGCTGTATCCTGGTCGATCACACTGTCACCTGGTCATGCTACGGTCAGTCCTACAGTACTGGCCAGGCACTAATGTCCCCCTAAAATTGCAGTTGCACACCAGGTACCCCCATGCATCCCTCTAACCACACACATATGCACACACTCACTTTCAGTCACACAAAACACACACCTCTAGGATATAGCTGGTATAACATGATGGCATGGGGTCCCAGGACTACTAATCTGATCTATGTTTCTCACCCACACATGCATTCATGCTATACTCACCCACATACAGTCCCTACTACAGCCCACTTCTTGGATGGCAGGGATTGTTAGGGTGCACTAGATCACCTAGCTCACACAGCAATTGTCAGCATAGTTGGAATAATCACCATTGCACCCCTGAATATTTCTGTAAGGGTGTTTAATAATGTGTCTTAACCATACAACCTTTTTCCCACCTCTGCATTCTGTTTTTTACAACTGCATCTTATGGTCTTCCAGACTGCAGACACACCAGTTCAAAACATCTTTGTCACAGCCATTCATCTCTATAGGTTGCATTGCAGAGCAGAGCAGAAAAGTTTCTAAGTCCTGGCCTTATTCCACATTTCTGCTGTTATAACTTGGATGTCTGTGGGAAACAGAGAATTTACAAGGGCCTTTCCTGAATGTGCATTGCATGTCTCCACTGCTGACCATGCCCCCATTCTACCCTCTCCCGCCCACATTCTGAGATCCCAGTTCTAGTGCCATGTATGTGGAGGACCATGGGTGTATCAGAATACAATCATAGACTTTTCACTAGAAAACCATCTATGCCGCATGTCCAAGGGCTTATTCCTGTTCCAGAATGATCCCCTAAGAGGGTTGACCTGATGGATCTAATATCAGTGGAATGATCTTAGAAAGCGGTAAGATTTGCAGGATTGTTCACCAGAGCATCCATCTTTTTCCCCAAAGCATCTTCTGATCTCAATTTATCTGGCAGACAGCAACATTTTGAAACCAGTATTTTCTCCACATCAGTAAATTTCAAAATATCTTTGAAATATTTTTTTAAACAATAAATCAGATGACACTAAGGGGTATGTTTACTAAACTGCGTTAGTGCAATTTGCGTTAGGAGCCGCGGTAGTGACAGAAACCCCAAATAAGGACATGAGCGGTACATCGTCACCACTAACGCGCGTTCAGAAAAATAACGAGCGTTACCTGGCGCGGTGGCGCGTTATTGCGCGTTAATCGTAAGAAGACGTACAGATACAAAGCACTGAAACAGAGCTGTAGCACAATGGTTACGGTACCGACCGCTGTTACAGGCAGCATGGGTTTGAGTCCCCAGTGTGCCTAACGCAGAAGGCTGTCCCAGGCATCACTCTGTACATTACAGAGGGAATGAGGAGGCATGTTTTTCGTTACGTTGAGTATTGGTGTCAGAAACACACCCTCGGAGTGTGCCTAGCCACGTACGTTGGTGCGTGCGAGGTTGTGTGCGTTGGTATGTGCGTAGCCCCGTGCGTAGCTGCGCGCGTACAATCGTGCATGGGTACGTGTGTTCTTACGTGCGTGGGTACGTGTGTTTTTACCAGTGTGGGCATCTTATATTACAGACTCTGTAGTGTCTTGCACCTATGCATTATGCTAACAGATGTACGTGTGATGGCCTATGTGGTTTATCAGAGCCTGTGAGCAGGTGCTGGAGTTTCACAGGGTTGGATTGTGCCAGTCACACCCATGATGCACTGCACATGCAAATCAGCTGTCCACAGATACACACCATGGGGAATGCACCCCCACAGCACCTCGGCCTGGTAGGGGGAACCGACCATGTGCACCCCCACAGCACCTCGGCCTGATAGGGGGTACTGACCGTGTGTTGTACTGGCACAGAGTAGCTACACACCGTCACATTGTGCGGGTACTGTGCTCACCCTGAGGGTGCAGTGAGGCGCCCAGCACTAGGTCCACAGCACCGTCCATGGCTGATAACAGGCCATGGTGCAGGTCCAAAGCAGTGTTACTGTGTGAGATAGGTAATTTCTGCAGGAGCATCTTTGACATCTCTGTCTGTTTCAGTCAGGTGCACCACCACCACCACCCCCCCAGGGTGGCAAACAGGGTCTCCCATCAAAAGATCCAGTCTACCTCCCTACAAAGGTGGCAGTAGAGGGGAACATTAACCCTAGTTCTGCTGAGGAACAGACACCCCACAGCGCAGTCAATGCAGCTCCATACACAGCCATAACACAATAGCAAACAGACATTAGGCCTTGATATGGTATGCTACACCCCACCACTATCTGACATTCTCCTGCTGCAAGCCATAAGCCACTGCACACTACTCCATCACAACACCTACCAGCTGCAAACAGTCTGCTAGTGCCAAGTGGAAATGCCTGCACCCAGAACTGGGATGTCAGCATACACAGCAAGCAGATACATCAGTGACTGGGCCCCAAAAGGAAACCCATATTTATCACATGAGAAAAATACTGGTTAGCACCATGGGAGTGCCTTGCCATGCTGTGGTCACTGCACAGTCAGGGTGAGAGTGATCTCTCAGCAGGATATACTGCGGTCACCCTGTCTGTGTAGGTGGTGGCCGGGCACTACAATGTGCCTGTCACTGCCCTATGCCCTGTGCAGATGCACCCTGGCCAGGCCACCCTGTCCGGCCTATACCCATGGTACCTTGCTCCTCATTATGCACATTGGCAGCCCAATACTGGCAACATTGCTGGCAGTGTGGACTGTGGAAGGTGTTTGCAGCCACCACACACTGGATAGACAGACAGCCACCCCCACACCTATGCCAGCATTGTGCTACTATAGAGGTGGTCAGCAGCCATGCCCACCACACCAGTCATGGGCATAGTACAGGCATGGATATGGTACACAAGGCTGTTGGGGGGTCACTCCCCAGGGTGGTGAACACCGTCAGAGACCAGACCTGCAGCACACCCCGCAGACATCAGAATGATTGTTATGGTGGAGCTCAATGAGCAAAATGTGCTTAACGTAGGAATTGATATCTGCCAGTTATCATAGGAAACGTTTGATAGCTCTGTACCATATACCCAGGTGTAGGGTGGCATTGCTAATGTTTGCAACTGCTAGTATTGGGAGATACAGGCAGGGCCCACTGTCATGCCCCTCAAGGAGGCATTGGCCAATGGGGCCTGTGGGTGGGTGTGTCTGCCCCTGGTGGCTGCTGCTTTACGGCAGAGTTCCCAAACTCCAGTCCTGGTGTTCCAAACACTGTTCGGGTTTTCATGCTGTCCCTCATAAATATGCATGAGCTACATCTGCATACCATGGGGGTGGTGCATAGCTATGCAGCACAGGCATCTTTATTAGAGGCAGCATGATGCCGGAATGGTGTGGGGCCCTCCAGGACTGCATTTGCGTGACTCTGCTTTAGGTAATGTGCCTGTTTCTGGTGTCTGTGTTTGGTGTGGTAAAATATAGGCCATGCGTATGTTCTCTGCAATAAAGGAGTATCTTTCATATCACTGTTTGGTGGTGGGTAAGGCTATGGGGGCTGGGTTAGCAGGAGCCCCAGCTGGGTTTTGAACCTGTGACCCTCTGGTCTTACATGCACTGGCTGTGTCTGTTGCACCACACTGTGGCCACAGAGACAGTGCTGTCCCTGGTGTTAGTTAAACCGGCCAGACGGGTCAGAAACCCTGCTCTGCACCCGGTTTACTGTGGCCTCATTTACCTTGTATGCAGACAAAGGTGCACATAAACCTCAGAAAAAGCCTCATACAAGGGGCACACACCCATAACCAAGCTGGGCAACAATGATATCATTGGGCAACATTACAATGAGATGATCTTTGAACGGGTCTGCGGGGCGTAGACCCTTCCACACATCATTTCCTTTTTATTTGGTGCTTTCCAGGGAGTGTTGTTCCTTGTTGCCCATTGCTATCACTGTTGCCCAGCCGAATTATGCTTTTAAAATGTTTCTTGTGGTCATTTTTAACGTTTATGTGACATTTTGTTCTGTGCACATGTATCACACGGCTCACGTTTTGTGGGTTTCCCCGTTTTTTCTGTACATTGCTGACGGAAATGGTTTCTCTTCCCTTTAAATGCCTTTAACGACAGGTTTTCATTCGCGTTGGAATTGAGCTCAGGAATTCAGCGCGTTAGTGTGAGGGGAGCCTCTCCCCGCCCACTCTCCGCCCATTGACTCCTTCTCTCCGCCCACTCTCCACCTTCTGCGCTGTTTTAACGCGCGCGGGACTTTACGATCGTTATCTGTGCTTAACGCGCGTAGTATTACGTTAACGGTCGTTAGCACGTCGGTACACGCGTTATACGGCACTTACGGTCGTTAACGTTGTATAACGCGCGTTAGTCACGTTTACCGCACTTTAGTAAACATACCCCTAAGTATGTTCTTGGAAAATTTAAAAAATCTCAATTTTTTACTACGTATAGCATTATCCGAGGTTGTAGACTTATGATGTAACATCAAGCTATCCTTAACAGTAGGCAAGGAAGTAGTTTCCAGTGCTACTTAGAATCCATAGTATCAGTTTTATCAGCAAGAAGAGTAGCTTGATTACCAATTTCTTTAAGCTTTCCCACTCAGTACAAAAACAAAGGGCCTGATTTTTGAAGGCCTTTACATGGGTAACTTCCCTAGTTACCCATGTAAAGGAGTTATCCAAAAATTTTGAAGGGCACCTACACAGGTAGTGCCCTTCAAAAATCCTGAATATGTCCCTAACACACCAAACGCTATCCGCATAGCATCGGGGCATGTTAGGGGCATTCTGGGGTGGAGCAGGGGCGGAGGAAGGAGCTATACGGGTAGCAGCGATTTTCAATGCTACCCGCATAGCCCTCTGCAGAAGCCCCAAAGTGCATCAATTGACGCAAACGCATCTTCAAAGTTGTATACCAGCGCCACTGCTAGAACCATGTCAGTCATGTTCCATGACTTTGTTAGCAAGGTCAAGATGTTCAAATATGTGCAATGAAAATTAATGACAGATGCACCACCTAGCGGGAAAATGAATTTATACCTAGAAGCCCCAAAGTGCGTCAATTGACGCACTCAATTGTTTTGGATGCGTCAATTGACGTACTTTGGGGCTTCTAGGTATAAATTCATGTTCCCACTAGGTGGCGCATCTCAATCACTGTTTACAGTTTTACTCCGACTTTACAAACAATAAACACACGATGACATGTAATGACGTCACATACTGCACGTATTTAACAAATAAGTAACTTCACATTAATTCACATCTGCATTTCATGCTAAATGCAGTCGTCGTGATAATGCATCAATTGACGCACTTTGGGGTTTCTAGGTAAAATTCCTTTTGAGACTTCTAGTGTTAAAGATAGACAAGGTTTTTCCTCGCCTATCTTTAAGGTGCAGAGGCTATTTAGGTAGCATCAAAAATTGCTGCTACCCGTGTAGCCTCTGCAGCTGCCGGCGCATCCAGACCAACCCGGATTTTCACTTCCGCCAGTGCGGAAGTGAAAATCCGGGTTAAGGGGATTGGCAGGCAGGCTATGCATCGCCATGGTGCATAGCTTGCCTAATTCAAAATCGGGCCAAAGTCTAGAAACTGCCGAAGAAAGAGATTTTTCGGTTCTTGTCACAACTTGTCAAATTTCTGCCAGATACCTGTGTAGGAATTTCCACCTTAGAAAATAAAGCTGAGTCCAAGTCAGACTTCAAAACTGCGGGAAAGAGATCTATCTTCAAAGAAGATTGCATTACTTTATGCAATGAATCAGATAGAGGAGTGCTGGTGGAATGAGGTATCCCAGGAGGGAGGAGAGGAGTATGTTCCAGGGAACTTATAGAAGTCTCCTCAAAGGAGGAATGCAGGGGAAGAGGCTGGGCTGTTTTAGCCATCTCATGCTTATCCATAGGACCCACAGTAGCAGTTGACAAAGTAGGCTTCTTAGAGCTCCTCCTACCTCAATATTGCATAGCAACTGCTACATAAGGATACATAAAAAAACAACACCCAATTTGACAGCAAAATTACCAAGTTTCATGGCCCATCACAATGTTCCTCAGTACTTCAAGGGGCATTTGTGCCCACGGTCACAGCCACACTTCTGGCCTTAAAAGGCCCAGGCTGGTGACATCACTGATGAATCGTCCAAATCATGCCTGTTCTGGAGAGCAAGGTCTTCCCTTTATTCAGGTCTCTCTACCATTTGCGGCCACAAAGTCAGGAACTCTGAAGAAATAAAAGCAGTTGCAACCTTAAAAGGCCTGGGCTGGTGACATTACTGAGGGAGCATCCAGGCTGTGCCTGCTCCGAGGAGTAAAGTCTTTCTCGCATTCGGGACCCTCTGGCATCTGCAGCCACAGAGGGGGAGGGGAGATGGAAGAGAACAGACTCCAGCTGTAGCAGCATTTGGGGTGGGGGTGGGGACTTCCTCCCTAAACTATAAGCATAAGATTACTGGAAGTAATTAATTCTCAGCTTTTTGGCTAAGGTCAGTCCTTTCTAGACCTTTTTACTGAGATTGAGAACATGCATAATGTGGAATGCTAACGTTCTGCCTGACCCGTTTGGGGGCATGATTATGTTTAGCACTACCAAAGCAGAAGGAATAGATTTGCTAATTAAAAAGCAAGCAGCTAAAAACATTGCTGTATTGATTTTTTTTTTCATATTGACCTAAAGATACTCCTTTCATCTTTGAAAAGGAACCATAAAGTGATATGACAGAACATCACCATCGATGGAACCCCGTTTGGTCCAATGCCAGGAGTGCAAATACCTTAGTAATGGCTGGCTTAGAAAGTGGCCTAAGATGCTAGTTTCTGGAGATAAGGTTATCAGATGTCCCCGATTTTCAAGCTGTGTCCCTGACTCCCACCTGTTTGGCAGCCTCCTTTCCCCCAATTTCAGCAATGCGGCTAAAGGGGTAGAAAAAACATTTGATGATCTGAATAGGGCAGTTTTTAGAATTTGCATCCATTATGCATAACTGTTTCTATTTCTCTCTTGATTTGTCTTCTTGAAAGTGATATTTGTTAGTGTCATGGGATGGATGTGTGTGTGTGTGGGGGGGGGGGGTGCAGCAAGTAAATGACTCCTCTTCCATCCTCCATGCCTTGTTGCTCAAACATGGAACTAAGATGTCCCTTCTATCCCTTTCTCCCCTCTTCCCGACATGTGCACACTTTCCATAAGAGTCCTAGATTTGTCTGCAAAAAATCTGATAACCTTATCTGGAAGGCAACAAAGAACAGCAGCAATGACCAGAAATCATTAGGCCTTGTCAACCACACAAATTCAAAGAACCATCACTACTTTTAATCACTTTGGGCCCGATATTCGAAGGCCCTTACATGGCTAACTTCCTTAGTTACCTGTGTAAGGGCCTTATCTGGGATATTCGAAGGGCACCTATACGACTATCCGCATAGCATCGGGGCATGTTTAAGGGCATTCCATGGCAGAGTAAGGGCTGAGGAAAAGGCAACATGGGTAACAGCATTCTTCGTTGCTGCCCGCATAGCCCTCTGCGCCTTAAAGATAGGTGAGAAAAAAACTCGCCTATCTTTAAGATGCAGAGGCTATGCGGGTAGCAACGAAAATCGTGTAGCCTTTGCGGCTGCCGGGGCGTCCGAGCTAACCTGGATATTCACTTCCGCCGGCGTGCAAGTGAATATCCAGGTTAGAGGGGTCGACGGGAAGACTATAGGTCGCCGTGGCACATAGCCTACCCACCTCAATATCAGGCCCTTTGTCTTCACATCTTTCATGTGTACACATGGCTATATGAAGTACTCCTTTTCACCATGGTTTTGTTATTTTTGTCTTTTAGGGCTTGTTTGTTTTTTCTTTACATACTGTGTCCATACCTCTAAAAGGATCTGAATGGCAGGCTTCCATCTTTGTTCTCAGGGTATAGCCTTTGATGCAGAGATCAGCAAGAGTGGGCAGTAAGGTTGGAGCAGAGAAGAGCTCTTCTGCTGTCAAACCTGCTCTTTCCTCCCCTTCCTCTTGCTGCAGGAAACAGGTGGGGAATGGGTGACGTGGGAGGAGACAGAGCAAAAACGATTCTGCTCCCTAATCCAGTCCCTCCCCTGCTATTATTTTCTCTTCACTCCTGTCCGCAGGGAAAAGGAGAGCTGGAGCAGTAGAGGACAGAAAAGCAGAGTTTAGATTTTATCTGCACATTTCTGATTCCAGTGTTTAGAAATCTTTTTTGATGAACGCGTATTTGTTTTTTTTGTGTGTAAATTGTAGCCAGTTGTGTTTCTCCGTAGGAAGTATATTACACAGGTACTGAGTGTAGTTTTTTTTCAAGGTTTTGTATTACTTCTCACAGAGCCTAGTAATGAGATAAAATGTTCTCTGTCTCCAATTAAACTGCAATTTAGCTTTTGAAACTTTATGTGGTGTATACTCTCTTTCAATATTGGATCCTTAAAGGTAAGCTCCAGCACTGGCTTCTATTCAGCCACAGAAGTCAACTTTTCAAAATAATTGGGAGTGCTAAATGTAGCCTACATTATTCCTCCTTGGACACAGTGAAGAACTACTACTGCTGAGCATTTGTATAGCGCTACAAGTCGTATGCAGCGCTGCACAGACATGTAAGAGACAGTCCCTGCTCATCAGAGCTTACAATCTAGTCAAGACAGACAACACAGAAGGTGTAGACAGGGATAAAACAAGGGGGGGGGGGAAGGTAAAGAAACAAGGAGAGCAGGTGAGTCAAGATCCAAAAGCAGCAGCGAAGAGGTGAGTTTTCAGCCAGGATTTGAAAAGGGTCAGGGAAGGCGCCTGGTATGCAGACACGGGTAGTTTGTTCCAGGCACTTTGCATTCAGCAGTCCCAGCTTTTCAAAATGTCCCACTCAGTATGCTAATAAGCATGCTAATAACCTCATTCCTGCTCATATCCATAAGTTAAGCCTGCTTATTCACTGTCCTAACAATTGTAGAGCATTAACATGTATCTGCTCGGTGTATAACTTATATGCATGCCCCGACTTGTCTGCGGTCTACTCATAAATTCTATACATCAAGCTTGCCATGTCAAAGGTCTATGTATAAAATGATTGGCCTGGTATTCAGGGGTGGCGGCTAGCCAATGTAACACAGCTAGCCATTGCCATTGAAGCTAAGGCTCCGATATTCAATGCCGGGGCCATATCCGGCCACCGGCATTGAATATCTGCGTCAGTTGGATAGCGATGAAGCTAACAGGGCAGTGGCGATATTCAGCTGCTGCTCGATTAGCTTTACAGCAAAGGTTAGGCCAGTTATCGCTGGGTGTCGCCTGTGCTCTGCCCCTGGAACACCCCAGAGCTTGCTGGCTAGCTGCGGGACATGCAGCAATGGTACCCACCGATATTCAGCAGCACTAACCATGTCAGTGCTGCTGAATATTTACCATTACTGCTACTACTTATCAATTGTATAGCGCTACAAAGTGTATGCCTGTAAAAGACAGTCCCTGCTTATAAGAGCTTACAGTCTAGTCAAGGCAAACAACACAACAACTGGGGTCTAGGATGTATCTAGGGGAATGGTAAGGAAACACATAGGAGGCGAACAGGAGACTAAGGGGATCAGGATCCAAAATCAGTCTCAAAGAAGTGAGTTTTTAGCCTGGATTTGAACAGGGCCACAAACGGAGTCGGACGTACCAACTCAGGTAGTTTGTTCCAGGCGTAAAGAACAGCAAGGAGTTGGCAGTGGAAAAGAAGGGCAGAGACAAAGTAAGCCACCAGAAGCACGGAGTTCCGTGTAGGGAGAGATAAGAGAGGGAAGCTGATAAGGAGCTGCAGAGTAAATGCACTTATAGGTCAGTAGCAGAAGTTTGAACTGGATGCGGAAACAGATAGGAAGCCAATGAAGTGACTTGAGAAGAGGGGTGAGGAGCACAGTGGCACTGGTGGGAGACTAGCCGTCTAGCTGAGTTCTGAACAGATTGAACTGGATGCGGAAACAGATAGGAAGCCAATGAAGTGACTTGAGAAGAGGGGTGAGGAGCACAGTGGCACTGGTGGGAGACTAGCTGTCTAGCCGAGTTCTAAACAGATTGAAGTGGGGAGTGATAATTCAGAGGAAGACAGCGAAGAGTAAATTGCAAGAGTCTAGACGGGAGGTGAGAAGAGAATGGATAAGGGTCTTAGGGGTATGTTTACTAAACCTTCCTAACGTGCGCGCTGTGCAATTAGCGCGCGCTAAGGTACCTTAGCACGTGCTAATGACGCTTTACGGGGCAAAAAAGCGCTTTAGTGCGCGCTCACACATGCAGCGGCGCAAACGAGCGCTGAAGGTGTGGAAAGGCTCCCGGAGGGCGGAGGAAGGCTCCCCAGGGGCGGAGAGAAGGGGTCAATGGGTGGAGAGTGGGAGGGGAGAGGCTCCCCGCACACTAACGATGTGAAATTCGAGGCCAAAAATAACACAAGTGAAAACCTCGCGTTAGAGCTGATTTAAAGGGAAGAGAAACCATTTCTGTCAGCAATGTACAGCAAAACCAGGGAAACCTACAAAAAGTGATAAGTGTGATACATGTGCACGGAACAAAAGTGCAAATAAACATTGAAAATGACCCCAACAAAATATAAAAAAAACATAACCAAGCTGGGCAATAGTGATAGTAATGGGAAACATCAAAAAACACTCCCAAGAAAGCCCCAAAAAATAAATATGAATTTTGGAAGGGTCTACGCTCCGTCCCCATATAAGGTGAATGATCCCACAGTGAAATAGTACTGATCAGGGTTTCCCTCTCCATCGGACAGGTTACCTATGGCATGCACATGTTCCACAACAGCAGGGCGGGCATGTTGGAATGGGCAACTGTACAGATGCTGGGAAAGGGGATACAGAGGGCTGCAGGCGGCACATGCTGTGGTGCAGCTGGGGCACAGTGCGGACTAGGCAGATGCCTAGGTGGCACTTAGGAATGCTGAAACTGAACAGCAGCCAGACAGCAACTGATGAAGGCCCAACATGGGCACGAGAGTGTTTATCACAGTGTCACAGGGGATAGTACCCAGCAGGTACCCCCAAGGGCACAGAACATTGGCAGGCGGTGTTGGGGGGAAGCGTGGACGCTTATGCAAGCACCTCTATCCCACAACACGCACCATAGGCAGCCGCCTACCTGCACACTGGATGGCTTGAGACTGCACACCACCAGCACCACCAGCAGAAGGGCATGTCAGCATGGTGGCACAGGGGTACTGGAGGTGGAGGGGGGCAGTGGCAGCTGCCCAGAGCCGACCATGGCCTAGCCCTGTGTAGGTGGGTGTCATGCACTGCAACAGACAGGCCCTGCTGGACAAACAGTCATGGTATCACCAGGGAATGCACTGTCTCTGTGGCAACACGGTCGTGCAGTGCAATACTAATGCTTGGTGACTTTAACCTCCCCTCCCTACCAGCATCATACGCCTCCCTCTTTTTAGAATCCACCACAGATATGGACTTTCACCAAATAGTAAATGCCAGCACACACAGTAAAGGCAATATACTTGACTTGGTCCTACTGCCAGATGTACTTTACAGATCTTATAACCCCAACTCCCTCAAATGTACCTCAACCCCTTGGTCAGACCATCATCTCATTGACTTTAAAATTACAATTAATAACACAACAGCTAAACAAACCCCAACTAATGTTCCACCCTACAGATTTAAAAAATATAACGAAGAAGAGTTCCTAGACATGATAATTCCCAAATTATCTAATTCACCACAAAATCTTGATGTAGCAGTAACTAACTGGCACGAAATCATTAACAACGCAGCTGCTAATAAGCAAGCCACTAAGAAAAACATGCATTCCAAAACTGATAAAGCCCCCTGGTACAATAACACACTAAACCTAATGAAAAGAAATCTGAGGAAAGCTGAATGCAAATGGAGAAAAAATAAAAACCCCATTAATAAAGATTCATATATTACTCTCCTTAACTCATATAAAGATGCAATTAACAATGCCAAGAAAAATTACCATGCCTCAATACTAAACAATGCAATAAACAGACCTAGAGAACTATTCTCAATAGCCCAAAAACTAACGAATAACACCCACAACTCTAGCAATGAAATTACAGAAATCGCCCCACAGAATTTGGCAAACTACTACATGAACAAAATTATGTCCCACCCCCACTTACCAAATTCTAAACACCTATCTCAAACCCATTATGCAGATGAATGGACTGACTTCCAATCTCTATCTAACGTTGCACTCAGGAACATCATAACAAACATTAATACAACAACCTCACTCCTTGACCCTTGTCCAGTAACATGGATAAAGAACTCCCTACCTATCCTCTCACAATTCATCCTCCCCATAATAAATCTGTTGCTAAAAAATGGGTACTTACCCCCTTCACTAAAACATGCACAGATTCGCCCAATCTTAAAAAAACCCACCCTTGACAAATCATCACCTAAATCCTACAGACCCATATCAAGTATCCCATTTATGGCTAAGCTAATAGAAAAAGCAGTACAAATTCAGACCCAAGAATACAGTCAAACCTCGGTTTTCATGATTAATCCGTTCGAAAAAGTCTGACTAAAACCGAAACGTATGAAAACTGAAGCAATATTTCCCATAAGAAATAATGTAAATCCAATTAATCCGTTCCAGACACCCAAAAATATTCACAAAAAATACATTTTATAGAGAATAACTATATTTTTACATACAGAAAACAATGAGAAATAAATATAAATGACTAATGAAATGGATAAATGAACATTTAACATCACTGAAAGCAAGCTAAGTACAGTACTGTACAGTACAGTATGTTAACATCTGGCCTTAGCCACCCCTGACAAGCTGCTGTGCCCAGCTCTCTTCGGAATCACATTGAATTCAGTCCATTAAAATACCTTTACATTATCTGCTCAATGCTTCAGAATGGCAGAAAATCTTAATGATATAGCTTCAGACGTACCCTGCAAGAGAAAGAACTGCCTCCCACATTCATGCAACATCTCCTGCTTACGTTGACAGCTTTTCTTCCCTGCTACCGGGACAAAATCTCAGTCAAAAGACGTTGAAAACCGAAGCAATGCATGAAAACCGGGACAAAATCTCAGTCAGAAAAGACGTTGAAAACCGAAGCGTATGAAAACCGGGGCAAATGAAAACCGAGGTTTGACTGTACATAGATAGTTCAGCCCCCCTTGATGATCAACAGTATGGGTTTCACCCCCTTCACGGGGTAGAGTCACTACTAACAGTTCTAATTGATACCCTTGTAAGAGGTATTGATAATTCAAGACAGGCATTCCTACTCATATTCATTGACATCTCTGCAGCCTTTGACAGTGTCCACCACTCAACAATGATCAGGAAACTAAGACAAATAGGAATAAAATCCACGGTTCTTAACTGGTTTTCCTCCTACCTAAGTGATCGAACCCAAACGGTACGAATTGGTAATCTAACTTCAAAAACTTACAATCAGGAATTAGGCCTCCCCCAGGGCTCCGCACTGTCAACGCTTCTATTTAATATTTACTTAAAACACATCTGTCAAATATTTAAAAAATTCAATGTTCACTATCACCTTTATACCGACGACATAATGATGTATGTCCCATTCACAATGCCTAATATTCCTGCACTACTCATTAATACCTGCCTCAATGAAATAAACAATTGGCTAAATGAAAACAACTTATTCATTAACCACGCAAAAACAGAAGCCCTAATAGTAACTAAAAACACAACTTTCATTCCCCCATCACACATTACATTGCAAAATAATGATATCATAATAAAAACTGAAATACGTTACCTAGGCGTAATACTAGACAAACACCTCAGTATGGACACACATATAAGAAATATAACAAAAAGAGTTTATTTTAAACTCAAAGTATTAAAACAGCTCCGCCCTCTAATGCACCTACAGGATTTTCAACGTATAATACAAGCTATTATAACTCCCCATTTCGACTTTGCGAACTTAACCCTACTAGGCGTAACAAAACATAATTTAAAAAAACTTCAACTAGCACAAAATGCAGCAGCCAGGACTATCATGAATGTCCCACCATTCCATCATATAACACCTATTTTAGAATATTTACACTGGCTCCCGATTCAATGCCGGATTCAGTATAAAACTCTTTTAACTACATACAAAGTCCTAAATAACACAGCACCTCTTACTCTAAACAACCTTATCAATAAAGAACCCAATCATATTCCCCAAAGGCGAGACCAACTAAATAAACTAATAACACCAAAGGAATTTATAAAGGCCAAAAAATCAACAAACAAGAAAGCATTTTCTCATGCTGCCCCTATAATTTGGAACACCATTCCCTCGGAATTAAGATCCCTATCTCAAATCATAGAGTTCAGGAAAAAACTTAAAACACACTTATTCTCATCATACTACGGTTCCTTGTCAAACTCACCTTTTCAACAAGAAAATGGATAGTTTCACCAGCCGACTTAACCCATCCCTGAACTGAAATAAGTGCTAAAACCCCAAACCGATGTTTTTGAAAACATACAAACCTTGTACATAGTTATAATCTGGTTCTTTGTATATAGTTTACAACTGTTAATTGTAAGATTGAATTTCTTGTAGTTTCACATTGTTATCTGTAAAAACAGCATTGCCCTGTTTACTGTTGTTCCATGTAAACCGCAACTGATCAATGGAAGGTGCGGTATATAAAAACTCGCTAATTAAATTAAATTAAATTAAGGGGTATGTTTACTAAACTGCGCACTTGTGCGGGGCGCACTTGAGCGCTCTAAAATGATGCATTTAAGTGCTCTTAAGCGCCCCGCACGTGTGCATGTCACATTAACGGGCCCCGCACACGTGCGATGAAAACGCGCACGTTTGCGGTGCGCTGATGTGCGATAGAGGCGGGGAAAGGCTAACAGAGGGCGGAGGAAGGCCCCCGAGGGGCGGAGAGACGGGGTCAATGGGTGGAGAGTGGGAGGGGAGAGGCTCCCCGCACAGGAGCGGGTCTGAATTTACATGTAAAAACTACCGCGAGTGAAACTTAAATACTCGCGGTAGAGCGCATTTAAAGGGAAGAGAAAACATTTCCGTCAGCAATGTACAGCAAAAACGGGGAAACCTAAAACACGTGAGCAGTGTGATACATGTGCACAGAAGAAAATTGCAAATATAAATTGAAAATGACCACAACAAATTCCAAATAAATTATAATCCTTCTGGGCAACAGTGCTATTAATGGGCAACAATAACAAACACTCCCAGGAAAGCCCCAAAAATTAGAAATGATTTTTGGAAGGGTCTACGCTCCGAAGACTCTTTCAAAAGCACTGCAATGTAATCGAGCTTTCCTGGGAGTGTATTTCAGGTTACCCATTGATATCACTGTTGCCCAGCTTGTGGTTATATTTTTCTCCCCTTTTTTTGAAGGGCATATCTGAGTTTTATGTGCACCCGTGTCCCCATACAAGGTAAACGAGCACACAGTAAAATTGTGCAGAGCAGGGTGTCTGACACTTGCGGCCAGGTTTCCTATCTCCAAAGACTGCACTGTCTCTGTGGCCACAGTGTGGTGCAGCAGACACAGCCAGTACCTGTAGGACCAGAGGGTCACAAGTTCACATCCCAGCTGGGGCTCCTGCCAACCCAATCCCCATAGTTTTACCCACCACTAAACAGTGAGAGTACAGACACTCTTGTATTGCAGAGAACATAAGCATGGTCCCAACACCTATATTTTACCCTACACCACACACAAACCATAACAATGGGCATTACCTACAGCCGAGTCCCCCAAACTCAGTCCTGGAGTGCTACTGTGGCAGGTGCAGGCCTGTGACCCACAGTGTCCGAACATAAGCAGGCCAACATGGCTAGCTTGACCTGTAAATGAGGCCTGTGGAGAGGCATATAGGATTGCACATCCCCCAATATGCTGCTATTGTAAGATAGAACTCAGTAGAAGTATTGAATTAGCTTAGGTAAGCAGAACTGCAGTATTGAAAGATGGAAAAATACAGAAAAACATGTTTAAAAGTTACTGATAAGAAAAAGTACATCTGCAAAGAAATAATTGGGAGTGCTGACAGATGAGTTGCAGAGCCCAGCTCCTCTGCACGTACAAATTGGTTCTATAACCTTGAAAGTGTGAAAGTAACAAGTTGATGAACTGACCATTGTAATTGGGACTAGAAGGGGGGTATGCAGGTGTCATGCCCACTGGAGGGATATAACTGGATAAACTTATCAGTACCGGGACCAATAGAAGAGGTACGGGAGGTACGGGAGATTACCGGGACCAATGAAATGTTTTTCTATACCTAGAATGGAACAGAAGTCTATAAAAGTTGTTGTAATGCTTGAAAACTTTGCTCAGCCATTTTGAAATTGATTGGTTCGAGACTTGTGCACAAATAAATGATTTGGACCTTCTGAACAGACTCCTGGTATCATTGGTTTGTCTGCGCTTTGCTGCTACATATTCCTTGGTGCGTTGGCCGGAAAGTTGTGGAATCAAAGTGTATATAGGGCAATATACCACGACTTTCCGCCTCTATAGGCTTGGTCCTGCCGGGATCGCGCCCTTCCGACGAGGGCTGCTCCCTGGCGCCACCGGTCCCTTGTATCGGAGGGAGCTGGTCGGACCTCGGCGGGTGACGAGCCCGGCTGGAGTCAACGCCTCGAACCCGAGTGAGGGGAGTCCGAGGTCCAACTCATGCGCCTGCTTGGGAAGTTTGAGGACCGGATCCGGTGAGTATAGTTTTGATTTTGGGTCTAGACAGAAATAGAAAGCGCAGTACTGCCATTGGAACTTGGAACTTTGGAATTTGTAATCTCGAGATATTGGGAATTGGTAAGAGAGCATGATCACCTCTCAAGGAAGGGCCGAGTAGCCTGGCATGGGAATTCGCCGGGTGAAACCCCCATCCTTTTAGATAGAAACGAATGCATTCTGGGATACGTTGCTAGCATGATTGTGTGAATGAAGTGTGAATGAGAGGTCTGGCAGCACGGACCAAGTGAAGGCGGACCCCTGAGTAGCGCATTTCCTGACCGGGCGACCGCGTTCAGGTCGCGAAAAGGGGGAAGCGATTGTCGTCTTGTCTTGTTATTTGTACTCCTTATACGTTTCCAGGGCCGTGAGGACCCCTTACCCACGGTCCGCCCTCCTTTTCCCTTCTGTCTGTTGTTGCGCGCACACATCGAAATGGGAGGGGCGGGGTCTACTAGAAACACTCCATTAGAATGTATGATCGCACATTTTAAAGAGGGATATTCAGGAGATTATGGTATTAAAATGACAGCAGCCCGTTTGCAGATTTTGTGTACTAGGGAGTGGCCCGATCTAGACCCCATCTGGCCCCGAGAGGGAACGTTCAAAGTAGAGATTATTCAGTCAATACACCGTAGAGTGCGGATAGCGCACCCCGACCAGTACCCCTATATAGATTCCTGGTTAAGTATTTGTGAAGATCCGCCCCCCTGGGCGCAGCGCTGTTATGAGGAACAGTGCAGAATAATGTTAGCTAAAGCAGATTCTAGACAGAAGACGGAACAGCCTAGAATAAAAGAGCAGGATAAGAAAGCCAGAAAGAAGCCCATCCTGGCAGATCCTGATTCCCCAGAAATAATTCTCAGGCAGCCCCGAACCCCAGGTCCAGTAAGAGTAGCCCGGCGTCCTGCCCCAGAACCCCAGAGACGGCCAGAGCCGAGGCGGGACCCAACCCCTGATCCCCCTCCTGGAGAAGAGAAAGAGGAAGAATTAGCGGGAAAAGAAGAGGAGGACCTAAAAAGCGAGTCAGAAGTGGAGACTGAAGAAGGAGAAGGAAAGAGAGAATCCCCCAGATGAGGAAAGTGTACAAATAATTGAGAAAGTCAGCACTAGCACTAGCATGCCAGTGACAGAGAAACCCAAAGCAAAACCTGTTGAGAAAAAGAAAGTGACTCCTGCAAAGGCAACGACAATAACCCTTAGATCCCAAAAGACACCCATAGCAGCTAAACTGTTTCCCTTACGGCAAGTCCCGGGAGTGCCCGTAAAGAATGATAATGATGAAGTGGTAGCGGGACCCCTAACTTATGTGTATATCCCTTTCTCTACAACTGATTTATTAAATTGGAGGTCGCATTATGCCTCCTATACTAGCAAGCCCCAGGAGCTGACAGAATTAGTAACTAGTATTATGGAAACTCACCAACCCACTTGGCCAGATTGCCGTCAGCTCCTGACCACCCTATTCACTACAGAAGAACGAGCAAGAATTAGAAAAGCAGCTATTGAATGGATGGCAGAAAACCCTGCAGCTCCGGCACAGGGGCAGAATATAATAGACCGTAGGGAAGCAGCTCAGAGAGAATTCCCGAATGAAGACCCCCAATGGGATCCAAATACAGATGAAGGATCCACAGCCCTAGCCCGTTTTCGCCAAGGCTTTTTACAAGGCCTGAGAAGGGGGGGCCAGAAAGCTATGAACCTTTCCAAAGTTATAGGAGTTATCCAAGGGATAGATGAGAGCCCAGCAGATTTTTATGAAAGATTAACTGAAGCATACAGAATGTATACTCCCTATGATCCCGAGGCACCAGGAAGTTTATGTATGGTGAATTCTGCTTTTGTAAACCAGTCTCAACCAGACATTAGACGCAAATTACAGAAGTTAGAAGGGTTTGCGGGCATGAATGCAACACAGTTATTGGAAGTCGCTCATAAAGTGTATGTGAATCGTGATACTGAAAGACAGAGAGAATGTGATAGAAAGATGAAGAAGAAAGCTGATTTTTTGGCTGCGGCCATAGTGGAACAGAAAAGGGGAGGTGTCCCTAGTCGAAGGAGCAGAGGAAGAGGGCGGGGTCAAGGCGGAGGCCGGACCCAGAGACTAGGCGTGAACCAATGCGCCTATTGCAGAGAGGAAGGACATTGGAGAGATATGTGCCCGCAACTCGAAGACGCCCAGCATGATGACGACAGCAGCCATCAGTGGCGAGAAGAAAGACGAAGCTATCCCCGAAGCCGAGGAGGAGCCAATCGAGAACAATTCCAGCGAGAGAGAGGAGGAACCATTCAAGCATTGGCCACACCAGCCCATGATGAGAATGACGTGGATTAGGACAGACCGGGCTCCAAGTTTGCTTTAGGTCTCCAGGAGCCTATGGTCGGAATACAAATAGGAGACCAAATTATGGACTTTATGGTTGATACTGGAGCACAACATTCAGTAATAGACAAAAAGATAGCCCCATTCACTACAAAAGCAGTCACTATCATAGGAGCAACTGGTGCCAGAGCCACAAAGTCTTTTCTTCAAAACCGAATATGCAGTCTGGGAGGACAGCAAATAACTCATCAATTCCTTTACATGCCCGAATGTCCAGTACCACTACTGGGACGAGATATGCTAGCCAAGCTTCAAGCACAGATATCTTTCTCTGAGCAAGGAGAAATGCAAATGACAGTAAATCCCCAAACCAAACCAGCAGGAGTAATGCTGCTGACAGTTCCCCGAGAAGAAGAATGGAGGTATTACATTGATGATTCGATACAAGATACCTATTTTGAACAAACTTTGAAAAGTATTGATGCACCACCTGGAGTATGGGCAGAAGGCAGCCCCCCAGGCCTAGCTAAACATATAGCTCCAGTGATTGTAACCCTCAAGCCTAGTGCTACACCAGTGCACGTCAAACAGTACCCTCTCCCAAGAGCCGCAATTGAAGGCATCCATCGCCACCTACAAAGATTGCTTGAGTATGGCCTACTAAAAGTATGCCAATCCCCATGGAACACTCCACTTTTGCCAGTAAAGAAGCCTGGGACAGATGATTATCGCCCAGTGCAAGATTTGAGAAGAGTAAATGATGCAGCTGAGACCATACATCCAGTCGTACCCAATCCTTACACCCTCCTAGGACTGATACCTGCTGAAGCTACCCATTTCACTGTACTGGATTTGAAAGATGCATTATTTTGCATAAGATTAGCCCCTGTAAGCCAAATATTGTTTGCATTCGAATGGCAGGACCCCATCTCTGGAAGAGGGGGCCAACTTACCTGGACAAGATTACCCCAAGGATTCAAGAATTCGCCTACCATCTTTAGTGCCGCACTAAATCAAGACCTTTCAAGCTATCCAGTAGCCCCGGGGAAGAGAGTGCTTCTCCAATACGTGGATGATCTGTTGATAGCTGCCGTATCAGAAAGTGAATGTATATTAGCCACCAAAGATCTCTTGCAGTTACTAGAGGAAGCTGGATACAAAGTTTCCAGAGCCAAAGCACAGCTATGCCAAAAAGAAGTGAAATACTTGGGTTTTCGTATCACCCAAGGAAGCAGAAGATTAGGCAGAGAAAGAAAAGAAGCAGTATGTAGAATTCCAGCTCCAACAACCAGAAAGCAAGTCAGAGCCTTTCTGGGAGCGGCAGGATATTGCCGAATTTGGATACCCAACTTTGCCCAAATTGCCAAACCACTGTATGAAGCCACAAAAGGAGAAGAGAAGTCACCACTGGAGTGGGGACTTGAGCAGGACACAGCCTTCCAGAAGTTAAAAGAAGAATTGATGTCATCACCAGCACTTGGACTACCAGATGTCCACAAACCTTTTCACTTGTTTGTACATGAAGCACAGGGAAATGCCCTAGGCATGTTGACTCAGAAATTGGGAAATTGGGAACGACCTGTAGCCTACCTATCGAAACAATTGGACCCTGTGGCCAAAGGATGGCCACCTTGCTTGAGAGCAGTTGCAGCTACAGCACTACTAGTGAGTGAAGCAGACAAACTCACACTAGGACAGAACATACGAGTCACTGTGCCACATGCAGTCCTTGCCCTTATGGAACAAAAAGCAAATTATTGGCTCACCAATTCCCGAATGTTGAAGTACCAGAGCATGTTATGTGAAAACCCACAGATACAACTTGAAGTGAGCCATGCCCTGAATCCAGCCACCTTGATACCTATCAGTGAAGAACTCCCAGAACATGACTGTATCGAAGTCATGGAGACTGTGTTCTCCAGCCGACCCGACTTGACAGATGTGCCCATAGAAAATCCTGACCAAACCTATTATGTTGATGGGAGCAGTCTCATCCTTGATGGACGACGCTGTGCCGGATATGCAGTCGTCACTCAACACGAAGTAGTTGAATCATCAGCCCTAGCCTCAGGCACATCAGCCCAGAAAGCCGAATTGATAGCACTCACCAGAGCATTGTTATTAGGAGAAAAACTTATACTGAATGTATATACAGATTCCAAATATGCCTTCACTACCCTGCATGCCCATGGAGCTCTCTATAAAGAAAGAGGACTCATCACATCCAGAGGAAAATCAGTCAAATATGGTCCCGAAATATTGATGTTACTTGATGCCGTTTGGGCCCCAACACGTGTAGCTGTCATGCATTGCAGAGGACATCAAGCAGGAAAAGGAGAAGTTGCCCGAGGAAATAGATTTGCAGATGCCTCAGCACGACAAGCAGCTATGACAGGACAAATTGCCCCACAAGCTATGCCAATGCAAGCAGCGTTGTTTCCAGTACCTTTGAATCTATGGACCCCACGATATACCACCAAAGAATTGGACTACTATTGTGACAAAGAAAATGGAGTATTGAAAGACGGATGGATTGAGCTGCCACCAGAAGAGGGCAGTCAACCTCCAGGACGAATAGTAATTCCTGAACTGTTAGGACCATCCTTTGTCAAAGCTTTCCACGAAGCCACCCACTATGGGAAGAGTGCTATGGAAAAAGCACTCAGACCACATTTCTACATCCCTCTGATGACAACCATATCAGCTTCAGTAGCACGACAATGTCAAACTTGTGCCAAGAATAATGCCAAGCAAGGCCTTATTACAGCACCCCGAGTTCAGTCAAGAGGTGTGACCCCCATGCACAACCTCCAAGTTGATTTTACCGAAATGCCAAAAGCCAATGGATATCATTATCTACTAGTATTAGTTTGTACTTTCTCTGGGTGGGTAGAAGCTTTCCCAACCAGAACTGAGAAAGCCCGAGAAGTTACCAAAGTCTTAATGAGAGAGATTGTCCCCAGATTCGGAATTCCAGCAGTAATAGGGTCAGATAATGGACCCTCATTTGTCTCCCAAGTTACTCAGCAGTTAGCAAAAGCTTTGCAGATACAATGGAAACTTCACACTGCATACAGACCCCAGAGTTCAGGGAAAGTTGAGCGAATGAATCGTACCTTGAAAGCCCAAATGTCTAAGCTTTGTCAGGAGACACAATTGAAGTGGCCCCAAGTGCTCCCCATAGCTTTATTCAGAATACGCTCAGCTCCTGTAAAGTCAACAGGATTTTCCCCTTTTGAAGTTTTGTATGGTAAACCCCCACCAATAGTGCAGGGAATCAAAGGAAGTCTAGCCCAAATTGGTTCGGAAATAACCAGACAAGAACTTCTAGCTCTAAGTTTTGTTCTGCAGACTCTCCATACGTGGATCCAAGACCAGTTGCCTATCAACTTGACGGAACCCTTGCATCCCTACCAGCCTGGTACTTCGGTGTGGATCAAAGATTGGAAGAAGACACCGTTGGAACCCCATTGGAAGGGACCGTACACCGTCATCCTGTCTACCCCAACTGCAGTAAAGGTAGCCGAGATTGACGCCTGGATCCACCACAGCAGAGTCAAGCCCGCCGCCGATCCTGAACCAGAGCAGTGGACAGCAGAACAGCACCCTGATGTACCCTTGCGAGTTACTCTGAGACGGCAACCAGCAGCATAGACACTTCATCACAAGTGCTTTGCAGTAGCCAAGTCTTTCGAAGAGGATTGCTGTTTTCCATGCAGCAACAGTTTTGTTTCAACGAACCCAATTTGTGTGTGATTTGACACACTACTTTGAGACTACACTGACTAAGCCAGACTCCACAAGCCAACTGAATTGCTAAGTTGGTCAATGTGTACTGGACAACTTGAGGATCTTCAATCAACACTCAGCACCCGTTAAATTGCTTCATTAGCAAATGGGACGAAGAATAATAGATCGTCGTGATCAAGATCAGCAAGCTGAGGATTCAGAAGAACTCCAATCAACATCGACATGCATCTTTACTTTTGCTTTACTTTGGTTGCCTTCTTTGGAGGTTTTGAACAGACTTATGCTTTACCTCCATGCACTGCCTGCATTACTTCTACTAGAATTGGACTGAAAGTAACTCAGACTTTGCTTTATCATTCTTACTATACCTGCGAGGGAACAGTAACTCGGTGTATCTATAACACCACTGAACTAAATGTTTGCACTCATGGGAAAATTAAGACATGTTATAATCCGCATCAGAATCCATCCTATTACACGATGGAAATAAGATGGAAGGATGCAGATGGACCTATATTAGCTGCAACGCCACCACTTAAGGACATTACTAAACCTGCTGTTTTGAATTTTGATGCATGCAATGCTATTAATAGAGATAGTTATTCCACCTGTGGTACATGGGAGAAAGCGTATCGAAATGACCATAAGTACATGTGTCCAGAAGGTGCCACAGGTTGGAGAAAGTGTACAGGGAAAAAGGAACCAGGCTATAGTACTGCCCCAGCAGCAGACTACTATTGCCCGTATTGGGGATGTGTTTTTTATGCTACCTGGAACACTGGTATAACTGATGAGAAAATAGATAAACGAATGGCTACTTTAACCAAGCCAACCACAAATGATAAATGTCAGAAAGATGCTTGTAACCCCTTACACTTACGTATACACAATCCCCATGCATGGAAACAGGGATATAAGTTTGGTTTACGTATTGCTGGAGGAGCAATAGATCCAGGGACCATTGTGTATATCAGATTGAATACCCAAGCCCACAAGTCATCTAAATATCATCTTCATAATACTTTCTATGAAGCCATGCATGTAAATAAGTTTGAGATCCCTCACCCCTCACAGAATTTATTTCTAGAATTAGCCGGAGCAGTAGTATCTAGTCTTAAAATCACAGATTGTTATTTCTGTGGCGGAACCCAAATGGGAGATCAGTGGCCATGGGAAGCCCAAGAATTGAATTATTCCATGATTTACAATCAGACTGAATTACACAAGACTACCAGTGAATGGGTGTTAGCGCACTCAATCGTTGGACGTCTTTGCTATGCCAGAACTGGACTCCAGTTCACCCAAAAGGTAGGACAGCTGGTCTGTCTTAGCCAGAAATACTATAATGCCACGACCACAAAGACAGCATGGTGGTCAGGAATTGGACATCCTGAACCTCCTAACCCATTAGCCAGATTTCCTGAACTGGCAGGTCTATGGACTAACCTTGCTGAAGTCCAAGCCTGGCAGGCCCCACCTGGCCTATATTGGATCTGTGGAAACCGAGCATATGCACAACTCCCACCACACTGGGGAGGAGCATGTGTCTTAGGAACCATCAGACCTTCTTTCTTTCTTTTAAACACTGAACATGGAGAACAATTAGGATACCCAGTATACACTACCCACCGACACAAAAGAGCACTAAGACAAAAGAGAGAGGCCTTACAGATAGGCAAGTGGGAGAAATGGCAAGGTGATGATTGGCCACCAGAAAGAATTATTGAGTATTATGGACCCGCCACTTGGAATGATGATGGTATGTATGGTTATCGTACCCCAATTTATATGATTAATCGTATCATTCGCTTACAAGCAGTAGTTGAAATAATAACCAATGAAACTAGTCATGCTCTCACGCTCTTAGCTAGACAAAGTACTCAGATGCGCACTGCGATATATCAGAACCGCTTAGCACTTGATTATTTGTTAGCAGCTGAAGGAGGAGTATGTGGTAAGCTGAACTTAACCAATTGCTGTTTGAAAATAGATGATAAAGGTCAAGTAGTTGAAGAAATTGCTAAAGATATGCAAAGACATGCTTATGTGCCAGTACAGACGTGGCACTCATTGAAATTTCCTAATTGGTTTGCTAACCTCTTTTCATGGGTGGGAGGATTTAAGACTTTCATCGTATTGGTACTAATCCTTGTTGCTGTTATCTTCTTATTACCATGTTTAATCCCATGTTGTATGCGTTCCATTCATAACACTATTGATAGTACAGTAGAGCGGAAGACCGCAACAAAAATCATGGCTTTATATAAAGCCAGTCCTGGTAGAAATCCTTTAGCCAGGATGTGATTCTTCAGAAAGTGATTTAATTCTCACACCTTATTAAGTAATAGGGTGAGATTAATCAAAGGGGGGAATGTGGCAGGTGCAGGCCTGTGACCCACAGTGTCCGAACATAAGCAGGCCAACATGGCTAGCTTGACCTGTAAATGAGGCCTGTGGAGAGGCATATAGGATTGCACATCCCCCAATATGCTGCTATTGTAAGATAGAACTCAGTAGAAGTATTGAATTAGCTTAGGTAAGCAGAACTGCAGTATTGAAAGATGGAAAAATACAGAAAAACATGTTTAAAAGTTACTGATAAGAAAAAGTACATCTGCAAAGAAATAATTGGGAGTGCTGACAGATGAGTTGCAGAGCCCAGCTCCTCTGCACGTACAAATTGGTTCTATAACCTTGAAAGTGTGAAAGTAACAAGTTGATGAACTGACCATTGTAATTGGGACTAGAAGGGGGGTATGCAGGTGTCATGCCCACTGGAGGGATATAACTGGATAAACTTATCAGTACCGGGACCAATAGAAGAGGTACGGGAGGTACGGGAGATTACCGGGACCAATGAAATGTTTTTCTATACCTAGAATGGAACAGAAGTCTATAAAAGTTGTTGTAATGCTTGAAAACTTTGCTCAGCCATTTTGAAATTGATTGGTTCGAGACTTGTGCACAAATAAATGATTTGGACCTTCTGAAGAGACTCCTGGTATCATTGGTTTGTCTGCGCTTTGCTGCTACACTACAACTCACTCAGGTCATGTGTTTTTCCCAGATAGGGACATGTCTGCATGTTGGCGGAAGGGTACAGGTGGTGGAGGGGGCGGTGGCTGCAAACCAAAGCAGACATTGGCCTAGGCCTGTGCAGGCTGGCACCGTCCACCACAACAGACAGGCTCTGTTGGATGTACAGTCATGGAATCTCCAGGGAACACAGCATATCTGTGTCAACAAGGTGGTGCAGTGCACACAGACAGTGTGTGTAGGAACAGAAGGTCACAGGTTCAAATCCCAGCTGGGGCTACTGCCAATCCAGTCCACATATTTTACCCACAACTAATGCGTGATAGTAAGGACAAAACTGTATAGCTAAGAATATATGCATGGTTCATACGCCTATATTTTACCACACCAATCTCAGACACCATAAACAGGCGCATTACCTAGAGCAGAGTCTGACAAATGCAGTCCTGGAGGGCCAAACACCATTCAGGTTCCATGCTGCCTCTAATAAAGATGCCCGTGCTGCATATCTATGCACCACCCCCATGGTATGCAGATGTATCTCATGCATATTCATGAGGGACAGCATGAAAGCCCAAACAGTGTTTGGCACACCAGGACTGGAGTTGGGAACCTCTGCCGTAAAGCAGCAGCCAACAGGGGCAGACACACCCACACCCACAGGCTCCATTAGCCAATGCCTCCTGGAGAGGCAGGACATTGGGCCCTGCGTGCATCTCCCAATATTAGCACTTGCATATCTTAGCATGCCACCCTACACCTGGGAATACGGTACACAGCTATCAAACGTTTGCTATGATTACTGGCAGATAGCAATTCCTACGTTAAGCACAGTTTGCTGATTGAGCTCCATCATAGTAACCTTTCTGATGTCTGTGGAGTGTGCTTCAGGTCTGGTCTCTGACAGTGTTTACCACCCTGGGGTGTGACCCCCAACAGTATTGCATACCATATCCATGCCTGCACTGTGCCCAGGACTGGTGTGGTGGCCAGGGCTGCTAAACTCCTCTATAGTAGCACAATGATGGCATAGGTGTGGGAGTGTGTGTCTGTCTATCCAGTGTGTGGTGGCTGCAAACACCCTCCACAGCCTACACTGCCAGTATTGGCCTGCCAATGTGCATAATGAGGAGCAAGGTATCATGGGTATAGCCCGGACAGGGTGGCCTGGCCAGGATGCATCTGCACAGGGCATAGGGCACTGGCTGGGACATTGTAGTGCCCGGCCACCACCTGCACAGACAGGGTGGCCACAGCATGTCCTGCTGGGAGATCACTCTCATCCTGAATGTGCAGTGACCACAGCATGGCTAGGTACCCCCATAGTGTTCTATAGTATTTCTCTCATGTGATATTTGTGGGTTTCCTTTTTGGGCCCAGTCACTGACTTATCTGTTTGGTGTGTATGCTGACATCCCAGTTCTGGGTGCATGCATTTCCACCAGGAACATGCACTATGGACTAGCTAGCAGACTGTCTGCAGCTGGTATGTGTCTTGATGGAGCGCCTTGCAGAGTACAACGGCTGAAGACTTGCTGTAGGAGAATATCAGATAGTGGTGGGGTGCAGCTTAGCATATCCAGGCCTAATGTCTGTCTGCTATTGTGGTATGGATGTGTACTGAGCTGCATTGACTGCGCTGTAGGGTGTCTGTTCCCCAGCAGGACTGGGGTTGATGGTCCCCTCTACTGCCACCATTGCAGAGAGGTAGAATGTGGATCTGTTGGTGGGAGACCCTGTTTACCACCCTCAGCCCAGGAGGAGGAGGGTGGTGGTACATAATCCTCCTAGGGGTCCGTAGGGGCTACACCTGACTGAGACATACAGATATATCCAAAGTGTGTCTGCAGAAACTACCTATCTCACACATTAGCACTGCTGGGGACCTGCAGCATGGCCTATCTCTGCTGTGGACCTGGTGCTGGGCGCCTCACCTCACCCTCAGGTTGAGTGCAGTACCTGCACAATGTGACGGTGTGTAGCTACTCTGTGCCAGTACCACACACAGTCAGTTCCCCCTACCAGGCCGAGGTGCTGTGGGGGGTGCATACCCCATCTTGTGATCATCTGTAGACTGCTGATTTGCATGTGCAGTGCATCATGGGTATGGGTGGGCTAACCCTATCCTGGTGACCACAGCAGACTGTTTGTGTGGTGACGTGCAGTCCTTCTGCAGCCAGCCAGGGGCTTGCTAGCAGCTATAGAGCTGTTGCCCACTGGTTACTTCACTGTCTGTGGAGCCAGAGGTCATGGGTTCAAACCCACAGTGGGGTTATTTGATAGAGCTGTCCAAAGCATTATCTATTTTTAATGTACATTAGTGCTGCCAGCAAAAACACCCTCAGCATACTGTACCCATAAGGTGCCTCAGAGGGCGCTTTATAGGGCGCCCTATAGGGAACCTTATGGTTACCGTCCATATAAGGTGCACTATACTGTATCCTATGGAGCGACTTATAGGGTGCCCTATAGGGGACATTATAGGGTGCCATGGCGGACAGTGCACTTTATAATGTGCCCTATGGAGTGCCTTATAGGGTGCCTTATGCGGCACCTTAGGTTACGGCACGTGAGGGTGTGTTTGCTGGCAGCAATTAATAAAATACAAATAAAGTGCCACAGGAAACAATACTTACATGTCAAAGCTGATGCCTCAGCCAGCCTTAAATATTGGTCACACTGGGGATGGAACTCATGACCCCTGTATCATCAGTCAGTGCCTTAACCATTGTGCTATACTGCTGTTCCTTTTTGCATGTCAGTGCACCTACTTAAGATTTCCATGCGTTTAAATGCACAGTGCTGCCATCAAAAACAGTGCTATGACCTTGCCGTGCCTCATAGGGCACCCTATATGGCGCCCTATAGGCCACCCTTTAAGCAACATTGTAGGGTGCCGTGGCGGACAGTGCACTTTAAAATGTGCCCTCTGAGTTACCTTATGGGGTGCCTTATGCAGCACCTTATGTTACAGCGCTTTGAGAGTGCGTTTGCTAGCAGCAGTAATTAAAATAAAATTAAAATGCCTCATAATGCAATATTACACATAAATGGTAGTGCCTCAGCCAGCCTAAATCATTTGGCACAGTGGAGGATTGAACCCATGACCCCTGCACCATCTGTCAGTGTCTTTACCATTGTACTGCAGCCCTGTTCCTCTGTTTATACATCAGCGCGGTTGCTTATGCTTTCCGCGCGCGTTACTCGTGCGCTAATGTGCGTGGCGCACAAGAGCGCGCGCGCTAATCCCGTTTTGTTACTTTAAACTGAACCGCTCACTCCTTATATGGCATCCTGCAGACTAACCCGGCGCGCACGTTAAGAGAGTTTAGTAAACATACCCCTTAGTAGTTTGTTCAGAAAGAAAGGGGCAAATTTTGCCAATGTTATAGAGAAAAAAGTAACAGGTTTTAGCTAGCTGTTGGATGTGTGCAGAAGAGAGAGAAGAGTCAAAGATGATCCCAAGGTTATGCCCCGAGGAAACAGGGAGGAGTGTAGTGTTATCCACAGAAATACAGAAGGGAGGAAGGGGGGAGGTGGGTTTAGGGGTGATAAGGAGTGATTAACAAGGTTAGCAGATCTGCTAAGCATGTTAATCCCTTTAAATATCGGGATCTATGCATATAGCCAGGCATATTTTAAAATAAAGATTTATATGTTTGGCATCAACTCTGACTGCACAAATCTTTTTAAATGTTGGACCCTAATTTTTTACCTCATTCTCTCCAAATGCACATTTGTCTTGTTTGTTTGTCTTGATGAGATCATACGCTCATTGGAGCAGTGATGTTATCATAGTATCAAAACCATTGCCACTCCTGCTAGATATTACAGCCTCAGTGGAAGAGGACAGGGAGCACAATTAATGGAGCTAAAATACTTCCATCAGTGCAATTGGCATTCTGTGGATTTTAATGAAACAGAATGAACTGACACTCTGAAACAGAGGGAAATGGCACATCAGTACTCAATGAACTTTTCAGCTTATTTTTCTTATTCAGAACCAAAAATGCACTGCAATTAAATAATATTTGCCATGGCAACCTCTTCCTGTTGTGTAAAGCCTTATCTGGGTGCATATTGTTTCAGAAAGGTCAGCGCATAGGACTGCTGAGTTCTTCAAAGTTTTTATTTTTTTTTATACATATTTATGAAATGCGAGACTGAAGATAATTACAGACCCTTCTTGGACTTTAATCTCTTCATCTCCGTTTTCTGTTTGTAGACATCCATCCTCAGGCTTGTTCCAGGTGACTGATCAAACAAATATAGGAGCTGCTGATGCTTTTCCCCAGCACAGTTTATAAGTTTAGCATTGAGACGAGGGGGGGGGGAGTAGAGATGGTGGCACTTGGGAGAAGGGAATGAAAGGGAGATACAGGCTGCTAATAGTTTCAAAGTGGTGAGCATAACAATAGATCCTAGCAGTAGCAACTCCAGGGAAGGCCATAGCATCATCATGTCGTCTATCAGTATTGTTCATAGCTTGCTTTGTAATCTGCAAACAATGACTTGCCAAATTAGCAAAAAATAAGTGTGTTAAAGAAATTAAAAAACTAAAGAAATAAGCATGGGCTATGAGCTCTCCAGATCCAGTTCCTGTTGCTAGGCAATATTTTGTGTAAGACAGCTGGCCATGGGACCTTAGACGGTTCTTGTTCCAAAAGCCCTAGGAAGAAGCATCGTAAGGATACCAGCAAAAGAGGAAAGTTATGGCATCTGAATAGAGAGGTTCCAATAAAAATGAAAGTAACATAAATGTCCTTAAGTGCAGAGCTGAAAGATTCCAAACTACCTCTATCAACTGATAACCAGATTAATATGAATAAAATACAACCTCTAAAATGCCTGAATGCAAATACTAGAAGTCTAAAAAATAATATGGGCAAGCTAGAATATATAGCACTAAATGAAAGTTTAGGTATGATTGGCATCTCAGAGACCTGGTGGAAGGAGGACAACCAATGGGACACTGTGATACCAGGGTGCAAATTATATTGCAATGATAGGGTAGATCAAATTGGTGGAGGGGATGAGTTCTATGCTAGAAGGCATTGAGTCACATAGGATTAAAATTTTTCAGGAAACAAAATACATTGTAAAATCTCTATAGATAGAAATTCCATGTAAAAAGGGAAAGGTGATGACAGTGGGGATTTACTACCAAAAGCCTGGTCAGAATTAACAGATGGATGATGAAATGCTGAAAGAAATCAGGGAAGTTACAATTCAGTAATTAATGGGTGCTTTCAATTACCTGGTATCGACTGGGTCAACGTCACAGCAGGACATGCTAGAGAGATAAAGGGGCATGTTTACTAAACTGCAGTAAGGTCATTCGCGTAGGTTCTGCGGTAAAGGTACAGATGCCTATATAAAGGCATGGGCGGGGCATCATTATGACAAGCCGTCAGGTAATGCGCGTTATAAGGCACGTTATAAGGCACCTTATTAGGCACAGTACAGTGATACATTTTTTATAGCAGATTGTTCTATCACTATCATCTTATTTTGACAAGCCCTGTGGGAGAGTCCAATAAGCCTAGAAGAAACCATTATAAAGAATAAAATCACTGAAGATAATGTAGATGTAGATAATCTTTTTTTTTTATTTAGAATTTTCCATGTTATTCAAGTAGTAAAAGATATAAGAAATACTCCAGCCAAGTTACACAAATGAATATGGAAAAGAAAAACATCAATAAAACACAAAGCTAGAGTAGCAGTCTACATCATGGTGAGAGCAAATGGTAAGTACAAAAACATAAACAGAAATGAATCAGGAAAAGAAAACCCTTCCATGCATTTAGAGGCTAACACTAAGGGGTATGTTTACTAAACCGTCTTAACGTGCGCTCTCCCACGTTATCGCACGATAAGGCACCTTATCGCGCAATAAGGCGCCTTAGCGTGCGTTAACGCGCGCTAAGGCGCAAACGAGCGCTGAAGGCGGAGAATGGCTCCCGGAGGGCGGAGGAAGGCTCCCCAGGGGCGGAGAGAGAGGGTCAATGGGCGGAGAGTGGGAGGGGAGAGGCTCCCTGCACACTAACGCTGTGAAATCCGAGGCTGAAAACTAACGCCAGTGAAACCCTGGCGTTAGAGCTGATTTAAAGGGAAAATAAACCATTTCCGTCAGCAATGTACAGCAAAACCAGGGAAACCTACAAAAAGTGATAAGTGTGATACATGTGCACGGAACAACAGGGCAAAGAAACAGTGAAAATGACCAGAAGAAAATGTAAAAAAAACATAACCAAGCTGGGCAATAGTGATATCAGTGGGAAACATCATAAAACACCCCCAAGAAAGCTCCAAAAAAAGATATGAATTTTGGAAGGGTCTATGCTCTGTCTCCATACAAGGTGAATGAGCCCACAGTGAAATTGCGCTGATCAGGGTTTTCCTCTCCATTGGACAGGTTTCCTATGGTGTGCACATGTTCCACAACAGCAAGGTGGGCATGTCAGAATGGGCAACTCGACAGATGCTGGAAAAGGGGACACAGAGGGCTGCAGGCGGCACATGCTGTGGTGCAGCTGGGGCACAGTGCGGACTAGGGTAATGCCTAGCTGGCCCATAGGAATGCTGAAACAGTAGAGCAGCCAGACAGCAACTACTGAGGGCCCAACATGGGCAAGAGTGTGCTTCCCACGGTGTCACAGGGAATAGTACCCAGCAGGTACCCCCAATGGCACAGAACATTGGCAGGCGGTGCTGGGGGAAAGCGTGGACAGCTATGCAGGCACCCCTACCCCAGAGCCCGCACCATAGGCAGCCGCCTACCCACACACTGGATAGCCTGAGACTGCGCAGCACCCGCACCACCAGCAGAAGGGCATGTCAGCATGGTTGCAGAGGGGTACTGGTGGTGGAGGGGGCAGTGGCAGCTGCCCAGAGCAGACCATGGCCTAGCCCTGTTTAGGTGGGTGCCATGCACTGCAACAGACAGGCTCTGTCTGACAAACAGTCATGGTATCTCCAGGTGAATGCACTATCTCTGTGGCAACACGGTGGTGCAGTGAACACAGCCAGTGTGTTCAGGAGCAGAAGGTCACAGGTTCAAGTCCCAGCTGTGGTTCCTGTCAACCCAGTCCCCATATTTTACCCACTACTAAAACGTGCTAATACAGACAGAACCTTTATTGCAGATAACAGAAACATGCCCAATAAACCTACATTTTACCCTAGAGAGCACAGACACCATAAACATGCACATTACCTAGAGCAGAGTCTCCCAAATGCAGTCCTGGAGGGCCAAACACCATTCAGGTTCCATGCTGCCTCTAATAAACACGGCTGTGCTGCATGTCTATGCACCGCCCCCATGGTATGCAGGTGTATTCATGCATATTCATTAGGGACAGCATAAGAACATAAGAACATAAGATATGCCATACTGGGTCAGACCAAGGTCCATCAAGCCCAGTATTCTGTTTCCAACAGTGGCCAATCTAGGTCATATGTACCTAGCAGTTTCCCCAAGGGACACAGGTTCCAAAATGCTTGTATACCTTGTTCACCTGAAGCTTAACTAATCTCAGGTCCTTAGTGTATGACTGATTTGGGTAATGAGCTTCACCTGAGAGCACCTCCTGTCTTTTAAGATGTGTAAGTACCTATAAAGCTACGATTATCCCAGGGGTGGGAGGGAATTAACACTTATTAAAAGAGGGCTGCTACACAGTACCCTGTCTTGTGCTGCTGAGGTAAGCTATGTTCTGATTTGATTTAAATTATAGCTCTTAGCTGCTGCTAGGCTCTAACTTCTTATGAAATTTAAAGTACAAGCTCTCTGCTGGGTTCTAAATTTAACCAGAAAGCTCTTTTCTGTGTTGTAAATTTAAGCTAAAAGAACTTTGCTGATGCTAGGCCCTGAGTGACTATTAAATGTAAACTACAAGCTCTCTGCTGGGTTCCAAATGTAGCCAGAAAGCTCTCTTCTGTGTTTTAAATTTAAACTAAAAGTACTTTGCTGTTACTAGGCCCTGAGTGACTATTAAATTTAAAGTACAAGCTCTCTGCTGGGTATGAAATGTAACCAGAGAGTTCTCCTCTGTGTTTTAAATGTAAACTTAAACTGCTGCTACTAGGCCCTGACTGATTTAACAAAAATAGTGGATCACAGATTAATTAGCTTTAATACAAAGAATTCCTTTTAGAAAATTACCAGAAGTAAATACTCACAGTTGCAGATCTCCCTCCAGAAGCAACAGTCCCCCTTACCAGTCTTTCAAGATGTTCAACCCGAACAGTGTTTGGCCCACCAGGACTCGAGTTGGGAACCTCTGCCATAGAGCAGCGGCCAACAGGGGCAGACACACCCTCACCCACAGGCTCCATTATCCAAAGCCTCCTGGAGAGGCAGGATGTTGGGCCCTGCGTGCATCTCCCAATACTAGCACTTGCATACCTTAGCAACGCCACCCTAAACCTGGGAATATTGTACACACCCATCAAACAGTTGCTATGATTACTGGCAGATAGCAATTCCTAAGTTAAGCACAATTTGCTGATTGAGCTGCATCATAGCAACCTTTCTGCTGTCTCTGGAGTGTGCTTCAGGTCTGATGTCTGACAGTGTTTACCACCCTGGGGAGTGACCCCCAACAGTATTGCATACCATAGCCATGCCTGCACTGTGCCCAGGACTGGTGCGGTGGCCAGGGCTGCCAAGAGCCTCTGTATTTGCACAATGCTGGCATGGGTGTGGAAGCGTGTGTTTGTCTATCCAGTGTGTGGTGTCTGCCAACACCTTCCTCAGCCCACACTGTTGCCAGTGTAAGCCTGCCAATGTGCATAATGAGGAGCAAGGTACCATGGGTATAGCCTGGACAGGGTGGCCTGGCCAGGATGCATCTGCACAGGGCATAGGGCAATGGCTCAGACATTGTAGTGCCTGACAACCACCTGCACGGACAGAGTGGCCACAGCATGTCCTGCTGGGAGGTCACTCTCACCCTGACTGAGCAGTGACCATGGCATGGCTAGGTTCCCCCATAGTGCTACTCTCATGTGATGTTTATGGTTTCTTTTTGGGGCTCAATCACTGACTTATCTGCTTGGTGTATATGCTGACATCCCAGTTCTGGGTACATGCATCTCCTCCAGAAACATGCACTATGGACTAGCTAGCAGACTGTCTGCAACTAGTATGTGTCTGGATGGAGCATCTTGCAGGGTGCAGCAGCTGGTGGCAGCTGAGCATTTGCAGGCCTTCTGTCTGCCTTGCCTTATCGATGTGTACAGATCTGTATTGTCTGCTCTGTATGGTATCTGTTCCCCAGCAGGACTGAGGTTGATGGTCCTATCTATTGCCACCATTGCGGGGAGATAGAGTATGGCTCTGTTGGTGGGAGATCCAGTTTCCCACCCTGAGCCACAGAGAGTGGGTTGGGTGGTGGTACATAATCTACCTAGGGGGTCCAAATACCCCCCCCCCTTCACCTACATCATGTGACCATGGTACCAACACAGGATATGCACTATTTTGGGCACATCATAGCCCATAAGGGCTAAACATGACTGAGAAATACAGATGTGTCTGCAGGAACTACCTATCCCACACACTAGCACTGATGGGGACCTACAGTATAGCCTATTTCAGCCATTGAAGGTGCTGTTGACCTGGTGCTGGGTGCCCCACCTCACCCTCAGGGTGAGCACAGTACCTGCACAATGTGACGGTCTGTAGCTACTCTGTGCCAGTAACATACACGGTCAGTACCCCCTACCAGGCTGAGGTGCTGTGGGGGTGCACACGGTCAGTTCCCCCTACCAGGCCGAGGTGCTGTGGGGGTGCATACCCCATCTTGTGATCATCTGTAGACTGCTGATTTGCATGTGCAGTGCATCATGGGTATGGGTGGGTTAACCCTATCCTGGTAACCACAGCAGACTGTTTGTGTGGTGACATGCAGTCCTCCTGTAGCCAACCAGGGGCTTGTTAATAGCTATAGCCCACTGGTTACTTCACTGCCTGTGGAGCCAGAGATCATGGGTTCAAACCCACAGTGGGGTTATTTGATAGGGCTATCCGGAGCATTGTCAGTTTTTAATGTACATTAGTGCTGCCAGCAAAAACACCCTCAGAGTACTGTAACCATAAGGTGTCTCAGAAGGCACTTTATAGGGTGCCCTATAAAGCGCCTTCTGAGGCACCTTATGGTACAGTCCATATAAGGTGCCTTATAAGTTGTCCTATGGAGCGCCTTATAGGGTGCCCTATAGGGGACATTATAGGGTGCCGTGGCAGACAGTGCACTTTATAATGTGCCCTATGGAGTGCCTTATAGGGTGCCTTATGTGGCACCTTAGGTTATGGCATGTGAGGGTGTGTTTGCTGGCAGCAATTAAAATACAAATGAAATGCCTCAAGAAACAATACTTACATGTCAAAGCTGCTGCCTCAGCCAGCCTTTTGCATTAGGCACACTGGGGGATCAAACTCATGACCCCTGTATCATCAGTCAGTGTATTAACCATTGTACTTCACCTCTGTTTCTGTGTTTGCATGTCTGGGCGCCTACTTAAGATTACCGCGTGTTAACGCGCTTAGCGGCGCTTAGCCCGTTAATGTGCGCAGCAGCGCGCGTTATCGCACGATAATCACATTTTTCTACTTTAAGACTGAAACGCCCACTCCTTTTATGGCAGCCTGCACACTATCGCCGGGCGCACATTAAGACGGTTTAGTAAACATACCCCTAAATGACTCCTCATACACAACCTTCTTATCCACCAAAACATCTATAGCTGTAATGGATCAATAAAGGAAAAGGTACTCCCCTGCCAAGTTACTACATACTTGCAGAGGAACCTTAAAGAGAAGGTGGCTCCTATCCCCAACACCTTTGGTTTCAAAATCAAAAACTGTTTATGGCGCAGCTGTGTATTCCGTGAAACATCAGGGAATACAGTAAGCTTCTGCCCACAGAAAATCACATTTTTAAACAAAGTTTCAAGACTTTAGTCTTCTCTGCCTCAGAACCAAAAGTATCTAGCAAAGTGCCTCTCTGAGAGATCACATCCTGACAATTTTCTAGAGATTCTGACTTTCATTAGGAATTAATACATTGTCTTCCCCTCCCGAAGCTTCCCCTCACGAAGCTTGGAAGGCAAATAATAACATCACTGGACCATGACTTCGCTGAGTGCCAACCGCACCACCAAGAAATATTTTTTCAAAAGGATTTCTGGAGAGAGAAGTTGGGTCATAGGTAAATTAAGGAAATGTAACTTATGGGCCCGGGAAAAGTTTTCCAGGGCCTCTAACTTATAATGGATAGCTAATGAATCTGTAATAGCCGAAGCATTGGTTGCCTGCAAATTAAGTAGGTGAGCCTCTAAGCGCTGAATAGTTTTAGAAAGACCAAGCAACTCATTTTCCATCTCCTGCAACTTCACAATAGTCTCTTGCAAAAAAAGACACAAAGAAGATATAGTATCAGACAATTTTAGATCTGTACCAACAATAGCTTTCCATAGATCTTTTAAGATAATTTCCTGATCAGCTGTGTCACCTAGCTGAGCCTTGTCCAGTGAAGGTAACAAAACTGGTTTTGGCATCAAACCCATTGATGGAATAACAGATTCCAAGCTATCTTCTACAATATCAGAAGTAACCTTTGAGGAGAGAATTGAGTTGAGTGGGGAAGGTGGAGTCCATGTATTGGAGCTCAAAGAAACTCCCTTAGGTGAGGTAGAAGGGACTGTGCCAATCACAATGTGTTTTTCGAGTAGACCAATGACCCTGACTAGAAGGAGCAGTCTTAGGCTGGACTTTCCTCTTCCATTTCCCCATCCAATACCAAAGAAAACAGTACCTTGAGACATATACAACTCCATGCCTTCATGGGACACTCCGACGGTTCTGAGGCTCCAATGGTGCTCCAAAAGGGTGCCAAAGAGGTGTGTCCTGCTGCGTCCATGATCCATCATTGGGTATTTTACACTCTCTGGACCTATGTCACTGTGTGTCAGGGGGGCACTTTAACTGTGGGCCTAACAACATCTGGTAACTGTGTGTTAGGGGGGCCATTACTTGTTGTGAACTTCAAGATTTCAATTACTGGCATCTTTATCCTGCACACAGTTATGGCCTATACCCATTCCTCAGTGCTGACAGTGCCACTTTCACAGTACTCTGGTGTACCACCTTCACATACAATTGCCATCCACCAATTATGGCTACCCTCACCTGCCTAGCTCCCCTATAGTGCCCTCTCTATACACATGACCCATTTTGTGGGTCCCTAGTCCTTACCTCTGGCCTCTCCCCATAGCCACTACATATGTTTGCAGATACCACATCCTGCTAGCCACACCTTGGGCCCTATCTACAACAAGTTCCAGCAGCTTTGTTGGGCTCTCTGCTGCATGCCACCATCCTGGCCTATACCCTGACTATTGTGGCAGCATAACTGTGTGGTGATCCATGTTGTGGATGCATGCTGTTGGCATGCATCTGTTGTCCTTGTGCATTGCAGATGGCACACTGGGATCCCAACCCAACATGTGGGAGTACTTACCTTGCTGCTGCTCTAGCTCGCACAGAGGCCTGGTCTTTATCAATTCAAAGTCCCTTAGGATGTGAAATTGCCTGGTGGAGATAAGAGGCAACATCATGTTTAACCAGGTACAGTATTCCTTTCAGCTGTTCTTCCCCTGTCATCCACTTGACTCTCACTGTTGCTTTTGGGTCTGGAGTCTGCCCTGTTCAGGCATCCAGAAGCTGTAGCATGTGGTCATAGGGCATGCTCTGATCCCAGATGCTAGTTGCATATTCCACCCCTCCCTTCAGACATCTATGGGCATTACTGATGGCTATTATCTGTGGTTGTGCATTATCTGGGCACAGTTTGGCTGCTTTCCTTAGGTTATATCCCTTTGTACCAGCATTGCCTGCAACCATGTACACATGGTGCAACACATGTGCACTGGCATGCTAGCAAATGCATATTCTAATGCCCTAACATGTGTCAACCATGTCCTGTCTGTCTCTTGTCTCCTGTTCCCTTGCCACTGCTCTATTTGTATGTGTGTGCCTACTCTCCCTGCCAAGTTCTGCTTGTGCTTCTGGATGTCTGTGTGCCTGTGGCTACACTTTGTTTGTTCTGATTGCTGCTGCTTTTACAGGCCCCTCAGAAGGTATCTCCCAGAGGGACCAGCCCAGCTTGGCTACCTCACTTCCTTGCCTGCATACTGGTTGTCTGCCTGCAACTATATGTTCCCTTGCATGCTGTCTCTTTGGTTGACTCACCCTGCTAGGGCCACACAGATCATCTCCTAGACACATCTTATTTCAGCAAGGAGAGTCTTGCACCTACATGGGAAGTGCAGCAGCTTCTCTTCCTGATATGCTTTCTGCTGAGAGCATGAGGGGAGCAGAGGTTCCATGGGGGGAGGGGGGGGGAGAGTGCATTTGCATATATACTTGTCCCTCCCCATGCACTTGCACTTTACTGGTGTCTCATGTGTGTCTGTATTTCATAACCACTTGCGTGTCTCTGCACCCACTGTCCTCAATGGGTTTTTTGCATCTGTTCAGCAAAATGATTTCTTTTCATGAAGCCATACAAACACCTATGGTGATGATACATGCAGATTGACATAAGGGGAAATAGTAATTTCAGAAGGTTTGTACACAAGCATGGCACTATTTCAGAAATCACTTTTGTGTGCCACACATTTGGTTTTGCACATCCCCTCTGCTTCCTTGATGACGTTTCTAAAATGTGTCCTATGTGTTGCCTGAGGCAGTAGCTTCGAGGACCTATTTTTTAAATAAAAATAGCCATTTTAGGTAGAAAACATGCCTAAGATTTATGGTCATATCGCTGAAAATGACATCTCCTGATATGTATGATATTTTATGTACTACATGTTGCTTAATTGATTTTATTATGTATGTTTATGTGCTGGGGTGTACATCCCATCACTGCAGGACTCCTGGGGAACCCCAGATTTGGAGCTATGGACTAGAGCAGCAGACGAGGACACCCAGGGGCCGAGAAACAGCTCCAACGTCTGTTGTCGACCACTGCAACTTACTTCTTGCTGGTCTCCCTCTGAATCATCTCTTTCCCCTTCAATCTATTCAACATTCTGCTGCGCAACTAATCTTCTGCCAGCCTCGCCATACCCACATTACTCCTCTTCTCAAGTCACTTCACTGGCTCCCTATCCGCTTCTGCATCCAGTTCAAATTTCTCCTCCTGACCTATAAATGCATTCACTCTGCAGCTCCTCAGTACCTTTCATCTCTTATCTCTCCTTACAACCCCTCTCGGGAACTCTGCTCTTCTAACAAACTACTTCTGTCTATGCCCTCCACTCCTACTGCTAACTCCAGACTTCACTCCTTTTACCTTGCTGCGCCTTATGCCTGGAACAAGCTACCTGTGTCTGTTTGCCAGGCACCCTCTCTAGCCCTCTTCAAATCCAGGTTGAAAACTTACCTCTTCACTGTTGCTTTCAGATCTTGACGTCTGTGTTTTGTCTTGACTAGATTGGTAGCTCTGTGTTTTGTCTTGACTAGACTGTAAGCTCTGACGAGCAGGGACTGTCACCTACATGTCTGTACAGCGCTGCATACGACTGGTAGCGCTATATAAATGTTCAATAGTAGCAGTAGTAGTTGTCTCCCCGGCCAGGAGACATAGGGACAGGCTCTCTGACAACACTTGGGATGAGAGGGAGATGAGGGACTTGACCCAGAAACCCATGAAGGTGGAACCCCTTGGGGAGGATTTAGAGAACCCCCAGCAGGAGGAGAAGATGAATATTCAGCTGGTGGATAACCTGCCAGACTTGGAGTGGTAATAGCAACAAGCAGCTACGTGGGAGGTGGCGGGCCATCCAGGTAATTCCACACCTGGGCCACACCCCGGCTGAATCAGAGACTTAAAGGGGGGGGGGGACTTTATTTTAATGTTCGATGTGTTTGTTTGTCTAAACTGAAAGATGTTGGGAAATGTCATTTGAATATTCCTAATTTGAATGTCATTCACATTTGTGTGGATACAAATTACCTTGGTGAGGGCTGCTTTGGACCCGGGGAGGGGACAGTTGCCCAGAAGGGGGGAGGGAGGAGGCAGACCCCAGTATAGGAAGGGAAACCACCAAACATGGACTTTGGGACTATTGGATCACTCACTCACTCTATCTCTGGGAACCCCAGAGATAGACCTCCCTGCTAGGGGGCAGCCATAAGGTGCAGTTCTTGGACTCTTCTATGAGAGCAGACTAAGGCTGGAGGACCACTGGAAGGATCTGAAAGGGCTATCAGATGCCTTCTTGCTGGACCTGGAGACATAGCAACAAGTGGTGAGATCTCCAAAGCACCCTGGAATAGAACTGCTGATCCTGTGAGGAAGGAATAAGCAGGGTCCAGAGGAGGGGCCTGTTCCAGCAAGGCCAATGGACTAACAATGCTGAGATCTGTCTGCCTGGAAGGTACAAGCATCTAGGGCATGGGACAGGGTAGGACAGTTGGTCTGGGTAAAGACAGAATTGATGTATTTTCCTAAAGATCTACACTTGGGTTGTTTTCTCTTTGTTTACTTTACAGTCATGGCTTCGAAGGAACTGATTCATTGGATGGCTGAACAAACTCAACTCCAGCATGAGGTGATGGATGGGAGAATCGTCCAGATCCTGGAAAGACAGGTGCAACTTAACCAGCCACTCTTCCAGCTACTAGAGGTACAAACCTATGAGCTTAAGAGACTCACCAATGGGATGATCGGATCAGCAAGGACATTGAAACCTGAGGTGGGCCCAATTGAGGGATGTGTTGCAATGGGAGGATTGGAGGGGACCTGGACTCTCACCTTAGTAAAAATGAGTCCTGGGGACAATCCCAAAGCATACATTCTGAAATTGGAAAGGGTGGCTACAGCAGTGGGTTGGCCCTTGGACCAATGGGCCATGCGTTTAGCACCGCTGCTCACGGGGGAAGTACAGGTGGCCTATCAGTCCCTAGACAATATTCAAGCTGTGGACTATTATGAGGTGAAAGCAGCTATCCACGACCAGTTGGGACTATCCCCAGAGGACTATCAAAAGCATTTTTGGGCCACCGAATTTCACCCAGGAGAAAGGCCTAAGAACATGACCCACAGATTAACTGATTTGGCCACCAGATGGCTGGAACCTGATAGGAACTCTGGACTTGTCATAATAAGGAAGATAGTGATAGAACAATTTCTTTCTATTTTGACAAGGGAAATATGGGCATGGGTGTATAGGTAGGGGTACAAACAAGAAAAAACCGCCTGAGAGGTAAAACTAATACCAATATCCAAATACACAAAACACTCTCAGTAAACCACTAGTTATTCCAACTTCAAGTCATAACTAGTTTATGACTTGAAGTTGGAATAACTAGTGGTTTACTGAGAGTGTTTTGTGTATTTGGATATTTGTATAGGTAGGGGCCCATGTCCATAACTGAGGCCATAGACCTTGCCGAGAACTTTCTCGACGCTGAATCCCAAGGACCCTAAGTCCCCAGGGAAGGGAGAAAGAAGATAACCCAAGGGATTCCTGTGGGAAAAGGACCAACTAGGCCAGAGAGAAGTTGGGATAACCCTAAGGGTCCCACAGGGAAGAAACCCACCCAGGAGTCCCGAAGAGGGCCATGAGGCTTTGCGTGAGGGGAGCCAGGTCATTTCCAATGGGAATGTCCAAAAGGGGAATGTTTCTTCTCTGGTGAAGGACTTGTGGGGGACCCAGGAGGCTGGAGTGGACCCCTTAAAAAAGGGATCCGGATTGATGGGACAGACCTGGAAACTCTCATAGTCAATGGAAGTAATCAGTCTCTGATGTCTCGAGATCTGGCCCAAAGCCTAGGGGTCGGTAAGAGGCAGGGTAGATACCTAGGCCCAGCACGAGTGAGGTGTGTCCACGGGGACATATGGAATGACCCTGCTTATGAGATAAAAATCATCTGGTATAACAACTACTAGGAATGGCCATCGTGAAGAGGATCCCAGTGCCATTAATCCTAGGCTGGGTTTGGGAAGTGTTATTAGACTTAACCAGTTTCCATTCTGTTTTAGTAGCCACCCATTCTCGAGACTATACCCCAGAGGAAACGTCTGTTCCCAGTCTCAGGCAGTTGTTCCCATTTGCAATCCCGGACATCGTAAAGAGAGGGGGAAAGACTAGAAAACGTAAGGCTCAGCGGAGGGCAGAAAAGTGGAAAAGGTTGATTCCCCCAGGGGCAGTCGAGGCTCTTGGAGAGGAGGTGCTCTCCAAGTTCGATAATTTTTTGGAAGAGTAAGCAAAAGACCCGTCTTTGCAGGAAGCCTGTGGTAAGAAGGAAGGGGCGGGCTCTGAGAAGGGTAAGGAGAGCAATCTTCTCTGTAGGAAGAGGAATAACCTCTTATATTGGAATACATTCTGAGAAGAGAAAGGAGAACAAGCCCAGCTCATGGTGCCCCAGATATTCTGGGAGGATCTGTTGATCTTGGCCCACAGCCACCCCTTAACAGGACTCTTAGGGGAGTAAGGGGTTACTGCACATCTTACACAATGTTCTTTTAGCCTAACCTATATCAGGAGGTAACTAAGTTGTACCAGGCATGTCCCATGTGCCAACAAAAAAATAAAAACCAGTCCAAGAAAGCTCCCCTGATTCCAATCCCATGGGTCGAACAACCCCTGGATCAAATGGCCATGGACATTGTGGGTCCATTAGACAGGAGCATGGCAGGTTACCAGTACCTCTTAGTATTTGTTGACTATGCCATCCGCTATCCCTGGGCAATTCTCCTGTGGAAAGTTAGGGCACTAACTTTTTGTCTGGACAGTTAGAGGCAGTCTTTCCATTGTTCGGGATCAGGCATTTTTTGTTTTTTTTGTAACTTGACTTTTTATTAAAAGGCATAAAAACATCCACCAACATAATACAGCACTACCAACAAGAAACAACAGTGACACTACACAAATCACATCCCGTCAACCCCTTCCCGAGGCCAATTGCACCAGGCCCCCCCTTCTCCAAACCCCCCCAGTCCCTCCCCCCCCACCCCCCCACCCACCCCCCTCATTCCTCCCGCCATGCCTCATACCTCCCCCAAACAGCCTTAAAGGCCTTCACAGTGTGTCGCTGGTGAGCGGTTATTGCACTCATAGTCCACAAGTGGTCAATGCGCTGCATGACCATACCCAATGACGGGGCTATCGCACACCGCCACCTGGCCATGATCGCCCCCCGCCCCGCCCCTATACAACATCCCACCAGCGCCAATATCTCTCGGTCCCCCATCTCAGGCATTTCATTTAAAAGGATCATAGGCGCCGTGAAGGGCACCTCCATTCCCACCAGGGCCTGGATACAGCCCCCCGAGGCTCTCCACATCGATTGAACCTCTGTACATTCCCAAACTATGTGAAACAAGTCCCCCCGCCGCCCACAACCCCGCCAGCAATCCCCAGTTTCCTGCGGGCGAAACACCTTTAACTTCCAGGGGGTCCAATACATTTGATGCCGCATTTTTAGACTATTTTCAAGATATGAGGGACCCGGGGCCAGGCGCCGAGACCAACTATAAATATGATCCCAACGCTCCGCCCCCCACTCCCCCCTCAATTGTTGCTCCCACGCCAACTCCCCTTTACTCTTCCCCTGCCTACTTTCCCCACCCTGTGCCCTTAACTCAGCATATAAGAGCGTAATAAGCCCTCTCCTCCTCCCCCCCCCCCCTCCGCATTGCTACTTCAAAATGAGTAGCCACCTTTCGTAGATCATTCAGTACCCCCATCCTCCTTATATAGGACACCAATTGCATATAAGCGAAATAGTGTCTATCCTCCACCCCATATAATTCCTGCAGTTCGACAAAAGACCTGACCTCCCCTCCACCAGTCAGCAGCTGCCCCAAGGTTTGCAAGCCAATATCCCCCCACTCCTTAAACACCCCCCCTCCCTCCCAGGGCTGAAATCCTGCATCCCCCTTATATAAGTATCCCTTGTGTACCGCTTCCCCCGTAACAGAGTCCCCTTCACACTCCCCCACAGCATCTGCGTATATTCCCTAAATGGGTTCCCCTCACTACCTCCCCCCCGTCTCCCCCCTGGATCCCAGAGCCACATCTGCAAGCTCAAACCCTCCCCTCTCAGCTGTTCCAACTCCACCCAAATAGGAGTCTCACCCCCCCCCCCTGCCAACTCGCCACGGCCTTCAGTTGCGCCGCGGTGTAATACTTTTCCAGCCACGGGACACCCATACCTCCCTCCCTCTGCTCCCGATACAGAGTATATTGCGACACCCGAGATCTACCCCCAGCCCATATAAGGTCCAGGACCAGACGTTGGGCTCTGCGTAAATAACTGCGAGGAATCTTAGTAGGAATAGAGCTAAACAGAAAAAGAAACCGAGGAAGGACATTCATTTTTATAACCGCAATACGCCCGATCCATGTCAAATACAAATTCTGCCACCGAGTCAGGTCCCTCTTCACCGCTTGCATGAGTGGGCCGAAGTTCCGCTCCCATATCCGCCTCCAATCTTTGCCCATCTGTATCCCCAAATACCTATACTCGCCCCGCACCCACCGAAACAGGAAACTACTACGAAGGCTCGATTCCAACCTCTCACCTAAATTGAACCCTAAGATCTCGGTCTTACTACCATTAATTTTGTATCCCGAAACCCGACTATACTGTTCAATTTCCTGCATTAAGAGCGGCAAAGAAACTAAGGGCTCTCTAAGAGTATATATAATATCATCCGCAAATAGAGCTATTTTCGATTCCCAGGTATTCAAAATCACCCCTTTAACATCAACCGCCCGACGCACCCGGTCGGCCAAAGGCTCGATAGCTAGAGCAAAAAGCAAAGGCGATAACGGACAGCCCTGTCGAGTTCCCCTCTCCAAACCAAACACTTCCGAATAACTTCCATTCACTCGTACTCGGGCCTTAGGCGCCTTGTAGAATGCTCGAATCCATTTGATAAAATTTTCCCCCAACCCAACCTTCTCCAGGACCATCAACAAAAAATCTCACTCCACCCTATCAAACGCCTTCTCAGCGTCGATAGAAATAAACACCGCCTTCTGCCCCGTCCTTTGTACCTCCCAGGTTAAATTACAGAGTCATCTGATGTTATCCCCCCCCCTGTCTCCCTGCTACAAAGCCTGTCTGGTCCACATGCACCAGTGAAGGCAACACCCGCTGTAAGCGCGTGGCCAGTATTTTCGCCAAGAGCTTGGCATCCACATTCAATAAAGAAATCGGCCGATAAGAGCCGCACACCATGGGGTCCTTACCCGGCTTAAGAAGAATAGTAATCCCCGCCTCCGTCATAGAGTCGGGGACTGCCCCCGTCTGAAGTACCCCATTGAACACGTCCACCAACAGCGGTTTTACCACCTCCTGAAAAACTTTATAGAATTTACCCGTCAAACCATCTAAGCCTGGCGCCTTCCCCAGTTTCAAAGTTTTTATAGCCTCTGCCACCTCATCGACAGTGATCAATCGATCTAGCCCCCCCCCCTCCACCGGGTCCAACCTGGGCAAATCGCACCCTGCCAAATATGGCCTGCTTTTTTTCTACGCCACCCGTAACTTCACTGCTGTACAACTGTTTATAATACTCGCGAAATGTCTTACGAATCTCATTATTCCCCAACACTAACTGCCCTCTCCTATTCCGTATACTGCCGATAGTCGACTGGGCCACCCTGGCCCTCAATCGCCTGGCCAAAATTTTCCCAGCCTTATTCCCCCCCTCAAAAGTATATTCAATTCATGAGCCAGCTTACTAGCTCGTAACTGACCGAGCCGTCCGCGCAGTTTCTGCAGCTCACTGAGGACACCCTCATTCTGATTACACTGATGACTTCCCTCCAATGCCCTTATAGCCCCCAGCAAGCGCTCCTCCTCCTCCCCTTGCATCCTGCACCGCCTCGACGCTTCTCCCAGCAAATGTCCCCGTACTACCGCCTTCAATCCATCCCAGACCATTCCAAGCCCAACCTCCCCATTCAAATTGAAATCCTGATATTCCGTAATAACTCCTGTGGTTCGTTCAACAACAGCGGGATCGTCCAGCAACGAATCATTCAACCTCCAAAACCTCACGCCCGTGTCCTTGTATCCTAAATTAAACCCGATGCTCACTGGTGCATGATCCGACCAAGTAATAGATCCCTGCTCCACCTCCGCCACCTTATTCATCCAGCCACTATCCACCCATATCATATCTATACGACTGTAGCTCCCATGCGGTGCTGAATAGTAGGTATATTGTTTCCTCCCCGGATTCCGGCACCGCCAAGCATCCACCAACCCTAAACCTGCTTTTATCTCCAACATTTGCAATCGCTCTCGACGTTTCCCCGCTCCCGTCCCCTTTCCGTTATCTAGTCGGGGGTTGAGAGTCAGATTAAAATCTCCCCCCACAATAATCGGCAAATCCCCCAACTTCTCCAAATCCGCCCGCATATATGCATAAAACTCTCCCTGCCCCTCGTTCGGCCCATATACACTGAAAATCCATACCAATGCCTCCCCCAACTTCATCTTTACTCCCACATACCTCCCCTTCTTATCACGGTACTCCCCCACCACCTTATCCCGCATCTCAGCCCCCACCATTATAGCCACCCCCCCCTTCCGCGATTCAGCCCTCTGCCCCGCCAACACCACCTTGGGGTATTTTCGTGTCTCTAACAACCTCTCCTGGCCCACTTTCAAATGCGTTTCCTGGACGCATACAAACTCAGCCCTAGTCCTTACACCCTCCTTCTCAACAAGTCGACGCTTCCGCCAAGTTCTCAGTCCCTTAGCATTGATTGTAACCACCCTCAGTTTTTGCTCCCCCACTACCCCCTGCCCCTTCCCCGCCCTCGTCCTCCCCTCCCCTCCCCTCCCCTCCCCTCCCCCAATGACCCCCCCTTCCTCCAACCCCCACCCACCCCCCCTTTCCCCTCCCCCACCGCTCCCCCCTCCTCTGGAGGCCTCCCTTAGAGTAGTGCCCATCAGTGCAGAGCAACCCAATCCCCCTCCGGCCACCCCGCATACCCCCTTCCCACTCCCCCCGCTACCCCCAACAAAGGCAAGGCTGACCCCTCCCATCCCCACCCACCCCTCCACCATTCCCCAAAACCTCCCAGCCACCCCCCCCCCACACCCCCACTACAAACGGCTTGGTACAGACAGCACATGAAAAGCACCCTGCCAGTACCTCGGTTACCTTCTTTGACCCGCGTGATCCTGTTAGCCCCCTCCCCCGCCCCCGCAGAATCCATCCTCGGTTATCACAACATTTCCCATTCTCCCAACCGCCCCCACCAACCACCCACCTTCCCTTCAGCCCCCAATCCCCCGCCCCTCCCCCCGAGCCTCCCAATCACCACAACTTCAACTCAACATTACCCCCCTGTCCGTCCTCCCAACCACTCAACCACCCCCCACCCCGCACAACACTACTATGGCCCTCAAGCCCCAAATACTGGGCAGATCAAGGCCAACAAGTCCCAATGAAGTCCAACAGTCTCCTCATAGCAAATCACGTCAGCCCCGACTGGGCTTCCTCCTCTCGCTGACTCTGCGCTGGGCTGGGTAGTCTCTCCATCGCCTCCTCCGGCACTTCCCGCTCCAGCCGCTGATCCCGGGTCTCCCTCTGCCGCTGCTGCGGTCCCCGCAGCCCCGCCTCTCGCAGGGCCGTCTGCGCCTCCATACAATTCTGCACCCGCCAGTTGCGGGTGCCCACCGTGAAGCACAGTCCAAATGGGTAGAGCCAGCGATAACGCACATTCTCCTGTCGCAACAACGTGGTAACAGGCTGCATCTCACGCCTTCGTTGCAGGGTCCCCGCCGCAAGATCCGCATAGATCGCCACCTTATATCCTTGCCAAACAAACTCTCTCACTCTTCTCATCTTCGTGGCTTTCTTTTCCTTGACAGCGTAATCGTGTATACATACAACAATGTCTCACGGCCTATTAGGCCGGCTGGGCCCCAACGCCTGATGCGCCCTGTCCAGGACCACCTTATCCACCTCCATGGCCTCATCCCCCTCCAGCAAAATAGACTTGCAAATGGCTTCAGCAACTCTCCGGCTGTCCGTAAATTCTGGTTCCTCCGGCACTCCTCTAATGCGCAAATTATTCCTTCTCGTGCGATTTTCAAGATCCTCCAGCTTGTACTGGATTTGCGCTTTCCACTGCTCCCAGTCTTTCACAGAGTGCACCAACTCCCCCTGTGTTTTTTGCACAATTTCTAATTGCTGTTCTTGGGCCTCCGTTCGCCTGCTCAGCTCACTCACTTCCTCCCGCAATTCGTTGCAAACTTCACCCACCTCCACTTTCACTGCAGCCAGTTCCGATTTCAACTCCCCGAACCAGGCTTTCAGCTCAGCCCGGGAAACACCATTCACCACCGTCGTGCCCTTTTCCGTCTCCAGCGCACGAGGTACCAGGCTCTCTACAGTTTCCCGGGGCTGTCTTTCTCCCGCCGCCATCTTAGCCTCCCGTCCTCCAGCGTGCCCGCCACTGTAGGCGAATTCTTTTAGGTCTGCCGCCTTCTTGCGAGTCGTCATCTCGCCCTGCACTACCACCACTCGTTCCGCCACCAATTTCTGCGGTCCGGTATGCTGCAGCGATCCTGGGGGTCTTATTTTTACACAGCTTGCGAGGTGCCATGCCGGAGCTCCTAACTTAGGCTGCCATCCACACCGATGACGTCACTTCCTCCCGGGATCAGGCATTTTAAGATCACCGCCTATCACCCACAAACCCGTTTGCATATAGAGAAGTTCCCCAAGCTACATTGGGCTTTTCCCTGTTTGAACTTTTAATAAGGAGACAACGCAGAAGACACTTGGATGTGGTACAGGAAGCCAGGGTAGGAATGAAAAGAGGGTTAGAGCCCATAATTAAACAGGTTACCCATTTGAAAACCCAGTGAAGAACCTTCTCCTGGTGGGCTAATGAACATTTAAGGAAAAGCCAAGAGAAGCAAAAGGTCTATTAATGCAAGTAGGCATGGGAGAGGAGTCTTAACCCAGGAGACCTAGTATTAGTTATGCTGCCCACTTCCAATAATAAGCTATTAGCCCAATGGAGAGGCCCCTTTAGGGTGCACCAGATACTCGGGCCCTTAGATTACAAAGTGGAACAGTGGAAAGCAGGGGCGGCCCAAGGGGGGTGCGGGGCCATGTGCGGAGACTCGGTGCGGGGCCTCATTTGCATAAGTGGTCTTATTTGCATAAATATTTGCATAATGTTACCATTCACTAACTTTTAGTAAACATGTCTCTTAATGAGTGTATGGATAAAGAAAGACTAAAAGATTTCTACATTACTATAATCCAGTGCCAACCGCAAGGCACATTAGGAACTACTACAAACGCTGCCCATTTAGAACCCATAGCAAACCCGCTGTATCCTGACAGCATTACCAGGACTCACAAAGCACCAGACCCTACCTATCAAAAGGAAACACTGCAAATATTAAACCAGTACATTTCAGAGAATACTGGGGAAAGAGAACAAGTGGCAATGTCAAATAGGAATTACATAAACAGAATACCTCAGCTCAGTTACACATGCAGAACATAGACCATCACCAAACAAGGAATCGCAATTTAGAAACAGGAAGGCAATAATTAAACTAGGAACCCCAAAAGCCAAACTTGGAATGTACAACAACACTGTAGAAATAAAACTATAAATCAATTTCCTCTTGTACCAAACAAAGCGCAGACGTTAATGATGCACATTTCCCAGAGCTTTCATATTCCAGTTAATAAATTCAAAATAAAGAGATATCTTTCTACCTTTTGTGCATTTTTTTTCAGTTGCAATTGCTCCAGCCACTTTCTTCTGGTTTCTTCATGTTTTCTGCTAACTCTCCATCGTCTGCTGTCCATTTGTCCTTTCTTCTCTCTTCTAGTTTTCTTTCCATCCTCTCTCTCTACATCTGCTTTAACATACTAATCTTTCTCCTTTTGCTCTTTCCTCATTCTTATTTCATCCACACAAATTTTACCCCTCCATCCTCAATCCCCACTTACTCTCCCAATACCAGGCCAATTGTAGATTTTTCATCCCTCCCACACAAAATATTTTTCCCCTCTCCATTTTACTCTCCCAGCCCCATCCCATTCTAATCCTCCCCCAACATCAGCTCCCTTCTAGTTCCAGTCTCACCCAGCATCCATTCCCTTCTAGTCCCTGCATCAGCCCATTTCCAGTCCTAGCCCCCCATCAACCCATTTCCAGTCCTAGCTCCCCCATCCATTTTCAGTCTGAGTCCCTTCATCAGCTCATTTCCAATCCTAGCCCCCCATCAGCCCATTTCTAGTCATTTCCTAGCCCCACCATCAGCCCATGTCAAATCCTAGCTCCCCTCCACTCAGCCCAATTCCAGTCCAAGCCCCCCCATGAGCCTACTTCCAGTTCTAGCCCCTCCATGAGTCCATTTCAATTCAAGCCCCCACCACAGCCCATTTCCAATCTTAGCTCCCCCCCAACAGCCCATTTCCAGTCCTATCCTAGCTGCTCCATCAGCCCATTTTCAGTCCTAGCTCCCTTCCCTCACAGCCCATTTCCATTCCAAGCTCCCTCCCCATCAGCTATTTGCAGTTCAAGCCTCCCCGTCCACTCAGTCCATTTCCAGTCATAGCAATCCCCCAACCCATTACCAATCCTAGCCCCCCATCAACCCATTTTCAGTTTAAGCCCCCCCTATAACCCATTACCAGTCCTAACCCCCCCATCAGCCCACTTCCAGTCTTAACCCCATCAGCCATTTCCAGTCAGCCCCCCATAGCCCATTGCCAGTCCTAACCCCCCCATCAGCCCACAGCCCATTACCAGTCCTAACCACATCAGCCCACCTCAAGTCCTAACCCCTCCCCATCAGCCCATTTCCTGTCCTAGCGCCCCCATAGCCCATTAGCAGTCCTAACCCCCCCATAGCCCATTAGCAATCCTAACCCCCCCATCACCCTATTTCCAGACAGCCCCCATCAGCCCACAGCCCTTTACCAGTCTTAATCACCCCCCCAGCCCATTTCCAGTCCTAACCCCCCAGCACCCCATTTCCAGTCAGCCTCCATCAGCCCCAGCCCATTAGCAGTCTTAACCCCCCCTAGCCCATTTCCAGTCCTAACCCCCCCCAGCACATTTCCAGTCCTAACCCCCCCCCAGCACATTTCCAGTCCTAACCCCCCATCACCCCATATCCAGTCAGCCTCCATCAGCCCCAGCCCATTAGCAGTCTTAACCCCCCCCTAGCCCATTTCCAGTCCTAATCCCCCCCAGCCCATTTCCAGTCCTAACCCCCCTCACCCCATTTCCAGTCAGCCTCCATCAGCCCCAGCCCATTAGCAGTCCTAACCCCCCCCTAGCCCATTTCCAGTCCTAACCCCCCCCCCACCCAGCACATTTCCAGTCCTAACCCCCCCCCCTAGCACATTTCCAGTCCTAACCCCCCCAGCACATTTCCAGTCCTAACCCCCCCCCCCAGCACATTTCCAGTCCTAACCCCCCATCACCCCATTTCCAGACAGCCTCCTTCAGCCCCCCAGCCCATTACCAGTCTTAACCCCCCCCCCCCTTCCCTTCCCTTCCCTTCTGGCAAATTTAAAAAAAAAAAAACCTGGCTCTAGCTGCTGCCGCTGCCGCGTCCGTCGCAGCAGCGGCAGAATGGAGTGTCCCGCGGGGCCCCCTCTCCTCGTTGAGCCCTCTGCAAGGGCTTTCAGATTCGCGAAGGGAGAGTGCTCCCTCGCGTCTCTGTAAAGCCCGCAGGGGCTAATGGGAAATTTCCCATCTGCCCCTTTAGACGCGAGGGGCTGATGGGAAATTTCCCATTAGCCCCTGCGGGCTTTACAGAGACGCGAGGGAGCACTCTCCCTTCGCGAATCTGAAAGCCCTTGCAGAGGGCTCAACGAGGAGAGGGGGCCCCGCGGGACACTCCATTCTGCCGCTGCTGCGACGGACGCGGCAGCTGCAGCAGCCAGAGACAGGTTTTTTAAAAAAATGTAATTTAAAAAAAAAAAAAAGCAGAATGTTCTTTGCGCGGGGCCCCCTGAAACGCGGGGCCCTGTGCAAAAAACATTCTTGCTCAATGGACGGGCCGGCCCTGGTGGAAAGGGAAGGTACAGACCTTCCACATCAATTTGCTCAAACCCTGGGTGTGTAGGAGTACAAGTAAGTGAAAAGGAAGAGGACCTGGGTCCAGACATTGCCCAGACAAAGGACCCCACAAAGGTCTCACTATGAAGTAAGTTGATGGGAGACCAGAAGATACAGGTGAAGCACCTATTAGCCGAGTTCCCAGATGCGTTCTTACCCCTGCTTGAGAGAACCCTTCTCGGAACTCACAGAATTATCATCCAGGATGGCAAAATCGTAATGCAACAGCCATACAGCATTCCCCAAGCCAAACAAAGTGAGATTGAAAAAGAGGTAGAGGATATGCTGCATTTAGGGGTCATCGAAGAGTCCAACAGTGAATGGTCTAGCCCGATAGTCCTAGTGCCCAAACCCGACAGAACCACTAGGTTCTGTATTGATTTCCGGCAAGTGAATGCCATCTCGACTTTTGATGCCTACCCCATGCCCAGGATAGAGGAACTGGTAGAGCATATATTTCAACCCTTGACCTAATGAAAAGATACTGGCAGATTCCCTTGGAACAGTCTTCTAGGGAGAAAACAGCTTTTCAAACACCCCAGGGCCTATACCAGTTTATTGTCCTCCCTTTCATCTTGCATAGGACACTAGCTACATTCCAGCCTATCAATAAGGTACTCAAACCACATCTAAGGTACACAGGGGCCTACCTTGACGATATGGTTAATTATTCCAGGACCCAGGAGGAACACCTAATCCACCTGTGTAAGGTGTGTGAGTCCTTAAGGTTGGCCAGATTGACAGCTAACCCTTAGAAATGCCAGTTGGTGAACTGGGAGGTACAGTACTTAGGCCACCGAGTAGGAAATAGGATTGTCAACCCACCCTTAGCAAAGTACAGGCAATTCAAGGGAAGACCCTGTCAAAAAACAAAAAGCAAGTTAGAACATTTTTGGGCCTAGTGGGCTATCACCGGAGGTTCATTCCCTACTTTGTGGAACTGGCCGTTCCCCTTACTGATCTGCTGAAAAATAAGTCCCCTAACCAGGTACATTGGGATACATGGGAAGAAGAGGCCTTTGTTAGCCTCAAGCTGGCCCTGTGTAAAAAAACAGTGTTAAGAAATGTAGATGTCAAAGAGCCATTTGTGTTACAAATGGATGCATCTGGGATAGGTTTGGGAGCCGTATTAAGCCAAAATGTGGCTGGAGAAGAACACCTGGTCATGTACCTTAGTCAGAGGGGAGGTAGAGACTAGGTATTCATTCATGGAGAAGGAGTGCCTTGTGGTCAGGTGGGCTGTAGATGCCTTAAAAATACTATTTGTTAGGTAGACATTTCACTAAGGTGACTACATTCTATGAAAAACACCAATGCCTGCTTGATCTGATAGTACATGCCCTTACAGGCCTATGACTCTGAAATCCAGCACCAGGTTGGGAAAACCCATAACCCTGCAAATTTCCTGTCCCAGGAGAGTAAAAGATCTCCAGAAGGGGTTGACCCCATCACACCCCAACTCAAAGTGTCACTGCAGGACTCCCAGGAAACAAAAAAGTACTTAAATCCCTGCTCCCTCCGCAGCCAAAAGACATAAAGCCCAGCTCCCTAACAACACCTGAGATAAGAGAGGTGAAAAAGAAAGCAATCAACTGACCAGAAGGAGAAAATAAAGCTAGAAAATGAATAACTCCCAGCTAATTCCTGAAGAGACCCCCCAGTGGATAACCCGCCAGACTTGGGGTGGTAATAGCAACAAGCACTTATGTGGAAGGTGGCAGGGCATTCAGATAATTCTTTTTTTTTTTAATGCTTTATTTTCGTTTTATAACAACAAAGGAAAGGAAGACATACAGCTAAAGACAAATACATACATAGAATGTGATACATACACCAAAGTAAACCCCTACCACCCCCCTCCCCCCTGCTTCTTCTCTAGAAACTAATCATTCCCGGAAACGGGCGTGTACTGACATTATTGTGGTACAAGACCTAACGGTGATCTGAAACATGATGAGTATACATTAAACAGACATGCCGGAGCAATGAGCAGAGTGTACATAATCATTGAGCATCTGCCATTTAGACAAATGAGAGTGAGTTTGGATATGGGGAATAGCTCTCCGAGATATCTGCTCATATTTACTATATAAGCAGACGAGGTTCCACCATTCATTGGCAGTAATTCGAGAGCTATCCTTCCAATTCCTCGTGATTAAACATATGGCTATACCCAGCATGAAATCAAGGAGAAAGCGACCCTTCTTAGGAAGAGAGGGGACCTCCGCCGCTGAGCGGAGTCCCACAATCTTCCAAGAAAGAGGCTCGTGGAGGTGTAAGATAGATTGAATACGACCCCAGACCCGCCCCCAGTAAACCTGCAGTTGAGGACATTCATAAAGAACATGAGCAAGGGTTCCCACAGCAGTATGGCAAGACCAACACTGGTCCCTAGCAGTTGTGTTCCATTTGGCTATTCTTTCTGGAGTATAAAAGCATCTATGTGCAAAAAAGAATAGAGTTTGGGTTACAGAGGCAGATCGGGAAACCCGCACTACTTTGCTCCAGAAAACGCTCCATTGCACAGGGGTTAAAGTGGTTTGCAGTTCGCGTTCCCAGGCTTGTTGAGCTCTACAAGTAGCAGTATCGGTACCCTGACATAATAATTTATAAAAGTTAGAGGCTACCCCATGTGTACTACTAATAGAGTGAATTAGTTCTAATAGCCCGTCCTCAGTAGGGGCAGAGGGCGGCAGGATTTGAGCACTTTTGAGGCAGTGTTGAAGCTGCATCAATTGAAAGTAATGTTTCGCTGGTAACGCAAATTCCTTTTGTAAATCAAAAAAGGTCTTCCAACGAGCTGCAGAGAAGAGTTGTTGGGGTGTCCAGATCCCCCTAGAGTACCAGGGTTTCCATGCAATCGTTTTATTTAGGACTTGAATTCTGGGGTTATTCCACAGCGGGAGTCCGTCCGGAGGACATACGTTTGGGCCCAGTGACAGAATGAGAGTGTTAAAGGCCGCAAGAGTATCGACAATCATTGGGGGATGGCGTGTGTCTACTTGATGGGACATGCCGGGGAGATGGATCAACGGAATTGGGCTACTTAGCTCCTCTTCAATGTCAAGCCAAACTGGTCTGTTGTCTGTTGAGGCAGCTAGCCATCGGGCACCTTGCTTAAGTAGGAAGGCTTGATGATATCTAAGAAAATCAGGAAAGCGGGTACCCCCTAGTTCCTTCGCAGACTGTAGTTTTTGTTTAGCTACTCTTGGTGGTTTTCCCTGCCAGAGATAACGGACGAGAAGGCCCTCTATGTCTTTGTAGGTGTGTAGCGGGAGGAAGCAGGGCAGCATTTCTAAAATATAGTTCACTTTGGGGACTATCATCATTTTGACGGTTTCTAGGCGGCCCCACCATGTTAGGGATAAGGGAGACCACCGATTTGTGAGCTCACGGACTTTGGAGACTACCTCCTTGGCATTAAAACTAATAGTGTCTTCTAAAGGAGAACAGTAGTGGACGCCAAGATATTTCACCATGCGGGATTGCCAAAGGAAAGGAAAGGCCTGCATGTCAGCCTCATGTACCCAACGGTTCAGTGGGAATGCTACGGATTTGGTCCAGTTTATTTTATAGCCCGATAATTGCGAGTATCCATCAATCAGGTCCAAGACAGCCGGGACCGAATCCAGGGATACAAAGAGCATAAGGTCATCTGCATATGCAGAGAGTTTAATCTCTCTGTGACTGAAGGGGACACCTCGAATACGTGCGGACTGTCTAATAAGGAGGGCGAGGGGTTCAAGAGCTAGATCAAAGAGCATTGGTGATAGGGGGCAACCTTGACGCGTGCCTCTTTGAAGATTAAAAGGCCGAGACTTAATGGCATTTACACAAATACTGGCAACGGGTTGAGAATACATGACTTGGAGGTATCGGAGGAAGCCCTCCCCAAAGCCATACCATCGGAGAACTGCAAATAAGAAGGGCCATTCCAGGCGATCAAAGGCTTTTTCAGCATCTAGGGAAAGACCCACCCATGGGTGGTCTAAATTGGCAGCACTGGATAGCACATGGCACAAGGTCCGAGCATTGTCAGCGGTGGAGCGGCCGGGTATAAAACCACATTGGTCGGGATGGACTAAGGTGGCCATCCTGTCAGATAGCCGGGTGGCCAAGATCGTTGCGAAGATCTTATAATCGGCATTAAGTAGGGAGATTGGACGGTAGTTGGCGGTTAGCAGCGGGTCTCTGCCTTCTTTCTCAAAAACTACCACATTAGCTGCAGAAAAGGATCCCAAAGAGGATGTATCTACCGCAAGGGCAGTAAAGTAAAGTTTTAAGTAGGGAACTAAATCTGCACTGAACGTTCTGTAGAATTCTGACGGGAGACCATCAGGCCCAGCGGCTCGACCCGAGGCTGTTCGTTTTAGGGCAGAATGGATCTCTGAAGTAGAGAAGGGTTCATCCAGCGCATCCCTATCAGCTTCAGAAAGGGTCGGCCGCTGAATACCAGAAAACAAGCGCTCGAAGGTCTCGGATGAGAATTCACATTCAGATTGATATAGATGGGTATAGAAATCCCGAAAAAGTTCTACGATATCGGAGTCTGTGGTCAGTATGCCCCCTCCCTGTGGGGCACGAAGGGCCGCTACGCGTTTGGCTTCTTTTTGACCTTTCAAGGCGTTGGCTAAAAGTCGACCGGCTCGGTTGCTTTCACGGTAATATGTCCCTTGCTGAAGTGCAATACTCTGAGAAGCTGCAGTTGAGAGGATTGCATTATATTAAAAACGGAGACGCTGTAAGCGAACTAAGACGCATGGATCAGTACGTGAAGTTAGAACTCGTTCGCCTGCTTTGATTTGTTGGTCTAGTATAAGGAGCTGCTGTTTGCATTGTTTCCGCAGGCGAATTTGATAACTAGTGATCGTTGCACGAATGGCCGCTTTAAAACCCTCCCACCAAGCCCAATTTGCAGTGTCCTGGGGTAGATTAAAGTGAAAGTAGTCCTGTATGGCTGCACGAATTTCTAACTGGAACTCTGGTTGAGTTAATAGGGCTCTATCAAAGAACCAGGCCCCCGAATTTCCTTGGGGCGCAGTGGTGTGTAATTGAAAAGAAATGGCAGCATGATCTGAGATATGTTGGGAGTGAATTTTTGCAGTGTCTACCTGAGGAACTAACAGTTTTGATATTAGAAAGAAATCTATGCGAGACTGGGATTTATGAGGGGAAGAGAAGAAGGTAAAGTCAAGCTCATTGGGGTGTAGTAACCTCCATAGATCGACTAAAGCAAGATCTTTGATCATAGAGGTAAGCGTAGTGTGACTCTTGGGGGGACCACTCGTCCTAGGCGGCTGTTTGTCAATCAGGGGATCAAGAACTAAATTGAAATCCCCCCCAATTATCAATGAAGTATTAGCAGAGGCCTGCGCAACCTGAGCAATGGTAGCAAAAAAGGCAGGGTCATCTACATTAGGAGCATAAAGGCATATACATGTAGCTTCGAGGTTACCAGTCTTGAGGTGAGCCCTGGACCATCTGCCTGCTGTATCTGAGCTAGTCGCAATAATAGTAGCATGCAGAGATTTCCTAACCAGTATGGCAACCCCACATTTCTTGGAGACAGCTGGGGAATAGGCAGCCACCATGTAAGGTTTAACATTGAGTTTAAGTGTTTCCTTCGAATTTAAATGCGTTTCTTGGAGGAAAATCAGGTCCGCAGCTTCATGACTTAGGTAGCTCAGGATTTTCTTCCGTTTTATCGGATTATTGATGCCTTTTACGTTCAATGATAAAATCTTACATGGTGCCATCAATCGGTAATAGACATTTTAGGTAAGGGCGCTTGAAAACATACAACATAAGCAGAATCTGTACGGCAATGACATAATCACCGAGTATGCTGGCTAATACACCCCATATTGAAAAGCATGTACCAAAGTAACTTAGAGAAGAAGCAAAACCCCCAAAGAATATGGCGACCATATGTCTGCGGGAGGAGGCCCTAGAGAGGAGGATGAAGACATGAAAAAAAAAGAGAAGAAACACCAGAGTCCATAATTAACACTGTCTCTGATATTCATCGAAGCTACTCTGAGTAGATGGAGTCGGGTCACAAACATCATCAAAAGAAGGCAACAAACCGCCCTCGACAGACTCCTCGCTGGACCGTGGCAAATCCAAGATGGCGGGTACAGCGGATAGGAGAAACTGGTAGGAACACTCTGGAAGTCAGCGCATCAAGTCGGCTTCTTTAGCATCCAAAAACTCCGCTAGTAGATCAGGGTCCTCAAATGTTCTTGTCTGATTGTGTAGCGTGACTCGAAGCTTGGCCGGGTACATCAGGCCATAGCGTGCTTGTAATTGTTGAAGCCTCGGCCGGAATTCCAGAAAGCGCTTTCGGCGATCAACCGTGGGTTTAGCCAAGTCAGGATAGAAGGAGATCTTGTGGCTCTCAAACTCCATATGGCCCTTTGCCCGAGAGGCGCTGAGAATTTGCTCCACATGTTGATATCTCAAAAGTCGAAAGATGATAGGCCGCGGGGTCTTCCTGTTGAGCGTTATGTTTGTGGGTACACGATGAGCGCGATCGATCTCCAATTCTTTGGTAAAGGTGATTTGGAGCAGAGAAGGGAGGATTTTATATAGAAACTCCTTCATATCTCCCGATTCCGCTCCCTCCGGTATGCCCACTAGTCGCAGGTTGTTGCGGCGCGCTCTATTATTGCCATCTTCCACTTCTTTCTGCAAGGCCCGCACCTGACGTTCAACTTTGTCGAGTTTGGACAGCCGGACCACATGGGAATCTAATATGCTCTCCATTTTGTACTGACGCGAGGAGAGCCCCTCTAGCCTGCCTTGCAACACACCAAGGTCTTCCCGCAGCGCTCGGAGTGCTTCCCCGTTTGACTGCACGAGGTCTTTAACCCCTCTGATCTCTGCGAGGATCTCCTGCTGCATTTCGGGGCCCTCGCGTAGAGCCAGCCCCTTCTGCGGGGACGGGGGTTCAGTTTTGGAGCGTTTGCCGTGAGAAGCCGCTGGAGATCCAAATTCCAGGCGCGTAGGTTTGGTCCCCGCCATCTCACCAATGTGCCCCAGTAAGATCAGAGCAGAAATTCAAGAATGTCCGGTGTTAATTCAGGATTCTGAGTAGGCCTCTCGGGAGCCTCAGCGTTATGCGACCATCCCGCTGGACAACAGGCTCCGCCCCCTCGCATTCAGATAATTCTATACCTGGGGCACACCCCAGCTGAATCCGAGACTTAAAGGGGGGGATGACTTTATTGTAATGTTCGATGTAAATGTTTGTCTAAAACTGAAGGATGTTGGGAAGATGTCATTTGCATATTCCTGACCTAATTTGAATATCATTCACATTTGTGTTGATACAAAGGATTTTGGTGAGGGTTACTTTGGACCCAGGGAGATGGCCAGAGAGGAGGGGGGGGGGAGGAGAACCCAGCCTAGGAAGGGATCCCACCAAATGTGGACTTTGGGACTATTGGATCACTCACCCTAAAGTACAGGGGAACCCCAGAGATAGACCTCCCTGCTAGGTTGCAGCTTTGAGGTGTTGTTGCTGGACTTTTCTTTGAAAGCAGGCACTTGTCTGTTCATGTGGATACAGCGCAACAGTTTTTTTTATGTAAGCTTCTACCTTGCTCAGTATTAAGAGTAATGTTAATAGCAATAGTTTTGAAAGTAAGCAATTTTTTTCTCTTTTTTTGTTGCATTTTTAATCCTTATTTTGGGGTGATTTCATATATAGAGCATAGGTGTCAAACCTGTCCTGGAGGGCCACAATCCTGCCAGGTTTTGGGATAGCCCTAATGAATATGCATGAGATATATATGCATTAGAGATATCCTGCCAACTTGACTGGTTTGTGGCCCTCCAGGACTGGATTTGGAGACCACTGCTTTACACCTCTGTCATTTAAGATGGTGAGTGGGCAAGGTACAGATGTCCTAGACATCAAAAGGGTAGCTAGAATGTGTCACATTCATCCTCGATTCTCACCACCACCAAAAAGATGTCTAATGGACAATATTTTGGTGGTGGTGAGAAGTGAGGAGGAATGTGACAAATTCTATCTAACCTTTTGATGTCTAGGACATCTGTACCTTGCCCACTCACCATCTTAAATGACAGAGGTGTAAAGCAGTGGTCTCCAAATCCAGTCCTGGAGGGCCACAAACCAGTCAGGTTGGCAGGATATCTCTAATGCATATATATCTCATGCATATTCATTAGGGCTATCCCAAAACCTGGCAGGATTGTGGCCCTCCAGGACAGGTTTGACACCTATGCTGTAAAGGGATCCACTGTGTCTGTTCCATGCCATTTTGAATTCCATCACCGTGTTTGACACACCCTCCCCCCCCCCCCCCACTTCCATTGGGAGGGCATTCCAAGCATCCACCACCCTTTCTGTGAAAAAGTATTTCCTGAAATTGTCTTTCAATTTACCACCTTGCAACCTCCTGTTATGCCCTCTAGTTCAGTGTTTCCCAACCCAGTCCTACGGGGCACACCGGCCAGTCAGGTTTTCGGGATATCCCTAATGACTATGCATGAGATATATATGCATTAGAGATATCCTGCCAACCTGACTGGTTTGTGGCCCTCCAGGGCTGGATTTGGAGACCCCTGCCTTACACCTCTGTCATTTAAGATTGTGAGTGGGCAAGGTGCAGATGTCCTAGACATCGAAAGGGTATATAGAATGTGACACATTCCTCCTCGATTCTCACCACCACCAAAATATTGTCTATTAGACAACTTTTTGGTGGTGGTGAGAATCAAGGAGGAATGTGTCACATTCTATATACCCTTTCGATGTCTAGGACATCTGCACCTTGCCCACTCACAATCTTAAATGACAGAGGTGTAAGGCAGGGGTCTCCAAATCCAGCCCTGGAGGGCCACAAACCAGTCAGGTTGGCAGGATATCTCTAATGCATATATATCTCATGCATAGTCATTAGGGATATCCCGAAAACCTGACTGGCCGGTGTGCCCCGTAGGACTGGGTTGGGAAACACTGCAGTTTTACAGCTTTCCCGTCTTTGGAAGAGGTTTGTTTGTTCATTCATTATTTCCCTTTAAGTATTTAAAGGTCTGAATCATATCTCCCCTGTCCCTCCTTTCCTCCAAAGTGTTCATATTTAGGTCTTCAAGTCTCTTCTCATAAGGCTTCTGATGCAGGCTCCAAATCATTTTGGTCGCCTTCCTCTGAACAGTTTCCAGTCTTTTTACATCCTTTGCAAGATATGGTCTCCAAAACTGAACACAGTATTCCAAGTGAGGCCTCACCAGTGACTTGTACAGTGGCATAAGTACCTCTTCCTTTCTGCTGGTAATTCCTCTTTGTATGCAGCCCAACATCCTCCTGGCTTTTGCCACCGCCTTGTCGCAACCTTGAGATCTTCAGAAATAATCACACCAAGGTCTTTCTCCTGATCCGTGCACACCAACCTCGAGTCCCCTATCGCGTACATTTCCCTTGGATTTCTGCTACCCAAGTGCATGACTCTGCACTACTTTGCATTAAATCTTAATTGCCAAACATTAGACCATTCTTCCAGCATCTGTAGATCTTTCCTCATGTTGACCACTCCCTCAGGGGAGTCCACTCTGTTGCAAATATTTGTGTCATCTGCAAAAAGACAGACTTTTCCATTCAGTCCTTCAGCAATATCACTCACAAATACATTGAACAGTGCTGGGCCCAGGACCGACCCCTGGGGCACCCCACTAATCACCTTCCCTTCATCTGAGTGAGCTCCATTTACCATCACCTTCTGTCGTCTGTCAGTCAATCAATTTCTGATCCAATTTACCATCTTGGGATCCATCCCCAAGCTACTGAGTTTATTGATAAGCCTCCTATGAGGAACAGTATCAAAGGCTTTACTGAAATCCAGGTAGATGACATCCATTGCATGCCCCTGATCTAGTTCCCTGGTCACCCAGTCAAACTATTCTTTCTCTTAAAGACAGATATAAGGACTATACAATTTCTACCACGCTCTACTCCCTTCTTAGAGTAAGGAGCAAGGGAGTGAGATGCTCACACCCCTCGCATACATCCCCTCGTTTTTAGAAGAATTGGGAAGTTCCCAGGTAAATCCATTCTCCAGGTCCTGTCCCACCATTAGGAAAGACTATGGAGTTGCCTAGGGTGGCACCTTCAGAGGCACGGCTAAGAGAAGCAGCAGTCAAAGCAAAGCAGTAAATCCTGACAGCCACAAAAACTCAAAGAGTTTTCAGAACATTTCTTTACCTGCAGGGAAATTGTATCCACACATACATACTAGGCAAAGTTTCATAGTAAATACTATGGGGCCCGATATTGAGTTGGGTAGGCTATGTACCCTTATGGCGTATAGACTGCCCACCGACCCTTAACCCTCTGGATATTTAATGCAGGGTCATGTTTGGCCCTGGCATTGAATATCTGGGGATCACCACAGACAGCAGAAGCCACAGTAGCTAACCAGGCAGCAGTGATATTGCATTAAAGATAAATGAGGGCTTTCCTCGCCTATATATAAGGCACAGATCGCTAACCGGGAAGTATACAATATTGCTGCTGCCTGGTTAGCATTTTTCGCTGCCTCTGCTCCACCCCGGAACCCCCCTGATATGCCCCCAACGCTAATCGGATAGCATCCGGGTACAAAGGGGAGTAAGGAGGGGATATTCAACGGCACTAACCATGTAAGTGCTGCTGAATATCCCCAATTAAGGCATTTACACGATTTACTGGACTGTGAGCCATGTAAATGCCTTTCAAATATCGGGTCCATGATGTCTAATTATGCATTTTCACAGGATTTTTGTGGAAGGGATGATCATGATTTTTGAGTTTAATTATTCAAATTTTAAGCAGGGAGGAGGTGGGTGTAAGTTTGAAGTCCCCTGATTGGCCTGATGGTCTTTGGTAGGAATGTTGGGAAGGCTAAAGAGATCCTCTTTTTGCCACCATCAAGATGGTGAAAAGCTTTCAAATATTTTTCAGGAGAAAAGCATTATCATGATTTAACTTTTAAGGCAGAATGTTAATTTTGTGAAAAACTTGCATTCCAATAAAATATATAGTTTCAATGCAAAATCTGAAGTGATTATCATGCATTTATCACACCTCTTTTAGGCGTGATAAATGTGCAATAACACCCTTGGTACATAGACCCTGACTGTGCTTTAAAAAGTAAGGATGCCATCTGGGATTTACTTTTATTTAAAAAATAAGATATTCTTTGTATTTAGCACACTATATATAAAAACCAAACCTGTGATTAAAAACTGACTCGACATAAATTAATGGGTTTAATTTTGCTGTGACATAGGCTTTCTAAAATAATATCCTCTCCTGGGTTGATAGACTGAAATCTAGTAGTAAGTAATATTGTAAAGACATTTAGTAGATCTAAAAAATAATACACTAGGTTTGGAAGTAGAAAATGTGAACTGACAGAATACCATCACTTTAGTATGGTAGCTCCTTCACATCAGCCAGTGTAGCTGAAGTGGTACACAAGTAAAGTAAACACACATTAAGTACTGCCACTGCTCATTCATTCATATGGACCCTTGCAGCAACTTAACATGTGTTAGCCTTTAGTAAACATGCCCCCAGGTCTCTTCTGTACAAGAGAAGTAACTTCAGTTCTCAATTCTACAAAATCTGTGGCTCCTGACATTTTGATCTCATGGGGTTTCATTCACCCACATTTTTGTTTGCTTTTGACAGATTAAGTGAATGGAGTCTCTCTAAAATGCCTCCTTGCCATTAATGGAGGAGCCTCAGAGCACAAACTAGAGATTGGGAGAAAACTTGAGCTATACAGATTAGAGGATGAAATAATCTGATGTTGGTTGTTGTTTCAAAGTGCAAATAATTTTCATGAGGTCTCTATTTTTAGTTGGGGTAAAAAAGAGGTTCTAAAAGCAGGGTTAGGTCAGGGAAGAGAAAATATGTGCATAAAATTAAAGAGTCACTATTCAACAAGGGGGCTATTCTGTGCTATGAATAGCAGGGATGGACAGCCCGATGGGATGACCATCCCCGCTATTTATGCCTTCACCCAGCTCTGACTAACTTTCCCGCAAATCGTGCGGGGAAGGTAGATGGGGGCGGGGAAGGAGCAGCTCGATGTGGAGTCTGGTCGGTCGCCATCCCTTTTATCTTTATCTTTATTTAAAACTTATTATACCGCCTAGACCAGTGGTTCTGAACCAGTCCTCCTTGAACCCCTAGGCCAGTCGGGTGTTCAGGATAGCCCTAATGAAAATGCATGAGATATATATGCATTAGAGATATCCTGCCAACCTGACTGGTTCGTGGCCCTCTAGGACTGGATTTGGAGACCCCTGCCTTACACCTGTCATTTAAGATTGTGAGTGGGCAAGGTGCAGATCACCAAGACATCTAAAAGGTTAGATAGAATTTGTCACATGCCTCTTTGCTTCTCACCACCACCAAAATATTGTCTATTAGACAACTTTTTGGTGGTGGTGAGAATTGAGGAGGCATGTGGCACATTCTATCTACCCTTTTGATGTCTAGGACATCTGCACCTTGCCCACTCACAATCTTAAATGACAGAGGTGTAAGGCAGGGGTCTCCAAATGCAGCCCTAGAGGGCCACAAACCAGTCAGGTTGGCAGGATATCTCTAATGCATATATATCTCATGCATATTCATTAGGGCTATCCTGAACACCCGACTGGCCTAGGGGTTCAAGGAGGACTGGTTCAGAACCACTGGCCTAGACCAAGAGGCATGCAGCGGTGTACAATAAAAACAAAGGAGACTACTGCTAGAAACAGAAAAGAACGCCATTCAATTACAAAAAAAAGGGATAGCAAAGAGGAAAGAACAGAGAGAATAGAAAATGCGAAACAGGATGAGAGGGACCAATCAGCTATTAGCAGGAGGAGAGGGGGGAGGAGGGATGTCAAAAGCTGTGCAAAAGAGGTGGGTCTTGAGAGAGGCTTTAAAGGTGCGGAAAGAAGATGTTGGCCCTGTACGTCCGGGGCCGGCAATATGTGCAAGGAAGTTATTCCACCTCCCAGGTAGAATAACTTCCCTGGACGTACTTAAATTGTGTGCCTGGAGCACGGATGGGGCAGGGAGGCCAGGGGACATTCCCCACAGCCTGACTCTGGCCTTAGAAGACCAGATCAGGGGTTGAGCTGCAAGGAATAGGCAGTTTTTGCCGGCAACTGGCATCGCAGCTTTTAAATGGAACTGTGGTGCCATGGCAACTGGACGCCATGGCGCCGCAGCTCCATTTAAAAGCCCTGACTGAGTTAGCTAGGCTTTTCATGTACGTGCAAGTCGGACTGAATCGCAGTCGTGGCCTGCATGTACATGATGGCTAGATGTGCCCCGTGGGATCAGAAGAGCGGATCCCCTCTGTGTGTCTAGTTCTGATCGGACACATAGAGGGGATCTATGTTTGGGACAGAATCAGACCCCAAGGCTTTTCCAGTTGAAGTTAACTAGATATCTTTATTTGGTTAACTTCAGGACAAATAGGGATCCAATTTCCACATAAAGGCAAAAAGCAAAAGGCTCTTATATGGAAGCTTGACCCCCTAGCAGTAGTACCATGAGATTACCCCTAGGATCACAGGGGTCATTTTGAACTGTGGCCTCCTCCCACTGCCTAGGCAGTTGCTTATAGGGGGGAGTATGCCTTTCAATGTCCTTTTATATGGGTTCCCAGAGCCGGGGCTTCTGGGAGTTGTAGTTGCTGAACAATGAGTTGTAGTTGTGAACAAATTAATGATTGAGCCGAGGGTTTTTGAAAACAACACAGGAATTTATTTTTCTTCCTTTGTTCAAAGGAACCTCCGTAGAAGCTCAGCACAACGTATAAGGTGGATATTTCTCCCCTCAAAATAAAGATAACTTCTATACAAAACTTCCACAGTGTCACTAATTACACTTGCTTCCCTCAGCAATGCAATTCTTTCTTCATCAGACAAAAATAACACTTAACAGTCCTTTGCAGACTTTGGGAACAAACAGTGGCTTTTTAACTGCACTACATGTACCTTAAAGCTTCCTCTTTACTTTGGTTATCATAGGTTAGATAGTTGCTCCAGACACATTCAAAACCAGCCTTTGAATGTCTCATGCACTTTTAAAACAGCAGCAACTTCATTTTCAAACATTCTTAGCCTTCTTAACTGCAGACATTCAGGTACAATAACTCCTGGGTTTTCTTCAGGCTTAAAACCTATAGCCTTTCATTCTACCCTCATAGATAGAGAGCAATCCATTTCACATTCTGAGAAATCATTTTCAGTATCATAATTATCTACTTGCATGCATTCAGAGTCAGGCTCTGCAGTCTCCTGACTGGCAACAGCTTGGGACAGCGTGGGCTTGATTTCTTCTAATAACTAAACAACCCTTTCCCAACGAGACCTCCCTCTTGACTCAGGGGTGTTAGCAGGGCACTGGAGATCCTTATCTTGCAGCAAACTGTTTAAAACTTCTAAAGGGTTCACCTCCCTTCTATTAACAGCTCTTCTTATCGGCCTTCCCCGAGGTAAAGCTCTTTGACCCAGCTCTTCCTGGAAAGTCCCTGTACCTGGGTTATAGACAGCAGTCTCCTTAGGATAAAGCCTCTTGTTTCCTGGGCCAGCTGTAGTTTCTCTACAGCACCGGCTTTGTTCAGGACTGTGGTGCTGGCTATGAGGGGAATCCTTCCTTAGGCTGTCCCTGGAGCACCTCTCTCTCCCGGTGTCTCTGAAAGAATCCCTTCTTTCTGTATCTCTCGGGATCTCTTCAGCTTCTGTTTCTCTGCTGGTCTCCCTGCAGTGCTCTCTGAAAGAATCCTTGTTGTTCTCCCGGCTGTGCTTGCTTCTGGTCTCCCTACCGTTCCCGTTCCTGTTCCCATTCCTACTTCCTCTTCTCTGGGGCTTAAATGAGTGGGGCTGCCCTACAACTTTCCACTCCTCCCCCAGCTGTCTCTCGTTACCTCCCTTAGTTGCTATAGAGCTTGGGCGTGGCCTGCAGACATCAGCTTTGGGCATGTTTTTTTTCTCTCTAGCTGAAGTTTAAAAGTCACGGCTCCCTGCACTTCCCTTCTGCTTGGAGGTAAATGTTTGTGTTTTTTCTATTTCCATGGGCTCTGGAGCAGATTTGTCACCACAGAACCCAGTGCGAGCCTGGACATGAGAGTGTGGATTACTCCAGCCCAGAAAACCTAGGCCACCAGGCAGTTCTTCACATAGGCCAAGAGTGGCGGAGGAGGAGTGGGCGGAGGGGGGGTTGTGATTAGGGATCACGGGATGGGGAGTTTTGGTATTTATGTTAGGGAGGAAAATCTTTGCTTTGGAGAAAGGGAATCCATGTAACGAGCTTGTTTTTTAACTTACTGGCCCCTTTAAGAAAGGCTCTCCGGGAGCATCAGGCCATGCATGAGTAACCCCATGCTCCTGAGGTACACAATAATGAGCAATTGATAGGAAGCTGCATTATTCATTTATTGCGGAAGTCAATAACTTGTAGCACTAAATTTTACCATAGATTAGCAAACTAGTCCCTTAATTGGTTAAGTTTAACGGGATAATGTTATAACAAAGGCACCTATTTAGAATGTCTTTTTTTATAAAGGTTTGTTGTTGTTGTTGTTGTTAAGTGCTGTCGAGTCGGTGTCGACTCATGGCTACCCTCTGGATAGTTGTCCTAAACTGTGTTCGGTCTCCAGTCAGGTGGCTCATTGTTAACAGAGTAGCACCCATAGCTGCTGTTATTGTATCAATCCATCTCATTGCTGGCCTTCCTCTTTTTGCATTGACCTTCTACCTTGCCAAGCATGATGTCTTTCTCTAATGATTTCTCTCTTCGCATGATGTATCAAAAGTATGAAAGTCAAAGTCTTGTCATTTGAGCTTCTAAGGAAAGCTTAGGTTTGATCTCTAGTACTGACTGGTTTGTTCTTCCGGCAGTCCATGGTATACATAATATTCATCACCAGCACAATAATTCAAAGGTATCAATTTTCTTCCTGTCCATCTTTTTCACTGTCCAACTTTCACATCCATATGACGTTATTGAAAATACCATGGCTTGAACAAGTCAAATCTTTGTATGGAGAGAGACATCTCTGCTCCTGAGAATCTTGTCTATATTTGTTTATTTATTTATTTATTTATTTATTACAGGCTCTTATATACCGCTCTATTCAGAATCAGCGCGGTTCACAATATAACAACATACCATAACAACAAACTGTTAGGTTTTACAGAGAACAAGGTCAGAGAACTTGGATAAAACATGGGACGTCATTACTGATAAAACATGGGACGTCATTACTGCAACTATTTAGAAGAGAAATGCATTGTCTGATTTCTTGACTGCTTGTTGTTTCTTTATTGAATTATTTCAATTTCTTCTCTATCGATGATGAACTCTTTGATTTTGCCAGTTGTCAGAATCTTTGTCTTCTTTACATTAAGGTGCAGGCCCATTTTAAGACTGTTCCTTGATCTTGAGAAGCAAACGTTTCAGATAATCTTTGCTTTCAGCCAGTGATGTGGTATCATCAGCATAGTGAAGGCTGTTGATGAGTCTTCCACCAATATTCACACCTTGGTTGTCTTCATACAGTCCTGCTTCTCTGATAATTTGTTCTGCATATAAATTAAAGAGATAGGGGGAAATTATGCAGCCTTGTTGTACACCTTTGCAAATTTTAAACCATTTTGTTTCTCCTTGTTGTTTATTTATTTGTTTGTTTTTATATACCGCACTTTTTCAGATCTGTGCGGTTTATATATAACAAGAAAAATAACTGGTTTACATAGAACAGGTTTGCATTGAACAGGTAACAGGTAGGCTACACATGTTCCGTACAAACTGTTGATTCTTGATCAATGTAAAGGTTATGCAAGAGAACGAGCTTGTGTTTTGGTATATCCATGCTTCTTAATGTGGCCTAGAATTTCTCATGGTTTATACAGTCAAAAGCCTTGTTGTAGTCAATAAAACAATATAGATATCCTTTTAGTATTATGTTGTCTTTTCAAGGATCTATCTCACATCTGCACTAATGTCTCTCGTTCCTCACCCTTTCTTGAACCCTGCTTGCACTTCAGACAGTTCTCGTTCCAGGTATGGTTATAGTTTCTGCTGAATGATTTAAGTAGAATCTTGCTGCGATTATGCAATAATTTTCACAATCAGTCAGATTACCTTTCTTCAGTATTGGTATAAACACAGATTTTTTTCCGGTCAGTTGGCCATGATGTTTTCTTCCAAATTTCCTGACAGAACCTTATAAGTATTTTATTTATTTATTTATATTCTCTTATATACCGCGCTATTCTGCATCAGTGCGGTTTACATTGAACATACTGAAATTACATTGAACAGGGCATTATAACTTGGAGATAACTATTTTACAGGAAACATTTTATCAGCTGCATCTGATTGCTGTAATACTTCAGTGGGAATACCATCAATGCCTGGTGCTTTGTTCTTTGATAAGGCTTTCAATGCTGTTCGATTCTTCTTTTATCACCAATGTTTTTTTGATCATAAGGTACAGGTTGAAATGGCTATTGGTCCACTTGATCTTTATTGTATAATGACTCTGCATATTCTTTCCACCTTTTCTTGATCTTCTAAGAATCGTTCAGCATGGATCCCTTGAGCATCTTGTAACATTCTACTTCGATGCTGGAATTTTTTCTTAAACTCTCATAGCTTTGGGAAAGCCGATCTTGTTCTTCCTCTAATAGTTTCTGCTTTTATTTCCTTGCATACATCATTGTAGTACTTCTCCTTATCTTGTCTTGCTGCAAGTTGGAAATCTCTATTGAGTTCTGTGATTGCCTCTTTCTCCTCTGGTTTTAGCTTCTCTGAGTTTCTGGGCAATTTTCAGAGTTTCTTTGGTAATCCATTTTGGCCATTTTTGCTTTTTCACCTTTTGTAGAGACTTCCCACTTTCTTCCAACACAACCTTCTTGATGTCATCCCATAACTCTTCTGGAGCTCTGCCATTTATATCTAAAACAGCAAATCGATTTTGCAGGGATTCTTTAAGTTCCAGCGGTATATTCTCACGGTCATATTTTGCTACATTTACGAGTGGCTTGCTGTTTTTCAACTTTAGCTTAAGTTTGCATACTAGTACTTGGTGATCTGTACTACAGTCAGCTCCAGGTTTTGTCTTCATTGATGTTATAGAGCCTTTCCATCATTGACTTCCACAGTTGCAGTCAATTGGATTTTTGTACAATCCATTGGGTGGTCTGTTTACAGTCACCATTTGTGTTGCTCGAAGAAGGTGTTTGAGGTGAATAGATCGTTAGACTGATAGAATTCTGCAATACCTTCTCCAGCTTCATTTCTGTTGCCAATCCCATATTTTCCAACCACTTTGCCTTCTTCTTTGTTGCCAACTTTAGCGATCCAGTCACCCATGACTATCAGGATATCCTGTTTGCATGTTCTGTCAATTTCAGCTTGTACTTGTTTATGTAACTCATCAACTTCATCCTCTTCTGCAGCTGTTGTTGGGGCATATACTTGAATTATAATTGTGTTGATGGTCATTCCTCGTAGACTAATAGAAATTAAGCATTCACTGACTGCATTGTATTTCATTACAGTTCTTGCAAGTTTCTTCTTGATTATAAACGCAACACCATTTTTCTTTGTCTTTAATTTCCATCAGATGAAAAGTGCCTGATGCCAGTCCATCTCAGTTCGCTAACACCCAACAGATCAAGTTGTACATGTTCCATTTTATTCTTGACCACCTTCAACTTCCCTTGGTTCATGCTTCATATATTCCATTTCCCAATATGTAAGACATCTTTGCAGCTTCTAACTCTCATTTCATGTGCAGCTACATCAGCAATCAGATGTCCCAAGGGCTTTGATGCAACCACATCATAAATTCTGGCTTTACTCTGAAAAGTCTTCAGCTCCTCCACAGTAGGCAGTTGAGTGCCTTCTGTCCTGGGGGGTCTCATCTTCCAGCACTGTAGTGCAATTTGTTTTGTTGTGACTATCCATTGGGTTTTGGTAGTAAGAAACTGAAGTAGATTGTGTGGCGCCCACTACCCAGGCATACGCCTAGAGTAGGGACTTACCTTTATTTAGTCCAGAGCCGGGGCTGCTGGGGTTTGTAGTTGTGGGTTTCAAAAGAAATTGAGGCCCGAGGGTTGTAAGGCAAACACAGGAATATTTATTTATTTTGGTTTTCTACTCCTCCAAAAAGAACCTTTAGAAAGCTCAACGCATGCTAAATTAAACAAAATAGTATTCTTTCTCCCAAACCATATTTTCCATAACTTCCAGGATTCAAAATAAGACTTTCATTACTTCCTTCAGCATTAAACACACATAGAGGTTTCCGTTTTACAACTTTCAACATTCAGGATAAAGCTTTACTTGCTTCATTTAGCGTGAAACATTTTTAAAGGCAAACAGGAGTCTTAAAACAATGTTCAGCCTGTTTCCTTTTGCTTTGCCAGAGAAATGAAATTCTTTAAGCTTTTCTCTTTCTACTGCTTAGACATTTATAAGGTCCTATGAGAGAGAGAACAATCCATCACAGAAGATTCTGAGTCATGATCAGAACCATAGCCTTCTGTTTGCATTTCGTCTGAAGCTGTGCTTTCAGTATCATGGTCTAAACCTCCCTGTATAAACTCAGGCTTTGCACTTTCCAGCAACTCCAATAATTTTCTCCAACAAGACTTTTCCTTATTTAGAAAGTTTTCAGCAGACACTGGCAACCTCTTCTTTCTCATTAAGTGGCTCAGTGCTTCTAGCTGCCCTAATCTACTGTTAGACACAGAGTTACTCACAGTCCTCTTTGTAGCAGGCAAGTTTCCAGCAAGTTCCTGGCTTGCTGCTGAAGGGCCTGGCTCCTCGTCAGGGCTTCTCTCAGCTAGCAGTCTCCTATCTCCAGTGCCCAAAACAGTTCCTCTGCAACATTGGCTCCTCTATGGATTATGTCTTTTACCCCTGAGAATTCCAATGCATTTCTCAGTATTCTCTGAGGCTGAGCTTTTCTTACGGCTCTGTCTCCCTGGTTCCTTCTCTCTGGAACCCTCCCTTGGGCTGCCTTTGGAAACTCCTTTTCCTTCTGCTGCTCTCAAGGTCTTCCTTCCTTCCAACTCCTTAGGACTCCTGCTGCGTTCTGCTTCCCTGGTAACTCCTCTCCTTTCTGTTTCCTTGGTGACTCTATTTGAATGTGCCTGAAATGTAGCCTCGTGCTCCTCCCCCAGCTGGCTCTCATTAGCTTTACAGCTTGCTTCAGAACTAGGGCGTGGCTTGAAGCTAGGAACTAGATGAGTTTTTTTCTGCTTAGCTGCAGTTTGAGATCTGCAACCTTCCTGCCTGTTTCTCTCCCTACAGGTAAATGTGTGTCTTTCTCCTATTTCCATAGGCTCAGAAACGCTTTGGGCATCACACATCCCCCCCTTAAGATATTACGTGCTGGCGTGTCATAGCCCACACAGCTCGTAATCCGGGATAAGGCATCAGCGTTGGAATGTAATCTCCCAGCCTGGTGCTCTATGTGAAAATCATACGACTGCAGCGTCATATACCATCTGATCAAGCGCGAGTTGTGATCTTTCATATGGTTTAACCACTTTAGTAGTGCATGGTCAGTAACTAGAAAAAACCGACGCCCTGCAAGGTAAAACTTAAGTGCCTCGATGGCCCACTTTATGGCCAGACACTCCCGTTCTATAGTGGAATATTTTCTTTTGGGGGGCGTTAATTTCCTACTCAAAAACATGATGGGGTGTTCTGTGCCGTCCTGTTTCTGAGATAAGACGGCTCCTAGTCCCGTCTCCGAGGCGTCTGTCTGAAGAATGAAGGCCTGTTCAAAATCTATTCCGCGTAGTACAGGCGCACCGCAGAGTTTTTCTTTCAACAGACCAAAGGTCTGGCCTGCCGCCGTGGACCACTTCAATTGGTTAGGTGCGTTCTTTTTTAACATATCCGTCAGCACCGCACTTTCTTATGCGAAGTGGGGGATAAACCGACAATAATAGCCTATTAGGCCTAGAAAGCTGCGGAGTTGCTTTTTTGTCAGAGGTCTGGGAAATGTTTTCACACTTTCCACTTTATCTAACAGTGGTCTAACCGTGCCATGGCCGACCATATGTCCCAGGTATTTAACCTCCTGACTTGCAAACATACATTTTGACGGATTTAACGTTAGACCGGAGTGCCTCATAGCCTTCAAGACCGCTGTTACACGTGAAAAGTGTTTGTCCCAGGTAGAGCTATGGATTATTATATCATCCATGTAGGTGATAGCGTACCTCTGGTGTGGGCATAATACTAGGTCCATCAGCCTCTGGCAGGTCGCCGCAGCACCATGTAGCCCAAAAGGCATCCTCCGAAACTGAAAGAGGCCTATGGGAGTGCTAAACGCCGTCTTGGGATGTGATTCGCAGGTTAGCGGAATCTGCCAATACCCTTTGGTCATATCAAGGGTGGTGAGGTACTTTGCTTGGCCTAAGCGATCTAAGAGCTCCTCAATCCGCGGCATTGGATAGGTGTCAAAGCGAGAGATGGCATTGACTTTTCGGAAATCAATACAGAACCACATGGTCCCATCTGGTTTCGGCACCAGGACAATCGGGCTGCTCCACGGGCTTTTAGACTCCTCCACGATCCCCATGTGGAGCATCTCTTTCACCTGGTTCACCACCTCTTGTTGTTTGGCTTCAGGAAGCCGGTAGGGCCTCTGTCGTACCACCTCACCCGGCGGGGTAACTATGTCATGGGCTACCAACCTGGTTTCCCCTGGGAGTGGGGTAAGGACATCTGAGAACTCTATCAAGAGGTTGGTGAATTCCTGTCGTTGTGACCAGGAGAGCTCTTCCCGCATTCTCAGCCCAGGTTTTCCTTTGCAATCTGACAATTGTGTGCCCAGATCCTCGTCTTCCTTCTCCTCACAGCTTGCAGTTAATCCTTTCACATCCGCGTGGCCGGTGGATCCAAACCCCCCGGACCCCCAGACCGTAGAGGTCATTACGGTGACCTCTTCCAGAGGGGGAAAACCCACCCTTTCGCATATAATCTGGGCTATCCTATCCTTCATGTTCACCCGGAAATCTTTCTTTTGCAAAATTTAAGAGCAGCACCTTGACAGTCCCCCTGTAATCAGGATCAATGACACCAGCACCGATATCTACGGAATTCTTTAGAGCCAGGCCTGACCTTGGGGCAATGCGGCCGTAACAGCCTTGCGGCATCTCCATCTGGAGGCCCGTATCCACTAGGGCCCTGCCTTGCGCCGGAATAACCGTATCTATGGCGCTGTACAAGTCATACCCGGCTGCCTGCTCGGAAGCGCGCTTAGGGATCCTCGCGTTGGGAATGGTTCGGCAATATCTTAGGACAAACCTTGTTTTTTTCCCAGGGTCAACTTCCCGGGGTATCCCACTCTGTCCCTGACTCTGCATTTTCCTGAAAAGGGGCCTGGGGATTGTGCTTGCCCTAGATTTTGTTTTCTGTTGGGAAGCATTCTGTCCCTTTTGCTTCTTGTCTCTACTCGCCGAGGGGAATATAAGATCATCATGAGATGGGAGCCCCTGTAATGGGTCATCTGAAGGATCCTTTTCCCCCTCTTGGGCTCTAGACTGCGCTCTGGTGGATACCATGCCCTCTTTCTGGTGTAATTCCTCCTCCAGCCCTCTCCTAAATTGGGGTCAATCCCTCCCCAATACTAGGGCGTGGGGTAGCCTTGGTACGATGGCGACTGGGATCTTCCTTTTTATCCCTAGACCACTCACTGCCACCTTGTATATAGGGTAGAACAATGCTGCCCCATGGATGCATCTGATTCGTACATTCCCTTCAGGTTGCCTCGGGACCTGCCTATGCTGAGCCTCGATCTGTTTCCAATATTTCCTGGAGACCATGGACTGATCTGCCCCAGAATCCAGCAAGGCTTTTATGGCAATACCTTCTACCTCTACGGCTAGGAGGAAACCTTCTCTATTCTCTTTAGAATGAGCTGTAATAAGGGCTGTTCTGGCTCTACAATTTTTTTAAAATGTCCCTCGCAACCACATGCAAAACATTTTTTCTGTGCATAGTAGCCCCTGTCCATAGGTATAGACATTTTCATCTCACCGATCACTGGCCTTCCTTTCCTTTCTGATCCTACCCCTTCTGCCTTTTTAGAAACACCACCCTTCTGCTGGCTCACCAATTCGGCTTCCATGAAACGTTCTGCCAGTAGGGTAGCATCATTGGTGTTTCTGCAGTTCTGTAGGATCAGAAAGGTTTTTAAGTCCAGCGGAACAGCATCCATAAATTGTTCTAAAACAATATGATCTATTATAGCATCTACAGTCTTCGACTCTGGTGTTAACCACTTCAATGCCAGATTCTTAATATGTTGGCAAAGAGCCCTAGGTGTTTCACCAGGTTTTAACTGACTACCTCTCAAGAGACGCTGATAGATCATGGGGGTCAGACCAAGGTGGTCTCTGATTGCTCTCTTAAGCTCTTCATAATCGGAGGCTAAAGCAGCGGGCATAGCCCGGTACTCAGCCAAGGCTTCCCCGGTAAGGGAGGTGGCCAAACGCACCGCCCACTGTTCTTTAGGCCACCCGGTTATAAGTGCGACCCTTTCAAAGGTTTCTAAAAAGTCGTCCACATCATCATCCTTACTTAACTGCCCCATTGAGAATGTCCCATTACAGGACGTTCCCACCCCTGCCAAGCGCCTATGGGACCTGGTACTATCCGTGCTGGCTCCGCCATTTTCTCATGGGCCCCCAGCCACGCGGCCATCATATCCAACAAGGGTTTCTGCTGCGCTTGTAGCATGGCTGCAGTTTTCTCCTGGGTCAGTGCAGACATCTCCTGTTGCTTTTCAAATCGTGCAGTCATCCAGTGCAATAACTCCTTCTCCATGGCATGTCGGTGCTGCAACGAGAAGAGAAAAAAAACACACCAAGTGCGGCACACACAACTGGCAATCTTTCCTTGGTTTATTACCAAGCACTGCTACACCCCCTGTATCAGTATCCGGCTATAACGCTCTTAATTATGGGGTACCTGATACAGGCATTGCCTCAAGCTTGTCAGCAATGAAGGTCGCTGTTTGTCTTCCCTGACACCAGCACTTGTCCTCTGCTGTGGCTCAGTCTCCAGATGGTGAGCAGGGCTCCGGAGTTTGTCTTCGTGGACCGTGGAAGTTCTGGCGTGGGTGAAGGATTTTGCGCATGCGTAGGACTTGTAGAATCCTTAAAACTACGCCACCTGTGGCGCCCACTACCCCAGGCAGATGCCTAGGGTAGGGACGTACCTTTATTTAGTCCAGAGCCGGGGCTGCTGGGGTTTGTAGTTGTGGGTTTCAAAAGGAATTGAGGCCCGAGGGTTGTAAGGCAAACACAGGAATATTTATTTATTTTGATTTTCTACTCCTCCAAAAAGAGCCTTTAGAAAGCTCAACGCATGGTAAATTAAAAAAAATAGTATTCTTTCTCCCAAACCATATTTTCCATAACTTCCAGGATTCAAAATAAGACTTTCATTGCTTCCTTCAGCATTAAACACACATAGAGGTTTCCGTTTTACAACTTTCAACATTCAGGATAAAGCTTTACTTGCTTCATTCAGCGTGAAACATTTTTAAAGGCAAACAGGAGTCTTGAAACAATGTCCAGCCTGTTTCCTTTTGCTTTGCCAGAGAAATGAAATTCTTTAAGCTTTTCTCTTTATACTGCTTAGACATTTATAAGGTCCTATGAGAGAGAGAACAATCCATCACAGAAGATTCTGAGTCATGATCAGAACCATAGCCTTCTGTTTGCATTTCGTCTGAAGCTGTGCTTTCAGTATCATGGTCTAAACCTCCCTGTGTAAACTCAGGCTTTGCACTTTCCAGCAACTCCAATAATTTTCTCCAACAAGACTTTTCCTTATCTAGAGGGTTTTCAGCAGACACTGGCAACCTCTTCTTTCTCATTAAGTGGCTCAGTGCTTCTAGCTGCCCTAATCTACTGTTAGACACAGAGTTACTCACAGTCCTCTTTGTAGCAGGCAAGTTTCCAGCAAGTTCCTGGCTTGCTGCTGAAGGGCCTGGCTCCTCGTCAGGGCTTCTCTCAGCTAGCAGTCTCCTATCTCCAGTGCCCAAAACAGTTCCTCTGCAACATTGGCTCCTCTCTGGATTATGGCTTTTACCCCTGAGAATTCCAATGCATTTCTCAGTATTCTCTGAGGCTGAGCTTTTCTTACGGCTCTGTCTCCCTGGTTCCTTCTCTCTGGAACCCTCCCTTAGGCTGCCTTTGGAAACTCCTTTTCCTTCTGCTGCTCTCAAGGTCTTCCTTTCTTCCAACTCCTTAGGACTCCTGCTGCATTCTGCTTCCCTGGTAACTCCTCTCCTTTCTGTTTCCCTGGTGACTCTATTTGAATGTGCCTGAAATGTAGCCTCGTGCTCCTCCCCCAGCTGGCTTTCATTAGCTTTGCAGCTTGCTTCAGAGCTAGGGCATAGCTTGCAGCTAGGAACTAGATGAGTTTTTTTCTGCTTAGCTGCAGTTTGAGATCTACAACCTTCCTGCCTGTTTCTCTCCCTACAGGTAAATGTGTGTCTTTCTCCTATTTCCGTAGGCTCAGAAACGCTTTGGGCATCACAATTGCCAGGCCTTTCTTCCGCACAGTTTAATTTTAGTGTTGCTGCCATTGTCACAGAAATGTGATCCTCCGCTGCCAACACTGTCCCATTCTGCTGCTGCCGCCCAGATGGGTAGTTTTTCTTGATCTGGCACCTCAACTGAGATCTGCCCATCTTGGGAGAATCTGTCAGTAGTTAAGCTACCGATAGCTTAGCCCTCAGCATCACTGATGCACACAAGCCTTCACAGCACGACAAGCTGCAAAGGTTTTACCTCTTACTTCCCCCACTGATAAAACTCCTCTGTGCTTAATTTGTTTTTTATTTATATTTAGTTCATGTCTTTCAAGGAAAGTTACATTTGGGTACAATAGACATTTAGTTGTCCCCGGAGGGCTTAAAATCTAAGTTTGTACAAGAGGCAGTAAAGGGTTAAGTGACTTGCCCAAGGGCACAAGGAGTACCAGTGGGATATGAACCCTGGTCTTTCTGGTTCCAGACTGCTGCCCTAAACACAACCCTACTCCTCCACTCCTTAATCCAGGCTTTACCCCTCACTGCCCCACTGCTAAGGCTTCTCTGTGCTTAACCCAGTTTTCACCCCTCACTGCTCCCACTGCTAAGGCTCCTCCTGTGCTTATCTCAGGTTTCACCCCTCACTGCCCCCACAGCTAAGGATCCTCTGTGCTTATTTATTTATGTGCTATTTATACCGCCTTCTCATGAGATCAAAGTGGTTTACAAATAATCAACTTAGTTACATCAAAACAGGGGAACAAAATATGACTGTAATTTTGACAAGAAACATTGTTAGTGGATTGGAGGCAGTCCTGAATTCTACCAGAGAGCAGAGAGAGTTACTGAGGCTGTATCTTTGCAGGAGGGGCCCAGTGAGCTGATTGTGGGGAGGAGAGCACCAGAGGAGAGACCACCCCCTTACCAACATCATCTAGGAGTGCCAGCGGGTGCGTGTTCCAAGGAGGCACGTGACCAAAGGGGCGTGTACCCTTTGGTGCAACTGCAGCGTGACTTTGGAGTAGTTTGAATGTTTCTGGTGTGGACTTGGAGCAACGAAAGGTGCTTTCTTGTTATATATGTACTGTTTGGCACTGTTCCCTCTACACACGCACACACCTCATCGAGCGAGCGCACATACTTTACAACAGAGCGCACAAAAATTACAGTTCTGATTCTGATAGAAAACAACTCAGACGTCTTAAAATGTAAAAGTTGTGATTATAATTACCAGAAATTTTCCACTTCATTTAGTAATCACCTATTTTCATTTAATTTGATTAAAATCAATGTGGTGTGCATACTGTATTCTGACGTGTAGTCAAATTTTAAAGTATATAACTCCGAGTGTCGTTATGTGGCGCACAAAAATTTAACCTTCATTCAAAAGCTGCACAGCTGATATTTTATGCGCACACAGCCAACAGAAAATTAGAGGGAACATTGCTGTCTGGTATGCCAAGGGGCAAGCAAAATAACAAAGGTGCTGGCTCCAAAATGGGCGCCCCTGAAAAGATTCAGGGGCTGATGGATAGACATCTCGCTGTAACTAAGTCCCAACTCTCTCTGGGGGACGGCTCTCTTTTCCTACTTCTCTCTGGAGCTTCTTTAAGCTCCATAACCAGATCTCCACTACCTCAACCTAGTGCACAGTCTACTCCGGTTTTGGAGGCCACTCCAGATTTCACCAGTTTTTCTGGTGATCCTGGTTTGGCCCGCAGTGAGGAAAATGGATTTCTTTCTTCCCCGCTGTTTTTTCCTAAACCTATCATCTTTCACAGCCTGAGGTATTGGATGCAATGTCTGAGGAAGTTGTCACTCTTGCAGATATCTTGAAGGTTGTCACCTAGAACAATGTTCTATTGTGGGGCACACAGGAACATATTTCTGCTTTTTCCGCAGGATACTGTATATGCACTTTCTGCGCATCAATTGAACCTGCGGTAGGTTAATTTTTATGTGGAAAAATTACCTGCTCAAGTTGTTATCTTACAAAATGTGTCTACCTCTTATAGTAGAGATTTTTCTATTGTTCATCAGCAGTTAGAATCTTTGGAAAATAGCTCTCGTTCTTGTAACTTGCGTTTTTTAAATTTTCCAAAGACGCATTATCTAGGGGAAAGCCGACAGTCGCCCAGGAGCGCATGGTTCGGATGAAGGTATCCTTGAAGGATACTACCAAAAGCAGTGAGGTTCCAAAAAAGAGTATAGTAGCCCAAATGCCCTTGAGTAAGGTGCGGACAGAGCGTAAAGATTCCAAATTACCCATGCCTACCAATAGCCAGATTAATATTAATAAAATACAGTCTCTAAAATGCTTGTATGCGAATGCTAGAAATCTAAACAATAAGATGGGAGAGTTAGAATATATAGCACTAAATGAGAGGTTAGATATGATTGCAATCTCAGAGACATGGTGGAAGGAGGATAACCAGTGGGACACTGTGATACCTGGATACAAACTATACCGCAATGATAGAACTGATCAAATTGGTGGAGGAGTTGCACTCTATGTTAGAGAGGGCATTGAGTCAGAAAGGATTAAAGTTTTGCAGGAAACAAAGTTTGCTGTAGAATCTCTATGGATTGAAATTCCATGTAAAAAAGGGAAGGCGATGGCAGTGGGGGTGTACTATCGACCGCCTGGCCAGAATGAACAAATGGATGATGAAATGCTCAAAGAAATCAAGGAAGCTAACAAAAGTCACAGCAGAGTAGTAATAATGGGTGATTTCAATTACCCTGGTATCGACTGGGTCAGTGTTACGGCAGGACAAGCTAGGGAGATAAAGTTTCTAGATGAAATAAATGACTGCTTCTTTGAGCAGCTGGTTCATGAACCGACCAGAGGGGAAGCCATACTGGACCTAGTCCTTAGTGGAACGCCAGATCTGGTGCAAGAAATAAGGGTGTTGGGACCACTTGGCAATAGTGATCATAGCATGATCGTGTTTGATTTAATTAGTGGAGGAGGGATAGTAAAGAAATCCACAGTACTACCTTTTAACTTTCGAAAGGGAGACTATGATAAAATGAGGAATATAGTTAAGAAAAAACTAAAAGGAGCGGTTGAAAAGGTTAAAGACTTACAGCAAGCTTGGGTGTTATTTAAAAATACTATCCTCGAAGCCCAGACCAGCTGTATTCCACGCATTAAGAAAAGTGGAAGAAAGTCCAAAAAACTGCCAGCATGGTTTAAAGGTGAGGTCAGAGAGGCTGTTGCTGCCAAAAAAGCATCCTTCAGGAAATGGAAAAAAGAGTCAAAAGAAGAAAACTGGAAACAGCACAAGCACTGGCAAGTTAAATGCAAAGCATTGATAAGGCACGCAAAGCGAGAATTTGAGAAGGAACTTGCTACGGAAGCAAAAACACGAAATAAAGACTTTTTCAAGTACATTCGTAGCAAAAGGCCTGTGAGAGAGTCTGTTGGGCCATTAGATGATAGATGGGTAAAAGGGGCAGTAAGAGGAAACAAGGCTATAGCAGAGAGACTGAATGAATTCTTTGCTTCGGTCTTTACTGAGGAAGATGTAGGGATGTTACCCAAGACTGAAGTGGTATTTAAAGGTGATACTGCAGAGGAATTGAGAGAAATATCGCTACACCGGGAAGATATATTAAACTATTTGATAAACTGAATAGTAGCAAATCACCTGGACCGGATGGTATACATCCAAGAGTGTTGAAAGAACTGAGATATGAGATTGCGGACCTACTATTGGTAATCTGTGAACTTTCATTAAAATCATCTGTAATACCTGAAGATTGGAGGGTCGCCAATGTAACACCAATCTTTAAAAAGGGTTCCAGGGGTGACCCGGGAAATTACAGACCGGTGAGTCTGACGTCAGTACCGGGGAAAATGGTAGAAACCATCATAAAGAACAAAATTACACAGCATGTAGATAGTCATGGCCTAATGGGAGACAGCCAACATGGCTTTAGACAAGGAAGATCTTGTCTTACTAATCTGATATGTTTTTTTGAAGGTGTGCATAAACAGGTAGACAAAGGTGAGTCGGTTGATATAGTGTATCTGGACTTTCAGAAAGCTTTTGATAAGGTCCCTCATCAGAGACTTTTGGCGAAACTAAAAAGTCATGGGATAGGAGGCAGTGTACTATTGTGAATCGGGAACTGGTTAAAAGATAGAAAGCAGAGGGTAGGGCTAAATGGCCAATATTCCCAATGGAAAAAGGTGAATAGTGGAGTACCCCAGGGATCTGTACTGGGTCCGCTACTTTTTGACATATTCATAAATGACCTGGAAAAGGGAATAACGAGTGAGGTTATCAAATTTGCAGATGATACAAAACTGTTTAAAGTTGTTAAAACCCAAGAAGATTGTGGAAAACTGCAGGAGGATCTGGATAAATTGAAAGACTGGGCATCCAAATGGCAGATGAAATTCATTGTGGACAAGTGCAAAGTTATGCAGCTAGGAAAGAACAACCCACACCATAGTTACACAATGCAAGGTTCCACATTGGGAACCACCACCCAGGAAAAAGATTTAGGAGTCATCGTGGATAACATGTTAAAACCCTCTGCCCAGTGTGCAGCAGCAGCCAAGAAAGCAAATAGAATGATAGGTATCATAAAGAAAGGGATGGAAAATAAAACAAAGGATATTACAATGCCTCTGTATCGTTCCATGGTACGACCGCACCTTGAATATTGTGTGCAGTTCTGGTCACCGTATCTTAAAAAGGACATAGCATTATTAGAAAAAGTACAGAGAAGAGCCACCAAAATGGTAAAGGGGATGGAAGGATACTCCTATGAAGAGAGGCTACAAAGATTGGGGCTCTTCAACCTGGAAAAGAGACGGCTGAGGGGAGATATGATAGAGGTCTATAAATTAATGAATGGAGTGGAGCGGGTAAACGTGGATCAATTGTTTACACTATCAGACTATAGAAAGACTAGGGGACATGCAATGAAGCTACAGGGTAAACTATTTAAGACAAATAAGAGAAAATATTTTTTTACTCAACGTGTAATCAAACTCTGGAATTTGTTACCGGAGGATGTAGTAAGGGCTGTTAGTGTAGCTGGGTTTAAAAAAGGTTTGGACAAGTTCCTGGAGGAAAGGTCCATAAACCACTATTAAAAGGGACCCAGGATAATCAATGCTTGACCCAGTACAAGCATTGTGGAACCTGTCTTTTGGGATTATTGCTAGGTACGTATGACCTATATTGGCCACTGTTGGAAACAGGATACTGGGCTTGATGGACCTCGGTCTGACCCAGTATGGCATATCTTATGTTCTTATGTTCTTATCCCCACTTGAGCTTTTAAAGAAGTGTTTTAAGGAAATACTATGTGTTTCAGACCCGGAATGAATTTTGATTGCAAAATTGTATTATGTTCCTTCTTTGCGGAGAGAGTGCCTGCCTGTGGGTTCCCAGGGAGAGGGGGAGATCATAGAGTCTTTGAATATATCTGAGTTTCAAATGACCCTATTCCCTCCCAGGCTACTCTGGCCGTCTCTTTCTCGGTAAAGAAGGACAAATCTACTGTCTTAAAATTGTATTTTGGGAATTAAAATGAATTGTTCTGTGGGCTAGATTTTTTATTTTCCCTGACGTTGCTAGGGCAACTCCACAGTGGTGAAAGGCATTTCTCTTACTGAAAGTGAGAGTTTTGGCCTTAGGGGCAAGCTTTTATTTAAAGTTCCCCTGCAAGTACATAGTAACTTATCAGGGGATCAAATGTGTTTCTAGATTCTGCACAGCTAGAGACCTTTCTTACAGATAAGGTGCTTTCTTGATGCCTAAACCTGGGAAGGACATGATTTTCTTTTGTCTTGAGTGGTAGTCTGTTAGTTATTTTAAGTTTCTTTATTTTGTGTGATGTGATGGTATTTTTTCTGGAAAAAAAGTAAGTCCTTATCTTTGACTCCCGGTGGGCGAATGGTTGCTTTCCGTAATGTGGGCTCTGTCAACATTTCCTAAGTATAATGTGATATTAAGTGTTTCTTTTTTTCACTGAATAAGGAATAAGAGGGTTTTCAGGTGTCTGCGGAAGGAGGGGAGGTTGGTGATATTCCTTCTTGTGGTGGCAGAGAGTTCCAAAGGGATGGTTTGTGAGTAGAGTTCAATTGCTCTGTGGCAAATTTGTTGGTTGAATTTTGTTTTAGAGTGCAGTATGGTGAGTTTGTTGATTGTAGCAGCTCTTTGTGATCTGTTTTTAGTGAGTTTCTGAAGGTGGGATTGGAGGTGGGTGGTTGGGTGGGAGTATAGTGCTTTGTGTGTAAAGAGCAATGATTTATATTTGATTCTTTTGTGAAGGGGCAGTCAGCAGAGCTGTTATAGAATGGAGGTAATGTGGTCATGTTTAGCAGCTCCTTGGATTGTTCATGCTGCAGTGTGTAGAGCAGTTTGGAGGAGAAGGAGGGTGGCTTGTGGAAGGCCCTGGTAGATGCTGGTGCAATAGCCTGTTTAAGGGAGAGTGAGAGTTTGAAATGCTGATCAGAAGACTGCTGGTTCGAGGAGGGATGGAGTCATTGTAAGGTCTTTGTTTTGAAGTAGATTATTTTGGCTGTCTTCATTACTTGATCTTCGAAGGAAAGGTGTTGGTGGAGAGTGATCTTGAGATATTTCAGCTCTGGTCAAACATTTATCTGAATGTTGTTTAGTATTATTGTGGTTGGAGGGGTGAATGAGGAGTCCCTTGTAATGAACAAAGCTTCAGTCTTTCCATAGTTGATTAATAGGTTGTTTTCTGAAAGCCAATGGGGAGACATTGATGAAGCAGTCCTGAATTTGTGGGTATGTCAGTTGTTTTGTGTGGATTGGGCAGTATAGCATAATGTCGATGACATATCAGTGAAAGTGGATGTTGTGTTTTTTGATGAATGAGCAAAGGGGTTGGAGATATAAGTTGAAGAAGGATGCGGATAGAGTGGAACCTTAGGGTACTCCGTGTGTTTGTTGGCATGGTTTGGATGTGCTCATACCCATTTTTATGTTCTGTCATTTGTCAATAAGGTATGATTGAAACCATTTGAAAATGGTATTTTGGATTCTGTATGATTGTAGTTATAGGAGTGTGCTTTGGTTGACTGTATCAAACGCTGCAGAGATATCAAGAAATATCAGAAGGTAGGCTTGTCAGCAGTTTTGTGTTCCTCAGGTCAATGTGTTGATTAGTATGGTCATCAGGGTTTCTACTCCATGCAGTGGACGGAAACCATGCTGCTGTGGATCAAGTAAGCAGTTTTCATCAATGTGGTCATGCAGCTGGAGTTGTACAGTTTTCTCGATGATTTTGGCCAGGAAGGAGAGACTGGCAATAGGTCTGTATGATGCAGGGTCTGTAGGGTTGAGGATTGGTTTCTTTAAAGTGGGGCAGATAGAGGATAGCTTGAGACAGTTTGGCATTATTAACTGTTGTAATGTTTCAATTGTTATTTTGGTGAGGATTAGGCTGAGTTCGATCTTAGTAGCTTTGATCCAGATGGCTGGGTATGGGTCAAGTGGTGAGGTGGATGTGTTGAGCGTTGTTAGAATTCTCTCAATCTCTTCAGTGAAGATCATATGAAAGGTAGATCAGTAAGTTGTGTTAGGAATAATTGTAATGGGTAGGGAGGTGATGAGATCTGGTTGGGGGTGTAGTTGTTTGTAGTACGAAGCTAGTTGTTGATGGTTGACAGCAGGTGTGTGTTGAGGTTGGTGGGTGGTTCTGTTAGGTGCCTGACTATATCAAATAGTTCTTGTGGGCGATTGATAGAAGTATTGATGATTTATTTTATTTATTTATTTATTTATTTATTTAATGTCTCTTTTATACCGCGCTATTTAGAATCAGTGCGGTTTACAGGTAACAAATTTGTGCAGTGCAGGCAGGTCTACACTGGACTTACAATAAACAGGGGTTTTATACAGGGCTAACAGGGTAACTTTGTATGGTAGTCCTTCTTGGCTTTATCCGTGGTTGCATGGTAATTCTGAAGTGGTATTAGGTATCTGTTGTGGTCTTTGATCTGGGTGGTCTTTTACTATTTCCACTCTAGCTGTCTTAGTTTGTTTTTTAGTTGGCATAGAGTGCGGGAGTACCAGGGAGTTTTGCGGATGTGTTGCCCTTGGACAGATTGTGCTGCTTGGGTGGTAAGCTAGCTGCATCTCCAAGCACTTCGTTCCAATTGTCTGTCAGTATTGTTGTGTCATATGTGTCCATCTTTATTTTTGGTATGGTGTACTCCAGGAAGTTGTCTTTGTTGAATTGTCTGAAGCATCATGTGGTCTGTTGTTCTGCCTGGGTTATTGGAGATTTTAAGGGTAGAGAGAAGGTGATGAGGTTGTGGTTGGTCCATGGTATTGGGTAGATTTGTAGTGTGTGGAGGTGGTTGGTATGTATTGGGTGAGTAGGGGTAAAGATTAGATCAAGGGTGTTGCCTTTGCTGTGTGTGGGGGTTGTCACATTTTGGGTGAGGTCCATCAATTCTATGGCTGAGAGGAAGGTGTCTGCCAAGTTGGTAGGTAGGGAAGGGAAGTTGAAGTCTCCTAAGATGAGAAGGTCCTTCTTGGATTTGGAGAGTTGTATGATACTTTCTATTATGCCAGATAGATCCTTGGAGGAGAGAGTGGGGATTCGGTAGCTGGGGATGATGGAAAAATTGTTATTCGTGATGGTGATTGAGCCCATTTCAACGGTGCTCGTCAGTGATAGAGGATGGAAATGCAGATGTGTTTTGATTAGCAGCAATACCTCTCCCCATCTTCGGTTGTTTTTTGGGCAGTGGAATAGTGAGTAGCCTTCTGCTTTGAGCTGGTTGAGGAGGACATTATCGGTATCTGAGAACCATGTTTCAGTTATATGTAGAATGTCAAGTTGGTAGACTGCCCTTCCATATCAACTACTATAACAGTCCTCTTTTTTTCTTTTAGAGATCTTCTGTGTTTGTCCCAAACATTTCTGAATTCAGATAATGTCCTATATCAACCACCTCCACTGGGAGGCAATTCCATGCATCTACCACTCTTTCCGTAAAAAAAAATATTTCTGTATATTACTCCTGAGTCTATCCCCTTTCACCCTCATCTTATGTCCCCTCGTAGCAAAGCTTGTTTTCAATTGAAAGAGTCTCTCCTCCTGTGCATTTATGCCATGGAGGTATTTAAACATCTCAATCATATCTCCTCTATCCTGCCTTTCTTCTAATGTATACATATTAAGATCCTTAAGTCTGTCCTCATATGCTTTATAAGGAAGACCACTAGCCATTTTAGTAGCCATCCTCTGCACCAACTCCAACCTGTTTATATCCTTTTGAAGGTGTGGTCTCCAGAATTGCACACAATACTCCAAATGAGGTCACACCAAAGACTTATACAGAGGTACTATCACCTTTTTTCTGCCAGCCATTCCTCTTCCTATGCACCCAAACATCCTTCTAGCTTTCACCATTGCCTTTTCTACCTATTTAGCTACTTTAAGATCATCAGACACAATCATGCTTAGGTCCTGCTCTTCTTTTGTGGACAAAAGTACTTCACCCCCTATATTGTATCGCTCCCTTGGATTGCTGCAGACCAAATGCATGACTTTGCATTTTTTAACAGTACATCTCAGCTGCCAAACATTAAATCTTCAAGCTTGGCTAGATCCCTCCTCATGTTATCTATTTTAAAAAGGCAACATAGGTACTTTTTTGCTTTGATAAAATAGGCACCAGAACCAGCTTCAATAACATGAAAATATATCCAGATCTACACCTGCTGCAAAGATTGCGTAAATGGGTGCATGTCTTCTATGGGCTATGTTTACAAAGCAGCGGAATTGAATGGGGCCGCAGCTCTGATATTGTATGGAGGCCGCTACCGCTACTTTGTAAACATACCCCTGTGTATATTTGTATATGTTTTATTTTTTTTTCCTTTGATTTGCATCTGCCCATTCAAAACAGTCTCAAGGCAGCTTACGTGGAAAGCCATCTCCTCGCTGTCCAGGAATGCCTATTTGTGATCCATGTAAAAGTACAAACAATATTTTGGTGCATGTTCTCTCTCGGTACATATACAGCTATGCAGTTTTATAAAAGGCTCTTTCTGGGTGTAAAACATGTCTTACATGCAGAATTCTTTACGAGTTTAAATTGCCCCCATGTGGATAGTACTTAATATTGACACTATCTGTTTTATTCTGCCACCCGGCATATGTCTGACTCCTAGATAACCTTTGACCAAGCAACAAGATATGTGAACCAAAGTTATTCACTGGTTGGATGAAAAATTCAAAACTGAAGATTTTTGCAGAAGTCAATAGGACTTTTTTTTTTGAGTATTTTCAAAAGTAATGACAGATTTTCCAGCACACAGCAGACCCATAGAATGTTTCATTCTGACCATGCACGATGATCTCACTAGGCTGTTTAAGGATGCTCTTTGCAGACCATCAAGAAGAAATGCTCTGTAGATGGCCAAAGTCCAAGAGCTCCTCAGCTTCATTTTGATCATTAAATATTGGTTTTCTCTTCCATTTAGCTTTCTTTTGTGAATAGTAATTCTCCAATGACAGCATATGAAGAATTACACATTCCTTCTTGTCCTGCAGAGTTTGATATCTGCTGAAAAATAATTGGCAAATACAATTTCAAAGTTTTGGCGAACGTGTACTCCTGGGAAGACAAGAAGCTATAATCACTGGCAGCATCCCTCTTTTCTGCTGCTTAATTTATACCACAGTAATGGGTTCTGTAAGTACAAAGTGAATATAGTAGATATAATAAGAGCATTTGTTTCGTCGAGCTCATGCATGCATTGTGTAACTTTCTATGCATTGTATCATTCTTGAAAATACAGCAGAGTGAATTCTGCTAACTTTTTATAAAAACTGGTAAAATGCTTGGGTTGCAATGGATTTATTTATTTCAAAACATGGATAGTCCACACTCTCTAAAATTCTAGGTGGGTTACAAAGGCGCTTTGTGTGTCTGTAGGGGTATGTAAGGAATATGTGCATGAGGAATGCAAGTGACTGGAGTATGGAAGGACACTGGAAAGAGGGACACTCTTTCATCCCTCTGCATATACTTCACCTCTTCCCACACTCACTCTGCCCAACCCTTACACACACAGATATTTTTCTCATCTGTGCTCATACAGACTTACAAACCTCCTTCCCCAAGTGTCCCAGTTTCCCTTCCACCACTCTTTCAAGTCTCCTTCACATATCTTTTAGGCTTATCCAACTCCCAAATACCTCTAGCTTCCTCTAAAGGCATTTCTTTCCATCACTGCCATTTAAAGGAAGGGCCTGACACTCTTGGCCTATTGTGTCTGTGACTGTTCTTGTTGGCTCACCATTCTCCCTCATCCTTTGAGTTCATGCTGGTTACCACTTCTACAAGGAATATCTTATCCTGTTTGATCCCACTTGTAGAATACACAGATGATAGTCATAAGGTTTTGTTTGCTGGGATCCCTTTGTTTTTTGTTTTGCTAGAAAGTTTTCAATGACCCACATCTCCTGTGATATCACCAAATGTCATGAGCAGTGTTTGTGTATACTGTAGTCTAATACATTCCAGCTTCTGTGTTCCAATTGATGAGCAAGTAGTGTTTTTATTTTACTGTCTAGTTTACCTTTTTTCTTATGTTTTTATTTATGATGTGCTTAGAACTATAGGATCTGTGGAATATAAATGTTTTTAAATAAATAACTAGCTTTTACGTCTCTGGAAGGAGTTAGAGGGATTTAAAAATCCAAAGGGATTAGTCAGGCAGCCACTTCTCACTATATTACCCAGTTTATTTATGGTCTTCCCAGAAGAACTATTCAACATATTTATTTCCCCCAGTAAGCAAAGTACCAACAGCAAACCATAAAAGACTTTTATGACATTGCTAATTTCCCTTTAGTCTTGGAAGCTGTCTATTGTACACGCATTGCAATCAGGCCACCAGCAGGCTTAAATTAAATGGATATCAATGGCATGTACAGTGGCACTGAATATACATAATAATTGAAATTCTGCAGCCAGCATTTAAATTACTAGGGTAACCTCTGCTGCTAAAAATTACACCCTTTGATGTCAATTTTCATAGTGAGTGATGCGTTCACTGGTGGGTGACAAATGCATTAATTCACTTTTCTGAGCACTTTTAAAAGTTATATGAATAATATCAGCCCTTTTAACTCACTAAGGGGCAGGTTTACTAACGTGTGTTACTAAGCTAGCATGGGCTTGGTTCGTGATTTCTGGACCATGCTAAAACGTTGCATGGGGTCCCATGCTAAAAACTCTATGCTGCCCTGGTAATGTGCATGGGGGGGGGGGGCGCTGTGTGGGATGGGGAATTCCCAGCATTGCACAGATACCATGAGCATTAGTGGCTCAAACTAACTGCACTTGATACCAGTAGCATGAGTGCAACAAACACCACCTTAATGGGTGATATTAGATGCACTTGCAGCAGGTCTGCTGCAACAAAATGTGGTAACTTCAAGAGGACAGATGTACATGCCATCCTGCAGTTAGCACGGAGCCCTGCACTGGTAATGTGACCACATGTGCACTACTGGCACAGGGCTTAGTAAACATGTCTCTAAGGGGCCCTTTTACTAAAGAGTGCTATGGGGTTACACTTACACGCCGAGAGTTCTTAAACCATAGCGCTTTAGGTGCAACACCACCCCCATGCACATTACCAGGGCAGCATAGAGTTTTTAGCATGGAAAGCATGTTGTTGTCATCTTTGGGGCACAGATGGCGCTGGGGGGCCAGAGTTAATTCCCCGCAGCCCGACCCTTGCCTTAGGAGGCCGGATCGGGAGTTGGGCTACGGGGAATTAGCTCTTTTTTGTAGGTGGTGCCATGGGACATGATCTCAAGGAGCGCGGCTCCATTTAAATACCCTGACCGAGTTAGTCAGGCAGGGCATGTACGTACAGGCCGGGACTGAATCGCAGTCCCGGCCTGCACATACATGCCTGTTCGCGATTCTGATCCTGTGGGGCTAGATGTGCCCCGTGGGATCAGAATTGCAATCTCCTTTGTACGTCCGGCTCAGCCCAGACATACAAAGGAGATCTACATCCAGGATAGAATCAGACTCTAAATATTTGCCTCCTGAATAGCCATTACCAGGGTCAAAATATTTTCAGAAGGCATGGGCAGTATTTAAAATGATCACTTTGGGAAACCCAGATAAAATATATTCCATGCATTAAAATAAAAAGTTGAAAGAAGGCCTCACAATGGCCAGAATGAATCAATAGTGAGGTAGAAAAAGCCGTAAAAATCAAAAGGGCATTTTTCAGAAAATGGAAAGCAAATCCTAATGGAGCAAATAGGGGTGAGTTCAAGCAGTGGCATGTTGGATGTGAAAAAGTAATGAGACAGGCCAAGAGAGACTTTGAAAAGAGGCTTGCTGTGGTCACAGACTATTACTAAAAGCTTTCTCAAATACATCTGAAGCAAAAAACCCATAGGAGAGTCTGCTGGACCACTGGATTACCAAACAGTAAGAAGAACACTCGTGGAAGATAAGGCAATATCAGAAAAACTAAATGACTTCTTTTCCTCTGTCTTTACTGAGCAGGATGTAAGGGTCATAGTAGAAATCTTCTTTGATAGTGATGATTTGGATAAGTTAAAGTATATTACTGACAAAAACAACAAATCACCAGTACCGGATGATATCCACCCCAGAATTCCCAAAAAACACCTCAAACATGAAATTGCTAATTTATTACTAGTAACCCACAACCTATTATTTAAAGTTGCCATAGTACCTGAAGACTGGAGGGAGGGAAATAAAAGACCAATTTCCTAAAAAGATCTCCATGTGTCATTCAGAAAACTACAGTTCTGGTCAACAATATTGGCACCCTTGCATTTTAGGTATGTTGTGTACAATATCTTACGAAATAATTGGAAATATTCCAACAGTATGTCATCATAATGTTTTCATAGTATGTTCAAAGGTATATAACAAAAAAAAAAGATGTCTGCGCAACTTAGATGTAGTAATTGCTGATTAAAAAAAATATGATCTGGACAGGATTAATGGCACACTTCACTAATATTTGGTTGCACAACCCTTGGCAGTGATGACGGTCTCCAAACATTTCGTGTAGCTATCTATAAGTTTTGTACATCTGTCTGCTGGTAGGTTCTCCCACTCGTACACTACGATTTGTTCCAGCTCACAAATGTTTTGAGGATTCCTTTTACCAATGACAGATTTCAGCTCTTTCCAAAGGTTCTCAATTGGACTGAGATCAGGACTGATTGCTGGCCAATTTAAAACAGTCCATTTCTTCCTTTTAACCATTCTATTGTACTTTTGGATGTATGTTTTGGGTCATTGTCCTGCTGGAGGACTTTGACCCAGACTTAGCTTTTTGACATTTCACTCCAAAATACTTTGGTAGTCATCTGACTTCATAATTCCTTTAATATGTTCCAAGCCTCCAGTTCCTGAGGCAGCAAAACAGCCCCACAACATTATGGAATCTCCACCATATTTAACTATAGGAATGGTGTTTTTTTTTTCCTTGTGAGCTTCATTTCTTCACCTTTATCCTATCCTGTGACAAACTTTCCATTTTATTATTTATAGAAAGCAAACAATTGCCCAAAAACATATGGAAACACCACCAAAGCGTACCATACTCAAAAGACTTAAAAACGTAATCACAGCAGTCGCTCTGGAACAATCACCACTTCCTTTTCAACAGTGGTGAATAACCCCTTGTATTCATCACATTTCCGATACAAGGACAGAATCATTGGTTAATAGAAAAAACAGTGATACCAGGAGTCACCAAGATGTCCTTTTGTATTCAGCACATCTCCATTGCAAGGACAAATCAGTGCTATCAGGAATCGCTGAAACGCAACACAGAACAGTGTTTCGAGCTCTCTACTTTTGAAAAGCTCTGCTTCAAGCCTGTCTTTTTTGTAGGGATTCCTTTCTCAGGTAGCATGGAATCACTTATATTGTGTAGACTCCGCTCCACCCATAAACATCATCAAGTCCTATTGCAGTCCTTAAAGTAAATTCTACCTATCCAATTCCTGATTCAACCCGGTTGGTGAGACTGTTTTCAAATGGTAAATCCAAGGTTGTTCTAAATAATGAAGTCTTGAATTCTATCCCCTCCCAGAGGATTATATGGAACATGATCCAAAACATTCCAAGTAATATCAAAGAAATTGTGACTATGTTGTAGACAATGAGATACAATGGGAGCCATAGTTACCTTGGTGTTAATTCTAGATTGATGTTCTTGCAGACGAAGTTTCATTAATCTAGTTGTTCTACCAACATATTTAAGTTGACTGGGACAAACCAGCAGGTAAACTCCATAAGTTGATAAACAAATAGGGCCCGATTCCATCCAGGACATACAGGCCCTCTGTGTGCCCAGTTGGAACCAGATGCACAAAGGGAGTCATGATTCTCATCCCATGGGGCATGTCTAGCCCTGGGGGATCAGAATCATGAACAGGCCTGTACGTGCAGGCTGGGACCACGATTCAGCCTGGCCTGCATGTACAGGCCTTGCACAGCTAACTCAGTCAGGACTTTTAAATGGAGCTGTGGCGCCTTGGTGTCCGATTGTCATGGCACTGTGGCTCCATTTAAAAGCCGCGATCCGTGGCCACCAGCTCCCAAAGTGTTTTCCTTGCAGCCCGACCCCTGATCAGGCCTCCCAGGGACAGGGTCATGCTGCGGGGAATGCCCTTTGCTCCCTGCCACCCCATCTCAGCCCGGTCCTGCCATTCCTGCCACATCGGGGAAGTTATCACATCTCAGAGGTGGAATAACTTCTCCATTCAAGTTGCTGGCCCTGGACGTATGAGACTGACATTAGAATTGGCCCTTTATGTCCGGGGCCCATGACCACCCACTGCCCGCCCTAACATTGCCCCTTTCCCACCTCATCTAACTTCCCCATACAACACGTGGGGAAGGAGGACAGAGCCGGGAAAGGGCACAAATAGCGGGGATGGACGTCCCAACGGGACGTCCATACCCGCTGTTCATTGCTCAGAATGACCCTCTTAGTGTGCCAAAGTGATTTATGAATTTTCCCAGTAGAAGTGTCCAGCCACTCATTGCCCCCCAATATGGTAGCACAAAAATCACATTTGGAGCATGGGAAATGGGCCTTCTCCAGATCAAAATTTTATTTATTTTATTTATTTATTTAACAGTATTTCTAAACCGCCTTATCTTAATAATCAAGGTGGTATCACAGCAAGCAATCCAATACACTGGATGTATGTACCACATACATTGCGGCAGTCCAATACACTGGATGTATGTACCACATAATTGCGGATGTATGTACCACATAATTGCGGATATTTTGACTGTGATTATATTCTTTCATAAGCCGACCCTGAAAACATTGATTCATAGATAACACATTCCAGTGTTTTTTTAGTATAGAAGTAATCACTGATGAATTAACCACATAAGGTAAAATGGCAAGTGTAGTGGAGGTCTTATCCTCTGCCGATGACATTTCTGCCATATGTGACCACCATTCAGGATGATTGTAGGAAGCCCTTTTATAGGCAAGTTGAATGATGGAAAAAGGATACCCCTGTGATAACATGTTTTTGGGCAATTGTTTTCTTTATATAAATAATAAAATGGAAAGTTTGTCACAGGAGAGTTTGTTCCCTTTCAAGGCAAACGGTCCAACAAATAAGAATAATCATGTCCAGGCAATGTCCCAGTTTTTATACTATTTCCTACTATTTCCTTTTTTAATTGGTCTTGTTTTATTTGATTCTTGTATGTGTCAAATATCTGTACATATGTAGTCTAAAGCGATTTCACTGGCCACTTTTTTTAGGAAATATTGGACATTAAGGTGCTGAACTGCAAGGGTGCCAATAATGTTGACTACAACTGTATAGACTAGAGAACTTGACAACAGTGTAGGGCAATATAGTAGAAGATAAACTAAAAACAAATCATTGACAATATAAGTAGCTATGTTTTAATGGGAAAATGTATCAACATGGGTTCACAAAGGCAAATCTTGCCTAATTTGTTTCTTAAATTTTTGAAGGTGTAAACAAACATGTGGATAAAGGTGAGACAATTGATAACGTTTATGTGCATTTTCAAAAAGCCTTTGCCAAAGTTCATCATGACAGACTCCTTAAGAAATTAGAGTAAAGAGATAGGACATAATGCACCTTTGTAGATTTCAAACTGGCTAAAAGACAGGGAACAGAGAGTAGGACTAAATGGTCAATTATCCACATGGAAAAGGGTCAATAGTAGAATGCCCCAGAGCTCTGTACTTGGATCTGTACTGTTTAACATTCATAAATGATCTGGAGGAGTGATGTATAAGGTGATCAAATTTATGGATGATACAAAATTATTCAAAACAATTAAAAGGATCTTGTTAGACTAGGAGACTGGGTATTTCAATGGCAGCTGAAATTTGCCATGGACACATGCAAATTGATGCACACAGGGAAATCATTTGGAGTCAGATATACTTCACTCTATGTCACAGGCTCAATTTATAGAAGATAGTCTTGTCCACATGTTTTACCTGAGGTGATAATGATAGGGCAGAATCTAAAAGATAAAAAGTATCTGAAATTGAGCATCCATCCAAAGATATATCCCTGTTCATGTATGATGATTCTACTCAAAACCAGCAGCTCCCTCTCACATTAGGGGCTAATTTATTTTCAACCTCTTCTGTCTAATAGCTGAATTGTGTTTGTTTATTGATTGATATATTTATTTGCAGAATATATTGCCTGACCATCCATGGCTCTGGATAGATAATAAAGTTACAACAGATACATAAAAACTATAAAATAATAACAACAAAGCACGGCCAAAACACAGAACTGAAATTTAATGATCCTGCCTTCCCTTTACAATTTTAAATAATTGACCTAGTTTGACTGAGTGACAAGGACTGGGGACTATCTCAAAAAAATGAATGCTTGAGCAAAATAGTTTCTTAAAATATTTCCTAAAACTGCAATGATTCTCCATCAACCAGAGCTCCAATGGCAATCTTCCATTCTTTAGGTCCAATCACTGTAACAACACTGTCTCTTGTTTCCACCAAATTAAATTGTCCCATTAATGGTATGTGCAACATGCACGTCCCTTTGGATCTTAAGTCTCTAATTAGTTTATAGATCTTCAAGACAGTGTTAATAAATTGTGGAATCTCACTGGCCTATGTACTGTGGATTAAGCTAAATATTTTAAATCTTTCTTGCCAAGCCACTGGCAACAATGCAGAGGATAAAGAATTGGATTTATATGCTCGCATCCGCCAGTCCTGGTCAAAATCCTAACTGCCACATTTTGTACTAATTGTAATGCTTTAATAGTGTTCCTTGGCAGCCTAAGATATCATGAATTGCAGTAATCTGGCTTTGTTAAAATCAGTGTTTGCAGCATAGTCCTGAAATGATCTGGATTCCAAATATTTTTAAATTGTCTACATATCTCAGTTTGTAGAATAAAGTCTTCCCTACTCTTCTAGTTTCATCAAGAGTGAAGCATCACGGATAACTTCTAAACATCTATTCTTCTGTTTTAAGAATCACCAATGACAATCTCTTTAGGTAAATTACATATCACTGACCTACTACAGACCATAATTTCCATTTACTGATATTAATTGCTAATTGATTCCTTGACATACAATCTTGTATCACAGACAAATATATTACAATTTCCCCTAGTGCTTCTTTCACTGTGTCATCAAAGGGAAAAAAAAGAACTGAATATAATTAGTACAAACATCAAATTCAACTGTTTCAAGTCAGTATTCCACACCAGGGGGCATGTTTGCTAAGCTGGTCTAACAGCATGGGCTATTTGTAACTAGGTCCCATGTTATTCAATGGGACCTAGTTCCAAATAGCCCATGCTAACCATTAGCTCAGCTTAGTAAACATGTCTCCAAGTTCATTAAGAAACTTACATATCGGGCTCAGATAAATATTAAATAATATAGCTGAGAGGGCAGAGCCAATTGTTACAGATGAAGAATCGGCTTCAACCCTTACTTGCTGATTCCTAATCTCTAGATAAGACTTAAACCACTTAAAACTGCAGCACTGATACACAGGCTCTTAGCAGATGTAGCACAGAATTATGATTCACTGTACTGAAGGCTGCTGACATGTCTAGCAGCACAAGTATATATTTGATGCCAATATTAAATCCCTTCCAGATTACATTCTTTCTAGATAAGATCTGTGTTTCAGTGTTATGTGCAGTTTGAAACCCAAGCTGATATTGATCTAGCACAGTATTAATCTAAGAAAGTCTATAACTGATTCATTTTATTAATGTATTTAGCAGCACTTGATATACTGCTATTGACCAAAAGGCCATCATAGCAGATGACAAATGTACAAATTCTGGGAAGAAAAGAAAATGTAGAAGAGAAGAAAAGGCAAAGGAGGAGATTACAAATTCCAAGGAGGAGAGGGGGGGACAGGAGATAAGAAGAGCAGACCAGAACCTAGGAGGGATGGGGTGGGGGATGGGTTAGGAAGACTTAGGGAAAGCTTAATGGAAGATCCAGGTCTTAAGACTCTTCTTAAATTTAGGAAGCAAGAGCTCAAGACAAAGAGGGAGGGGAAGGAAGTTCCAGAGGGAAGAACCAAACTAGGAGGATGAGGAATTCCTAAAGACAGCCAGATGGAGAGCTCAGTGGGGTGGAAGGGACAGGAGAGCTGCATTGAAGGAGCAGAGGGAGCAAGAGAGTTGATAGGGTGAAATTAGAATAGCAAGACAAGACGGGCAGACTGAATACAATGCATGATGAACAAGAGAGAGAATTTTGAACTGTATAATTTAGGGAAGTGAAAACCAATGAAAGGAAATAAGCAAGGGTGAGGTTTGATCAGAATGGCAGCCACTAGAGATAAGCTTAGCAGAAGACTGAACCAAATGGAGGCAATGAATAGAATAATGAATAAGGCCAGCAAAGGGGAGTTACAGTAATCTAGGTGAGTGACAACAAGAGTGAGAATGTGATGAGTTAACTGAGAAGTGATGAGGGAGGAACAGATGGAGTGAATACAGCAAAATGCAAAGAAAGAGGACTGTGAAATGGAATTTAGATGGGCCTTGAAAGTGAGTGCAGAGTCCAGGGTCACCCACAAAGATTTGAAGGAGGAGGTAAGAGGGACAGTAAAACAGATTTGAATATCATCAGCATACAAGAAAGGAGTACAACTAAAGGACTGAATTAAAAGGGGCAAGGGGGCAAGAAAAATATTGAACAGAGTGGGAGCTAAAAGAGAACCTTTGGGAACTCCAGACAGCAGAGGAAGAGAGGAGAAAGTCTGGGATTTAGAAAGTACTTGAAAGGAACGATCGGAACGATAAGATGTGAACCACTTACATAAGAACATAAGATATGCCATATTGGTCAGACCAAGGTCCATCAAGTCCAGTATCCTGTTCCCAACAGTGGCCAATCCAGGTCACAAGTACCTAGCAGGTTCCCAAAAAGACTCACAGATTCCACAATGCTTATCCCAGGGCAAGCAGTGGATTTCCTGGGTCCTCTTTAATAATGGTTTATGGACCTTTCCTCCGGGAACTTGTCCAAAACCTTTTAAACCCAGTTACACTAACAGGTTTTACTACATCTTCCAGTAATGAATTCCAGTTTGATTACACGTTGAGTGAAAAAATATTTTCTCTTATTAGTCTTACATGGGTTACATTGTAGCTTCATTGCATATCCCATAGTCTTTCTACTTTTTGATGGCGTAAACAACCGATCTATATTTACCCGTTCCACTTCATTCATTACTTTATAGACCTCTATCATATCTCCCTTCAGCTGTCTCTTTTCCAAATTGAAGAGCCCTAACCTTTTAAGCCTTTCCTCATAGGGGTATCCTTTCATCTCCTTTACTATTTTGATGGCTCTTCTCTGTATCTTTTCTAATTCTGCTATATCCTTTTTAAGATATGGCAACCAGAAATGCACACAATATTCAAGGTGCGGTTGCACCATGAAATGATACAGAGGCATTATAATATCCTTTGTTTTATTCTCCATTCCTTTCTTTATGATTTCTAGCATTCAATTTACTTTCTTGGCCACTACTGCACACTGAGCAGAGGGTTTCAATGTGTTATCCACAATGATGCCTAAAATGTTTTCCTGGGTGGTGGTTCCTAATGTGGAACCTTGCATCGTGTGACCATAGTTTGGGTTGTTCTTTCCTAGGTGCATAACTTTACACTTGTCCACATTAAATTTCATCTGCCATTTGGATGTCCAGAAATCCAATTTATCAAGGTCCTCTTGCAATTTTTCACAATCCTCTTGGGTTTTAACAACTTTGAATTGTTTTGTGCCATCTGCAGATTTGATAACCTCACTCATTATTCCCATTTCCAGGTCATTTATGAATATGTTAAAAAGCAGTGGACCCAGCACAGATAACTGGGATACCCCACTATTAACCTTTTTCCATTGGGAAAATTGCCCATTTAGCCCTACCTTCTGCTTTCTATGTTTTAACGAGTTCCTGATCCACAATAGTACACTGCCTCCTATCCCATGAATTTTTGATTTTGCCAAGAGTCTCTCATGAGCAATCTTGTCAAAGGCTTTCTGAAAATCCAGATATACTATATCAACTGGCTTACCTTTGTCTACCTGTTTAAATATAACAGATTAGTATGAGAAGACCTTCTCATCTCCTGTGATGACTCAATCAATGAACTCTGTATCTTCTCTGATCTTCTCTAGCAAGTCTCTACAAGCATTGACCCGGTGCTCCCTCTGGTCATCTGATAAAAGCTTGGGCACCATCTTGGTACACACGTTCCGCATCACCAGCTCCTGTACCAAGATAGTCCGCACTGACTCCCTGTTCAGGCTGAGCTACTCAGCTGTCATCCGCACCATCAATCTGCGATCACTCCATACTACCTGGTTCACTCTGTCAATGTTCTCAGCCGTCTTTGTCGTGGAAGGACATACTGACTAGGGGGCATCCTCCACCTCCTCGCGGCTAGTCTTGAAGCATTTGTGCCACTCGAAGACTTGCGGCCTTGACATTGCATCTTCTCCATAAGCCTTTTGGAGAAGTTGGAGACACTCAGTTGGGCCCTTCTCCAACTTAACCAGAAATTTCAAGTTAATTCTTTGCTCCATATTTCTGCCACCTCCAGTTGCGTGATAAAGTGATGGAGCAGTGGGCTACAAAAAACCTGATAAAGAAAACCAGAGTGAGAGAGATGAAAAATATTATAGCAGAATAGGGGTGACATGTTGCACAACACAGTGACATAAGCGGTTAGCCAACTGGCATTGAATCATGGGTGTGGCTGACACAGTCTTGTTTCTTTTTTGTCACACCTCGTCTAACTCAAAAGGTACATGGAACATGTTTAACCGCGACATATTTTTAACATGGAACTTAAAATAAGAACTATTTACATACCAGTGCACACTATTACAAAGATGTAGTGATGGCTGCATTCTCTTAGCTATTTACAATGAAGTATAGTTGGGGGATAGGAAATGTTAGGCCATTTGGGGGGTAGGTGGAAGGATAGAAGTATTGGATGTGTTGTTGGAGAGGAGAGCATTATAATATTCTGAGAAAAGGTGTGTTTTTAATTCCTTGCAGGACGTTAGGAAGTCTTTGATTGCCCTGATTTGGTCAGTGAGAGCATTCCAGAGTGTAGGGGCTGTGTATCTGAACGCCCTGTTGAATCACCAACAATAACAGCTGTCCTAACCCTTCCCTTATATGCTTTATAACAAAGACCACTAACCATTTTAGTAGCCATTCTCTGTACTGACTCCATCCTGTTTATATCCTTTTGAAGGTGCGGTCTCCAGAATTGCACACAATACTCCAAATAGGGTCGCACCAAAGACTTATACAGAGGCACTATCATCTCCTTTTTTCTGCTAGCCATTCCTCTCCCTATGCACCCAAGCATCCTTCTAGCTTTTGCTGTTGCCTTTTCTACCTGTTTAGCTACTTTAAGATCATCAGACACAATCACACCGAGGTCCCGCTCTTCTTTAGTGGACAAAATACTTCACCCCCTATACTATATTGCTCCCTTGGATTGCTGCAGCCCAAATGCATGACCTTGCATTTTTTAACATTAAATCCCAGCTGCCAAATTCTATACCATTCTTCAAGCTTAGCTTGATCTCTCCTCATGTTATCTACACCTTCCTGGGTGTCTACTTTATTGCAGATTTTGGTATCATCTGCACAGAGGCAAACCTTACCCGACAGCCTTTCCACTATATCACATAGCCTGCCCCCTTTCCACCTAAGCTGGATTTTCAATGCTGGAGTCTTGTGCAGCCCCGGCATTGAAAATCTGGGTCTTGCCACACAACCTAGAATCCTCAGGAGCTAAGTGTGAAGCACCAATTTTTGATGCTACCTGCTTAGCCCCTGCACCTTAAAGATAGGCGAGGGTTTTCCATGTCTATCTTTAAGGCACAGAGGGCTAAGCGGGTAGCATCGAATATCGTTACCACCCTGTTAGCCCTGTCCTCCGCTCCCGCTCCAGCTCCACCCCAGAATACCCCCTAACACACCCCAATGCTAACTGCAAAGCATCTGAGCGTATTAGGGACATATCCATGATTTTAGAAGGGCACTACCCATGTAGGTGCCCTTCAAAAATCCCAGATAAGGCATTTACATGAGTATCTAGGGAAGTTACCCATGTAAATGCCTTCGAAAATTGGACCTTTTGTATATAAATTGTACCAAACATAACAGTTAATCCACTCATGTACAATTGTACATGCATTAAACCTCTAATATATATACACTTTTATTATTGTATATAAGTTCCTTTCTATATAAGTTACATTAAACATAAAAGTTAAACCATTTATGTATATACAGTATCTCAACCTTGTCCCAACTATGTTAGCCTTGTTTTTTACTTCCCTTCTTCCTACAAATAGTTTCAATGTACTTTGTTTCAATGTAACTGATTTTTATTTATAATGTAATGTTGATATTCAACTGTAAACCGCTTTGATTACTTGAGAAGGTGGTATAGAAAACCCTTAAATAAATAAATAAGTGGACAAAACCAGGAAGATATCCCACTTAGAAAAAGATCTCAGACAGCTTCGAAAACTGCAGGCTGCCCAAATAAAGGATAGGACTTTGATCTCCAGGAAGACAGAGTATCTTGAAAATCAAGTTTGTTAAAATAACTTTAGGTTATTAAACTTTCCCAAATCTCCTATTCAGTCGGCCTTGGAGATGGTGTATAGATACTTCCAGGAGCCTCTTAAATCTCCTTGGAGCATCTATCCCCTCCCCACTCCCCTGTCTCGGGCTCAGTACCTGTCCCTTGGCACTAGTAGCCAGAGAGTCTGACCCCCTCGGAACTGGGGACCTTATGGGGTTTCTCAAAAGCTCCATAGAGCTGGTCACAGAGCAGTCTACCCTGCTTGTTATTCTAGCCCTGGAGTCTGATAAGGCCATAATTCTGCATTCTTATTTCAAAAATTTCAGTGAGTCGTTTATGGGTTCTCAAGTTTGCATTTTCCCAGCTAAGGAGGAAGGAATTCCTGGGGTTTAAGCCGAGGGTCCTTTCCATTGGTGGGACATTTTTGTTGAAATTTCCTGTTCATTGTTGCATTACTTATAAAGGCAACGTTTTTCTTTTTTTTGAGCCCAAACAACTACTGGAGTTTTTGGTGCTAGGGAAGAAGTCATACTGTTGGCGCATAAGTCTCACTCTGCCAGTGTTTATTAGTAATTCCTTTATTTGGGGCATATTTGATATTGCTCCTTTACTATTGCTATATTTCTTGGAGTTTTCTTTGTCTCTTTTTCTTGTGGTCTAAATGATAATGGTTGGTTTGTTTCCTTAATTTATTTTTCTGTTTCCCCTCTTTTATGTATGACCATTTTCTTTTCATTCATGTGTATGCCTGGATGTAAATGATGTAAATGCCAATAAATATAAAATTAAAAAACAAACAAACAAAGCCATTTGTAAAATGGCTCCAGGGACATCTTAGTGATTTGGACTTCTGCATGCACATTTTCAGATGTCCAAATCATGACTAAGGGGGATGTTTACTAAAAACCGGAAATGTGCGCGCCGCAAAAGAGCGCACGGAAATGCGGCACTGAAACGCTAATAAACACGTTTAAACGCCCCGCACACATGCGTGTCACCCCCACAAAGGTGCGCGGCACACTAACGGGCCCCGTACAAGTGCGGGCCCGCAAATGTCCGATAGAGGCGTGGAACGGCTAAAGGAGGGCGAAGGAAGGCTCCGGAGGGGCGGAGGGACGGGGTCAATGGGTGGAGAGTGGGAGGGGAGAGGCTCCCCGCACAATATCGGGCCCGAATTTGCATGTAAAAACCACCGCGAGGGAAACACTCGCGGTAGAAAGCATTTAAAGGGAAGAGAAACCATTTCCGTCAGCAATGTACAGGAAAACCGGGGAAACCAGCAAAACGTGAGCAGTGTGATACATGTGCACAGCACAAAAGTGCAAATAAAAATAGAAAATGACCACAACAGAACTATTAAAAATAGTAATTCAGCTGGGGAACAGTTATAGTGATGGGCAAATACAGAAAACACACCCAGCAAAGCTCCAGAAAAAAGAAATGAATTTTGGAAGGGTTTATGGAGCGGAGACTCTTCCAAAAAACATTTCCTTTTGTGGAGCTTTCCTGGGAGTGTTTGCTATGGTTGCCCATTAATATCACTGTTGCCCAGCGTGGTGATATTTTGTCCCCCATTTCCCGTGGTCATTTCCGGGGTTTATGTGCACGTTTGTCACCAGATAGGGTGCATATGCCCACAGTAAATTTGCGTAGAGCAGGGTTTGTGACTCCATCCTGCCAGGCTTACTACCTCCAGGGGCTGCCCTGTCTATGTGGCCATAGTGTGGTGCAGCAGACATAGTCAGTACCTCTAGGACCAGGGGTTCAAAGCCCAGCTGGGGCACTTGCCAGCCCAGTCCCTATATTTTACCCACCACTAAACATAGATAGCGCAGACACCCCTGTATTGCAGGGGACATAAGCATGGGGAAAACACCCATATTTTACCCAACAACGCACACACACCACAACAATGGGCATTACCCACGGCCAAGTACCCCAAATGCAGTCCTGTACTGCCACATTCCAATCAGGTCACCTGCTTTTTATGGGAGAAGCTCATGCCAGCATGTTGGCGTACGAGTACATGTGGTGCAGGGGGCAGTGGCTGCTAGCGACAGAAGACAGAGGCCTAGCCATGTGCAGGCTGGCACAGTCCACAGCAACAGACAGGCCCTGCCGGATCCACAGTCATGGACTATCCAGGAAATTCAGCCAGGCTGTAGCTACACAGTGGTGCAGTGCACACAGACAGTGCATGCAAGAACAGAAGATCACAGGTTCAAAGACCAGCTGGGGCTACTGGCAATCCTGCCCACATATTTTCCCCACAAATAAACAGTGACAGTAAGGACACACCCTTCGTGATGAGGACATATGCAATGGTAATACGTCTATCTTTTACCCCACTGAGCACAGACACCATGAACAGGGGCAGAACCTACAGCAGAATCCCCCAAATGCAGTCCTGGTGGGCCACACACCAGTCAGGTTCCATGCTGCCACTCATACAAATGCCTGTGCTGTATATCTATGCACCACCCCCACGGCATGTAGATGTAGCTCATGCATATTCATGAGGGACAGCAGGAAGACCCGAACAGTGTGATGCAAAACTGGGCTGGAGTGGGGAAGCGCTGCTGTAAAGCAGCAGCCAACAGGGGCAGACACACCCACACCCACACCCACAGGCCCCATTGGCCAATGTCTCCTGTAGAGGCAGAACATTGGACCCTGCGTGCATCTCCCAATACCAGCACCTACATACCTTAGCAATGTCACCCTACACCTGAGATACACAGCTCTGAAACGTTTGCTAAGAGTACAGGCTGATAGATATCCCTACGTTACGCACATACTGCTAGTTGACCCCATCCGAACAATCTGTTTGGTGTCTGCGGTGCGTGCTCCAGGCCTGGCCTCTGACGGTGTTCACCACCCTGGGGAGTGACCCCCAGCAGTACTGCGTACCATATCCATGCCTGTGCCGTGCCCAGGACCGGTGTGGTGGCCAAGGCTAATCACCCCTCAATAGTAGCACAATGCTGGCATAGGTGTGGGAGTGTGTGTCTGTCTATACAGTGTGTGTTGGCTGCAAACACCTTCCCCAACCCACAATGCCAGCACTACTGCCAGTATTGGCCTGCCAATGTGCATAATGAGCAGCAAGGTACCATGGGTATAGGTCAGACATGGTGGGCTGGCCAGGATGCATCTGCACAGGGCATAGGGCACTGGCTGTGACATTGTAGTGCCAGGCCACCACCTACACAGACAGGGTGACCTCTGTATGTGCTGCTGGGGGAGCACTCTCACCCTGAGTGTGCAGTGATGACAGCATGGCTAGGCACCCCCATAGTGCTGTATTGTGTTTCTCTCTTGTGATATATGGGTTTCCTGTTGGGGGTCTCCTCACAGAACTCTCTGCTTGTGTGTGCTGCCACCCCAGTTTTGGGTGCATGCATTTCCATCAGGGCTAACCAGCAAACTGTTCACAGCTGGTATGTGTCTTGATGGAGTGCCTTGCAGGGTGCAGTGGCTGATGGCTTGCTGCAGGTGAATATCAGATAGTGCTGGGGGTGCATCTTTGGATATCCAGGCCTAAAGTCTGTTTGATATTTTATTTATTTATTTTATTTATTTACAGTTCTTATATACCGCGCTCTTTGGTACCAGTGCGGTTTACAGTTAACAAATTTTGCATTGGGACAATCCTTTGCTTACATTATAACAGGGTTGGTAACTTGGAGATAACAGGGGAAACTATATACAAATTATATACAAACAGAGTATTATCAGTGTCTGAATTTACAGTTCAGGTAACATATTGTGTTATGGATGTGTGTGGAGCTGCTTGGACTGCCCTGTAGGGTGTCTGTTCCCCAGCAGGACTGGGGGTTTGATGGTTCACTTTGCTGGGGGGGGGGGGTGGTTCTTTGACCACCTGGGGGTCCATGGGGGTTTCCACTAACTGAGGCAGACAGAGATATCCAACATGTTTCTGCAGCACCTTCCTATCTCACAGGTTAGTACTGTTTTGGAGCTCTGTCATGATCTCATCCAGCCATGGCTGGTGTTGTGGACCTGGTCCTGGCCGCCACATCACACCCTCAGGGTGAGCACAGTACCCGCACAATGTGACGGTGTGTAGCTACTCTTTGCTGGTAGTCCACCCGCTCAGGACCCCCTACCAGGCCGAGGTGCTGTGTGGGTGCACATGGACAATTCCCCCTACCAGGCCGGGTAGCTGTTGGGGTGCATTCCCCATCTTGTGTGCATCTGTGGACAGCTGATTTGCATGTGCAGTGCATCATGGGTACGGGTGGCCTAACCCTATCCTGTCTACAACAGCAGACTGTCTGTGGGGTGATGTGCAGGCTCTCTGCAGCCAGCCAGGGGCTTGCTGTCAGCTATAGAGCTGTAGCCCAATGGTTACATCACTCCCTGTACAGCTAGAGGTCATGGGTTCAAACCCACAGTGGGGCCCTTTGATAGGGCTGTCCACAGCTTTATTTTTATTTACTGTACATATGTCTATGCCGGCAAAACCACACACAGCTTACTATACCCATTAGGTGCCTCTGAGGGTGCTTTATAGGGCGCCCTATAGGCCACCTTATGGTTGCCATCCATATAGGGTGCACTATACATTATCCTGTGTCGCAACATACATGGTGCCCTATAGGGGACATTCTAGGGTGCCTTGGCGGACAGTGCACTGTAACATGTGCCTTACGGGCGTCTGTATGTTAACACACTGTGAGAGCGGGTTTACTAGTGGTGGGAAATAAAATATAAATGGAAGGCCTCCTACAGCACTCCTCGCCATGATACATACTGCCCCAGCCAACCTTGTTCACTGGGCACTGTGAGGGGTTGAACCCCTGGCCCCTGCACCATTGGTCAGTGTCCTAACCATTGTGCTGTGGCTCTGTTCCTGTGTTTGTGCATCCGCGCGCAGCCTTGTAGCCATCAGCGTGCCATCTTGTGGTGCACTAAATTAACAGCGTGCCGCCTTATGCCGCACAACATGGAAATGCCCCTAAAATAATGCCTCAGCCAGCTGTCTTCAATGGGCACTGTGGGGAATTGAACCCATGATCCCTGCATAAGTGGTCAGTGTCTTAACCATTGTGCTATGGCTCTGTTCCTGTTATTTGCACATCAGCGCGCCACTTCTCCCTCCCACTATTGGACTGCCCCCTCACACATCAGCGTGCCGCCTTCTGCCCACCGGCTTGCCGCCTTCTGTTGCCCACATTTATCAGCGCACCGCCTTCTGCCGCCCAAACTTACCAATGCGCCGCCATCTGCCGCCCACACTAAACAGTGCGCCGCCTCATGCCGTAATAAAAATAACAGTGCGCCGCCTTCTGCAGCCCAAAATTAATATGCCTCCTAACCACTTTTGCCCATAAATGTTGGTGCCTCAGCTGGTCTTTTTTGTTGAGCGCAATGGGGGTTTGAACCTCTGGCCCCTGCACCATTGGTTGGTGTCTTCACTGTTGTACTACGGCTCTGTTGTTTGGTTTTGCAGCAGCGCCCCACTTAGCCTTCCCACGCGCTAATGTGGGCCCCGCACATTAGCGCGACGCACACACGTATGGTCCGGTTTTTTGCTTTTTTCTGCCTGGCCCGCCCACTCCTTATATGGCACCAGCACACTAACGGGGACCCGCACAGCAACGGAGTTTAGTAAACATACCCCTAAGGCTTTTAAAATGACTCCCATAGGGTGATAATTTGCAGGTTCTGGTGGGTCAAGATTATTCTTTAATAGTGGGCTAATACATGCTTGCTTTTATTATAACAGCAAAATATGCTCAGAAAGATAAATGTAATTGCTGATACCATGTAAAAATTGTAAAGCAAAAAGCCTACAGAGTTTCAGTGGACATGGGACATCAATCATAGCAGATAATAAGTATAAAATTTCATTGCTGTAATTGTTTTAAAATAATCTATCATCCAGAAGGTGAGGAACTCATAAATGTATCACTCCCTTTTCTCAGGGCCAATGGGTACTACGAGGGGTTAGAAAATTTCAGTACTCTTTCCCATCAGTTGTCACCCATATTTATTATTTATGTATTTAAATTTATTTATAGTCCACATTAGATAAATTTCTAGACAGATTACATATATAAAAACATTAAATAATTAAAATACACATAAATAAAAACATTTTAAAAACATCCTAAATTTAAAGAACATCAATATACAAACATAGAACATGGGACAAGAACACATTCAATAATACCTGACATATAACAAGTCACTACCCTTAAATGTAAAAAAAGACGAGAAGATGCCCTAAGTAACTACAAATGCCTGAGAGAAAAATGTGCCTTGAATTTTTTTCCTAAATATTTCCAATAAGGATATAAATTGGAGATTTGGTGGTGAGCATGCCACAACTTAGGCGCTACTACTGAAAGCATTCAGTCGTGAAGCTGAGTGACGTGAATATGCTGAATGACAGAACATCTAATAACATTGCATTTTGAGACCGTAAGGATTGTAGAGACCAGTACATTTTCAAAACTGCCAAAGGTACTTCATGATTGAGAGTTTTATGAATGAGCACTAAACATTTAACTATTATTTGATATCTGATGGGTAACCCTTGTAAAGCAGAAAGAGTAGCAGAACTATGTGCTGCAGAATTCAGCATTATTTGGATGAGATATGAGGGTCATTCTACAGTAGGTAAAGACTATTATAATAGTCAAGGTGAGATATGACAAGGGCTTGAATGAACGTCCATATCTTATCAGATATGTAGGGCTTAAGCCTTCTTACCATTCACATTTAAACAAAGCATTCCTAATGACATTACACATTTGAGAGTGCATGGTTAGTGAAGAATCAAGAATTTCACCTAAATTCATAACCTGAGTGGAGACCTAAATATTCAAGTCATCTATCTTAAGATGAGTGTGTACAACAGAGGGAATAGACTAGACTAGAAATAAAGTTTCTGGGCACAATTTCATTTGGGCGGTGCTATGTGCTGCATTGGCACATAGCCTGCCTGCCATCCGTCTAGCCCGGATTTTCAATGCCGGGGTCATATATGGCCCCCGGCATTGAAAATCTGGTTCTCGCCGCACAACCTGGAAGCTGCAGAAGCTAGTCGGGTAGCATCGTCACTTTAAAGATAGGCGAGGGTTTTCCATGCCTATCTTTAAGGTGCCGAGGGCTAACTGGGTATCATCGAAAATCAGTGCTACCTGGTTAGCCACTTCCTCCACCCCCGCTCTGCTCTGGAACGCCCCCTTACTAACCACATAGCATCAGGGCGCGTAAGAGACAAACCAGGGAATTTTCGAAGGCACTACCCATGCAGTTGCCTTCAAAAGTTCCCTGTTAAGGCATTTACATGGGTAACTAGGGCAGTTACCCATGTAAATGCCTTTGAAAATGTCACCCTCTGTTTTTTGAACATTAAAAGTCAGTGTGTTGTGAGTCATCCCTGAGTTGACTGTTTTGAAGCAAAGTGATATATATTGAAAAATGTACAAACTAGAATTTGTTATTAGAATGAAAAAGCAACTATCATCTGCATATAACGTGAACTGAACATCCAGCCAGAAAATAACTTGCATATAGGGGCATTATAAATATTGAATAGTAATGGCAAGAGTTCTGAATCCTGTGGAACTCTTGTTTGCAGTGGAAACCAGTGGGATTGTATGCCAGCAATCTTAAGTTGTTTGATCCGCCAAGAATGATTGAAACCAAGCATACATTATGCCAGAGGTGACATTTTCACTGCAGCTGTATCTACATCGGCACAAAAGATCTACATTGGTCAAATTCCTGCAGAAAATAATTTCCTCTGTCTTTTGGGGAAACTGCCAGGTACTTGTGACCTAGATTGGCCACTGCTGAAAACAGATACTGGGCTTGATGGGCCTTGGTCTGACCCAGTATGGCATATTTTATGGGCCCAGTTTTCATCTGGGCGGTGCTATGCACCACGTTGGCGCATAGCCCGCCCCACCATCCATCTAACCCAGATTGTCAATGCCGGGGTCATACGCAGTCATGGTATTGAAAATCTGGGTCTTGTTGCGCAACCCGGAAGTTGCAGGAGATAGCTGGGTAGCACCGATTTTCGATGCTACCCACTTAGCCCCTGCACCTGAAAGATAAGAACATAAGAATATAACATAAGAACATAAGGTATGCCATACTGGGTCAGACCAAGGTCCATCAAGCCCAGTATCCTGTTTCCAACAGTGGCCAGTCTAGGTCATACGTACCTAACAGTTTCCCCAAAAGACACAGGTTCTGCAATGCTTGTACTGGGTCCCTTCTTAATAATGGTTTATGGACCTTTCCTCCAGGAACTTGTTCAAACCTGTTTTAAACCCAGCTACACTAACAGCCTTTACCACATCCTCCGGTAACAAGGAAAAACCTTGTCTATCTTCAAGGCGCAGAGGGCTAAGCGGGTAGCATTGAAAATTGGTGCTACCCATTTAGCCCTTTTGTCTACCCTCGCTCTGCCCTGGAATGCCCCTAACACGCCCCGATGTTAACTGCATAGCATCTGGGCACATTAGGGACTTATTCGGAATTTTCGAAGGGCACTACCTGTGTAGGTGCCTTTCGAAAATCCCAGATAAGGCATTTGCACAGCTAAGTAGGGCAGTTACCTGTGTAAATGCCTTAAAAAATCAGGCCCTATGTTCTTATGTTCTTAATTAAAGAAACAACAAGGTCTATGTACCATGATGAGCACAGAACCCAAAATGATAAAGGCTGAGAATAGTATGAGTATTAATGAATTCCTGCAATTACAACACTACCTTCTCCAGAACCTTTGCCAGGAAGAGCAGCAAGGAGATCAGGAGATGGCTGGAAGGATCAGCAACGTCCAGAGATGGTTGTTTTAAAATGGGGCAATTTTCTGTGCTGTTAACTCTGCCCGATAGCGCATGCTATCTGCTGCTTCAACAAGCTTAGGAAACATGCCCCTTATTGCTCACTGGACACCTGTCCAATTAGGCCATTTAAAGTCTAGAATGACAATATTAGTGAGGCTATTATAGAAATTATTAACTGTTCATTCACTAGCAGGTTGTGTCTGAGATGTTTGAAATCTTTTCATAACGCGATAAGCTAAACAGTAAAATTGTACCATAAAATGAAAGAAAATGTATCTTTTTATTATACCAAATTATCAGAGGATGTTGTATGCATAGAATAGCCTACCAACCTACATGCTAGCAACCAAAACAGTGAAAGAATTAAAAAATGCATTAAAGGGATACCAAAGATGGTGGTATGGGCAACCGAAGTTGATGAATTGAGATCAAGTAGGGATCTGTGGTAACATAGGCAAATGGTACAAAGCTTCAGATGGTACTCTGTATGTGCAGTTCACTTTTGTGTTTTTTTTGGAAAGCGTTTACTCTCGCTGGCTTCACGTGGGAGTTATATATGCGTTTGAATCTTTATAATCTATTTGCTGGTGTGTGCAAATCATACATACTGATTGCTCCTGGCTGTGTATTTACCTGGTCCAAGTTTGTGGTGTGCCTCACCCCTGACGAAGTATCTACAAAACACGGCCTGTGTTGGATCTGGCCCCCATTTTAGAAATATGGACATCTCCAAAATGCGTGGTCGCAGAAATGGATACATAGACATGCCTGCCAAATTATTTCAGCATAGGACCATCATTGCCTGTCATTTTAGATCTGCAGGCGTTCGGTGGTGGGGCAATGAAATGTAAAGGACTTTTAATTATCATTTAGGTTTTGTTGACCCAGTGAAAAGTACCGTGGTGGTGAGAGCACATTTTGCTTTTCCCCATGTAAGTGTTGCTGCCATGAAACAAGGACTTTTCTGCAACTTATTCATGGTCAGGATCAGGGCTGGCACATCTTCTAGGTGGCTGCCTAGGGTAGCAGATCTCTGTGGGGTGGCAGGCCATGTGTTTTGGCACATATGGCCTGTTTCACCCCCAGCACCCTGAGATGCGCCACCACCCCCCTCTCCCCATTGCTGCTGATTCAGGCTGTGGGATCGGGGGGAGGGTGGCTATGTTTAGCGGCTGTGGCCCGCAGTAGGACATGTGCTTTAGTGGCATTAACTATTATTTAGGATCAACCCTGGTCAGGAGCAGGTAGAGGCATGAGTGTGTGCAGTGATATGCATCTTTGTAGGACTGCCCAAGCTATGCTTCCACCATGCCCCCATGATATCTTGCTGGGAATGTCTATATACCCGGCTTTCTAACATGGCTCAGGAGGCATCTTTGTGATTTGCACATCTGAATGCCCATTCCGATGTCCAAATCACAAATAGAGCTTCTAAAATGATCCCTAATATGAAATACAGAACCCAGCAACTAGCCCCCTAACCCAACCCATCTCCTACACCCAGCAACTAGCCCCCTAACCCAACCCATCTCCTACACCCAGCAACTAGCTCCCTAACCCAACCCATCTCCTACACCCAGCAACTAGCTCCCTAACCCAACCCATCTCCTACACACAGCAACTAGCCCCCTAACCCAACCCATCTCCTACACCCAGCAACTAGCTCCCTAACCCAACCCATCTCCTACACCCAGCAACTAGCTCCCTAACCCAACCCATCTCCTACACCCAGCAACTAGCCCCCTAACCCAACCCATCTCCTACACCCAGCAACTAGCTCCCTAACCCAACCCATCTCCTACACCCAGCAACTAGTTCCCTAACCCAACCCATCTCCTACACCCAGCAACTTGCCCCCTAACCCAACCCATCTCCTACACCCAGCAACTAGCTCCCTAACCCAACCCATTGCCTACATTAAATACAAAATAAAACTATATATCAATTCACAGTCCTAACAATACACAAATATTAAGCTGCAACCCTTAGCCTTCCTAATAGGTACTGCAAAACAGATACATATGTAAGGATTTTTTTAAACCTTGCCAAATCACATTCCTGAAGAATGTCAGTACGGAATGAGTTCCAACATTTTGGGCATGTATTAGAAACTCTCTCTATGATATTGCCTCCTCATAATCTTTACAGTTGGAACCATGAATAATTCCTTCCTCTAAGACTGCAAAGGCCTAACAGGAGAATATATCACAAGCTTAAAGGCTTGCTGTGAGTGGAGGAGTGACCTAGTGGTTAGAGCAATAGCCTGATTATTAAAACATCTGGGTTTGATTCCCACTTTTATCCTTGGGCAAATCATTGCCTTTGAAGAAAGGCCAAGGCAAGTACTTAGAGATTAGCTAACAAGATGTCATTTTTTAAAAAGGGTTCCAGGGATGATCGGGGAAACTACAGACTGCTGAGCAACATAGATGTAGCCAAGGAAGGTCTTGTCTTACTAATTTGTTATATTTTTTGAAGGAATGAATAAACAGATAGACAAAGGTGAGGCCATCAGTATAGTGTATCTAGATTTTCAGAAAGCCTTTGACAAGATCCCTCTTGAGAGACTCTTGGCAAAATTGAAAAGTCATGGGATAGGAGGCAGTGCGTTATGGTGGATCAGGAACTGGTTAAAATATAGAAAGCAGAAAATAGGGCTAAATGGCCAATCTTCTCCATGGAAAAGGTGAATAGTGGAGTACCCCAGGGATCTGTTCTGGACCCGCTGCTTTTTAACATATTCATAAATGACCTGGAAATGGGAATAATGAGCGAGGTGATCAAATCTACAGATGACACAACATAATTCAAAGTTTTTAAAACCCAAGAGGATTGTGAAAAATTGCAAGAGGATCTTGATAAATTGGATGTCTGGACATCCAAATGGCAGATGAAATTTAATGTGGACAAGTGTAAAGTTATGCACCTAGGAAAGAACAACCCAAACTATGGTTACATGATGCAAGGAACCACCACCCAGGAAAAGAAATTTCGGCATTATCATGATTAATATGCTGAAACCCTCTGCACTTTGTGAAGCGGCAGCCAAGAAAGCAAATTGAATGCTAGGAATCATAAGGAAAGGAATAGAAAACAAAATCAAGGATATTATAATGCCTCTGTATTGTTCCATGGTGTGACCTCACCTTGAATACTGTGTGCAATTCTGGTTGCCATATCTTAAAAAAGATATAGCAGAATTAGAAAAGGTACAGAGAAGAGCCACTAAAATCATACAGAGGATGGAAGGATTCACCTATGAGGAGAGACTTAAAAGGTTAGGGCTCTTCAACTTGGAAAAAGAGGGCTGATGGATGATAGAGGTCTATAAATTAATGAATGGAGTGAAACAGTTAAACATAGGTCGGTTGTTTACGCCTTCAAAAAGTAGAAAGACTAGGGAAAACTCATTGAAGCTACAATGTAGCCCATTTAGGACTAATAAAAGAAAATATTTTTTCACTCAATGAGTAATAAAACTCTGGAATTTGTTACAGGAGGATGTAGTAAAATCTGTTAATGTAGCTGGGTTTAAAAAAGGTTTGGACGAGTTCCTGGAGGAAACGTCCATACCCTTTATTAAAGAGGACTGGAGAAATCCACTGCTTACCCCAGGATAAGCACTGTGGAATTTGTACCTTTTTGGGAACCTGCCCAGTACTTGGAACTTAGATTGGCCACTATTGCAAACGTGATACTGAGCTTGATGGACCTTGGTCTGACCCAGTATGGCATTTTTTATGTTCTTATCTCTCAAGACCAGTGATATGATCTATCTTAATCAGCTTAGCACCTACATTATCTCTTTCTCTATTTACCATTTTATTCTTTTTTTTCTCTTTATTATATTGTATGCTTCTCTTTCTTGTAACTGATCTAACTAATTAGATGCTCTGTTTGGTTCATAAGAATTTTACTGAGCCTTGTAAACAGAAAAAAAAATATGTACAATTGAAGAAGCAATATATTTATTAGGATTTATTAACCGACTTCATGAAGAGATTTACCCAAGGCAGTGTACAGCAGCATATTTGTGGCATCACAATCCCATAGCATGAAATCCAATTAATTAATTACAATTACTTCTTAATCTTATGGTGATTTGTCCTAACCACTTATGATAATTCCAAAGTTGGCATTTAAGGAAAATTCTATAGGTAAGAAAGTCTTGCTCAGCACTCTTCATAGCAGTCTACTTTTTTTTCCTTACACTGGCCTCCATCTACACTTACCTTACAGCCAGGAAAGACAGCAATTCAAGCCTATGGCAGCGATGGTGAGTTATTTTTTTCACTGGCCTGCCCACAAGGAAATCAATCAGTTACTAATATAACTCTATTATTAATTAGTGATATAATTTATTCTCCTTTTTCTATTCTCACCATGGAAAAAAAACTGACTTTGATCACATTCGAGAAATAACTTTCATTTTCTGCCTAATAGATCACAGAGATGCACACACCTAAGAAAAAAGTTTGGTTCATGCTTGTTTAAAACATATTTCTGTATTTGTACTACATTTTCATTCTTTAGGCATGCATTGCATGTGTGCTAGAACCTTTTTAAGCAAGAAAATTGATTTGTTAATTCATAGGTTCAGAGTCTACATACGATTGGCGTGCACTTGGAATTTTTAGATGCCCAAACAAACTGTTACTCAATGGGATCTAGTTACAAATAGCATGTGCTAACCATTAGCCCAGCTTAATAAACATGCACCAAGTGTTCCATTGAATGTACATCCCTAATGGATCACTGTAGTGACTAAGCAGCTGGTGGTGGCTTAAGGAGATATCTTTATCATGGATTTGCTATATGTTATGGTATATAGATGCCAGTTTCGGTGGGTGAGCACTCCCATTATTGAGCATTAGAGATGTGCTTTCAGTTAAAGCAAAAGCCACAATCTCGGGAAAACAGGAAAATGACAAAATTGTAATTTCCAGTTTCCCATCAATAGTGTGCACTCTTTTCAACAGTGCACACCATTATTTATTTATTTAGACAGATTTGTATACCACCTTATCCTACAATCAAAGTGGTCACATCACAATTGGAGGGTTACATTTAACATGAGGGTTCTTAACAACATTATACAATGACTCATATGTCTAGTTGGGATGAGTGGGTATCGAGTTGGCGGAGGTAGTTGCATTACCGTTCGGGTGGAGACTGTTGTCTGTTTGCTCATAGGCTTCTGTAAAGAGCAGGGCTTTAAGGGCCTTGCAGAAATCTATGATGTCATTTAATGTCCTCAGGCTCGTTGGGAGGGAGTTCCAAAGTGTGGACGCCAGTAGTGAAGGAGCTCTTCTTGAAGTTGTTTGTTTAGTCTTGTGATATCCTGCAGGTATGCTGATCATGTTTTCATTGGTCCTTTTTGGTCTATTGCTGATATCCCTTGTTATGATATCTTGGAGTGCATCTGCCAAGAGATGGTGAATGATTTTAAAGATGATCAGGACTGTTTTAAATTTTGCTCTGGCCATCACTGGGAGCCAATGCAGTTGCTGTAAGATGGGGGTGATGTGCTCAGTTCTTGGAGTGTCTGTAATGATGCAGTGTTTTGCACCATTTGGAGTGGGTGTACAGTCTGCTGAGGGAGGCCTTGATATAACAAGTTTCCGTAATCAAGCAGAGGTGTGATGAGTTCTTGTCACACTGTGCGGAAGTGGTCCTGGCGGAGTATTGGCTTGATCTGTCTGATGGTCCTCAAACGTTGATAGGCCTTGTTTGCAGTTTTGGTGATGTGGGATTTCAGGTTCAGAGCTCTGTCCATTGTGATGCCCAGGTACTTAACTTCATCTTTGACTACTATGAGTTTGTCTAGAATGCTGATAGTTTGTGGTGGAATGAAGGTGGGGTTCCTGGTGATGAACATTGCCTCCGTTTTATTGTAGTTGACCGTCAAGTTATTGGCTGTGAGCCAGGCATTCATGGTTATTGTTGTGGTGTTAAGTGCTAGTAGGTTGATTGGAGCATACACCATGATGTCATCAGCATAGAGGTGATAGTGGAGTTTATGGCGTTTGTTCATGTTGCATATGGGTTGGATGTAAATATTAAAGAGCATTGATGACAGGGCTGAACCTTGTGGTATTCCCTGTGTGACGGGGAACTGCAGTGATTTCTTTTGGGCACATTTGACTTGTTGCATTCAATCTTCCAAGTAGGAAGTAAACCACTTCAGAGTATTCTTGCATACTCCTATATGCTGCAGGCCTCCTGGAGCCACAACTGAACATCTCTCCCTGGTACTTGAAGCAATATGTGCACACAGCAGAAAACACAAACCCCTCATTGTACTAGGAGACTACAACCTAACCTCTGCACCCACCAAGGAAGCCACAGCATTCCTAAAAGCCATGGAGTCACTAAAATATTGTCAGACAATCAATGCCCCAACACACCAGCATGGTACAACTCCGGATATGGTCTTTATTCTAATGCACTTGGTGGAACAGGGCAAGGCCACAACACCAACAATCATGCCGGTCCCTTCGTCAGATCATCATGTGATTGACTTTACCTTGACCCTGAATAACCCCACCCAACACATGGAAGATGAGAGCATAGCCATAGCTTATACTATTGCAAAAGAGTGTGCACTATTGATGAGAAATGGGAAATGACAACTTTGTCTTTTCCTCTCTTGCCAAGATTTCGGCTGTGGTTTTAAATACACTATTGACAGGAAATGAGACAAGACAAAAAAAAGAACAATAAAAACAAAATGAAAGTTTTGGCCTGTATACCTCTAGTACGCACAGCCTGTGTGGAGGGTGGAGCCTTAAGTCCCAGAACAGGGCTTGGAGTAAAAGGAAAAGGAATAAAACTGAGTCTCACCTCCTTTCTGCCAAGGAAAGAAAGTTGAATGGTGTCTGCAAACAGTGCTTGCAATGTATAGGAGTCACAGGCAAAGGATATGAATCTGGAAGTACTGAACTAGAGAGATGCATTTATTTAATTATAGTATTTAGCTCACACTTTTCTAAGAGGATATCAAAGTGAGTTACCTTCAGGTACAGTATGCATTTTCCCTGAGGCAATCAAGGAGTAAGTGACTTGCCGGTGCCACAAGGAATGCCAGTGGGATCGGAATCCTTGTCTTTCTGCATCTAAGTTGCTGCCCTAATCACTAGGCCGCTTCTCAGCTCTGAGCTATCCAGCTGAAACGGGGCAGTCCCCACCTGAGTTCAATAAAAATGAAAGTATTTTTCAGGATCAAGAGGAATTTCTGTGCAGAGTCAAGGTACAGAAGCAAGGGAGTCTTATTAGAAGAGCACATGAAAAGCCAAGGGAAAGGGGAGATGTACCAAGGGAGGACTCGCTGAGTTTGAGAGGAGAGCACAGAGATTTTTTTTCCTGTTATATGAGATCCGTGAAGCTATACAAATGAACTTCATTAGTTTCCTGGTTTGTCCAGTAAAATATACTTATATAGCTCTGGGGTGGATACTGGACTTTTTGGAAGTGATTTAAGGTCTTCAGAGAAAGAGTGAATGGACTGGAGACAGGGGCGGCCCAAGGGGGTGCAGGGCCATGTGCAGAGACGCGGTGTGGGACCTCATTTGCATAAATATTTGCATAATGTTAACATGCACTAAATTTTAGTAAACATGCCTCTTAATGTGTGTATGGATAAAAACAGGCTTGGTGTGGAGGAATAGTCTAGTGGTTAGAGCACTAGCTTGAGAACCAAAAGACCAGTGTTCAAATCCTACTGGCACTCCTTGTGACCTTGGGCAAGTCACTTAACCCTCCATTGCTCAGAAAAATCCAAGTTATCAATGTCCCTGTTTAATGTACATTTACCAAGTTTAAGTTACAATGTAAACCACTTTGATTGAAATGATAAAGCAGTATAAAAAAACTGATAAAATATTTCTACATTATTATACTCCAGTGCCAACTGCCAGACACATTAGGAAGTACTACAAACACTGCCCATTTAAAACCCATAGCAAACCTGCCGTATCATAACAGCACTACCAGGCCTCACAAAGCAACATACCCTATCTATCAAAAGGCAACACTGCAAATATTAAACCAATACATCTCAGAGAATACCAATACATCTTCCACTGGGGAAAAAGAACAAGTGGCACTGTCAAATAGAAACTACATAAACAGAATACCTCAGCTCGGTTACTTATTTATTTATTTAGACAGTTTTGTATACCACCTTATCCTTCAATCAAAGTGGTCACAACACAATTGGAGGGATACATTTAATAGGAAGGGATATGCTCACATGCACAAATACTATGTACTTGAAGTGGGAGTGGGTAGTTAGGGCCACGTGGTGAAGGTAGTTGTTGGGTCGACTGGGTAGTATCTAGTTTGTGGGCACTTAGAGTGGTTGCCCATAGGCCTCAGTAAAGAGAAGAGTCTTGAGTGCTTTTTGAAACTCTTTGGTGTTGTTTAGGGTCCTTAAGTCCATAGGGAGAGAGTTCCATAGTGCCGGTACCAGATGCGAGGGAGCTCTCTTGGATGTTGTTTGCTTAATCTTGTGATAGCCCTCTGGTGTGCTGATCCTGTTGCCATTGTTGGTTCTTCTAGGTCTGTTGCTGACATCCCTCATTATTATATCCTGGAGCGCATCTGCTGAGCGGTGGTGGAAGATTTTGAAGATGTTCAGGATAGTTTTGAATTTCGACCTTGCAATTATTGGTAGCCAGTGTAGTTGTTGTAGGACAGGGGTGATGAGTTCAGACCTTGTCGTGCCCATGATGATTCGTGCTGCAGTGTTCTGTACCATTTGTAGTGGGTGAATAGTCTGCTGGGGGAGGCCTTGGTATAGTGAGTTCCCATAGTCTAGCAATGGGGTGATGATTGCTTGGCAAACTGTGCAGAAGGGGTCTTGATTAAGGATTGGTTTGAGTTTTCTGATGATTCTCAAACCGTGGTAGGCTTTTGCGGCAGTTTTAGCGATGTGAGATTTTAGATTCAGTGCTCAGTCCAAGGTAATGCCCAGGTACCTCACTTCATCCTTGACTGCTATAGTTTTGTTTAGAATGCTGATTGTTTGGGGCGGATTGAAAGTGGAGTCTCTAGTGATGAACATAGCCTCGGCTTTATCAAAGTTGACCGTCAGGTTTTTAGTGGTGAGCCAGGTGTTCATGTCTTCGAGGCATCTTGTCATTGTTGTCATGTCCGGTGATTGTATGTTGATTGGGGCATATATCATGATATCGTCAGTATAAAGGTGGTAATGTTGCTTGTGGCGTTTGATGATATTGCATATGGGTTGAATGTATATATTAAAGAGTATAGATGAGAGTGCTGAGCCTTGTGGTATTCCTTGCGTGACAGGGAACTGCAGTGATTTCTTTTGCGCACATTTGACTTGCTGCGTCTAGTCAGTCAAGTAGGAGGTGAACCATTTTAGGGTGTTCTTTCTTATTCTGATCTGCTGAAGGCACTGTAGCATTATGGTTTGAGAAACTATGTCACATGCAGAACATAGACCGTCACCAAACAAAGAACAAGGGATCACAATTTAGAAATAGGAAGACAATAATTAAACTGGGAACCCCAAAAGCCAAACTTGGAATGTACAACAACACTGCAGAAATAAAACTATAAATTAATTTCCACCTGTATTGAACAAAATGCAGATGTTAAAGATGCACATTTCCTAGAGCTAACATATTCCAGTTAATAAATTCAAAATAAAAAAGTATTTTCTACCTTTTGTTGTTTGTGCATTTTATTTTTCAGTTGCAATTGCTCCAGTCACTTTCTTCTAGTTTCTTATTTATTTATTTATTTACATTCTCTTATATACCGCGCTATTCTGCATCAGTGCGGTTTACATTGAACAAACTGAAATTACATTGAACAGGGTATTATAACTTGGAGATAACTATTTTACAGGGAACATGGGCTATGGAGGGTTAAGTGGCTTGCCCAAGACCACAAGGAGCACCTGTGGGACTAGAAACCCCAGTCCTTCCGGCCCAAGGTTGCTGTCCTCTAGTGGGATTTGAACCACTGACCTTCCGGCCTGAAGTACCTTGCCCCAACCACTAGGCTACTCCTCCACTCCTCTTCTTGTCTTCTGCTATCTCTCCATTGTCTGCTGAACATTTGTCCTTTTTCTCTCTTCTAGTTTTTTCCATTCTTTCTCTACATCTGCTTCAACATACTGATCGTTCTCCTTTTGCTCTTTCCTCTATCTCTTTCTTTATTCCTTTTTCATCCACTCAAATTTTATCTCTCCATCCTCAATCCCCACTTACACTCCCAATACCCGGCCAATCATAGAGTTTTCTTCCCTCCCACATAAAATATTTTTCCCCTCTCCATTTCATTCTCCCAGCCCCATCCCATTCTAGTCCTCCGACAACATCAACTCCCTTCTAGTTCCAGCCCCACCCAGCATCCGCTCCCTTCTAGTCCCCTCATCAGCCCATTTTCAGTCCTATCCTAGCCCCACCATCAACCTATTTCCAGTCCTAGCTTCCCCATCCATTTCCAGTCCTATCCAAGCCCCCCCCCCATCAGCTCATTTCCAACCCTAGACCACCATCAGCCCATTTCCAGTCCTATCCTAGCCCCACCATCAACCCATTTCCAGTTCTACTGTAGCTCCCCATCCATTTCCAGTCCTATCCAAGCCCCCCATCAGCCCATTTTCAGTCCTAGCCCCCCCATCCATTTCCAGTCCTATCCCAGCCCCCATCAGCTCATTTCCAGTCCTTTCCTAGCCCCACCATCAGCCCAGTTCCAATCCTAGCTCCCCTCCACCCAGCCCATTTCCAGTCCTAGCTCCTCCCCACTCAGCCCATTTCCAATCCAAGCCCCCCCAATGAGCCTGTTTCCAGTCATAGCCCCTCCATGAGTCCATCTCAATCCATGAGTCCATCTCAATCCCCACAGCCCCCCACAGCCCATTTCCAATTCTAGCCCCTCCCACCAGCCCATTTCCAGTCCTATCCTAGCCCCTCCAACAGCTCATTTCCAATCCCAGCCCTCCATTAGCCCATTTCCAGTCCTTTCCTAGCCCCGCCATCAGACCATTTCCAATCCTAGCCCCCCCAATAGCCCATGTCCAGTCATATCCTAGCCCCTCCATCAGCCTATTTCCAGTGCTAGCTTCCCCCCCCCCACAGCCCATTTCCAGTCCAAACCCCCCTCCCCATCAGCTATTTCCAATTCAAGTCCCCCTCCACAGCCCATTTCCAGTCCTATCTCCCCCCCTGTTCCAAGCCCCCCCCCCTCCCGAAGAGCCCTGCGGCTATCTAATATGCTTTAGAGGGAATTGGAGAGGCCCCGGCTCATCTTTAACAGCTGATGAGGTGAAGCGCATATTTTTCCTTCACTTCGACAGCTGTACTGAAGTTTAGAATGCTGCCGCACTGAGGTCGAAGGGGACTTCCTGTTTCCTGGTGCTCAGTGCGGCAGCGTTCTAAACTAGTGATATTAATGATAAACATAAAGCACCACACTGACAAAGCGTAAAAATTAAGATATCATTTTTGGAAGGGTCTATGCTCTGTCCCCCTACAAACTGAATGATCCCACATTGAAATAGCGCTGATCAGGGTTTCTGTCGTTTAGATAGGGCAGGTTTGTTATTGCTTGCAAATGTACAGCAACAGCAGAGTGGGCACCTAGCAAAGGGCAACTGTACTGATGCTGTAAATGGGATACAGGGGGCTGCAGGCGGCACATGCTGTGGTCCAGCTGGGGCACAGTGTGGACTAGGCAGATGCCTAGGTGGCACATAGGAATGCTGAAACTGTAAAGCAGCAAGACAGCAACTGACGAGGGTCCAACATGGGCACGAGTGTGTGTCCTACAGTGTCATAGGGGATATTACCCAGCAGGTACCCCCAAGGGCACATAACATTGGCAGGCAGTGCCAGGGGGAAACGCGTATGTCCATGTGGGCACCCCTACCTGAGAACCCACACCATAGGCAGCTGCCTACCGGCACACTGGATGGCCTGGGACTACGCACCACCAGTACCACCACCGGCATAATGACTTGGCAGCATAGTGGCGGAAGGGTGCTGGTGGCAGAGGGAACAGTGGCATCTGCCCACAGCAGACCACGGCCAAGCCCCGCTTAGATGGGTGCCGTGCACTGCAACAGACAGGGTCTGTCTGACGAACAGTCATGGTATCCCCAGGGAATGATCTGTCCCTGTGGCAACAGTGTGACGCAGTACACACAGCCAGTGTGCTCAGGAGCAGAAGGTCACAAGTTTAAGTCCCAGCTGTGGCTCCTGCCAACCCTGTCCCCAAATTTTACCCAGTACTAAACCATGGTAATAAAGATGGAACCTTTATTGCAGATAAAATAAACATGCCTGAAACGCCTATATTTTACCCTACAGAGCACAGACACCATAAACATGTGCAATCCCTAGAGCAGAGTTTCCCAACTGCAGTCCTGGAGGGCCAAACACCATTCAGGTTTCATGCTATCCCTAATAAATATGCCTGTGCTGCATTTGTATGCGCCGCCCCCATTGTATGCAAATGTATCTCATGCATATTCATTAGGGACAGAATGAAAACCTGAACAGTGTTTGGCCCAAGAGGACTGGAGTTGATAACCTCTGCCCTAGAGCAGTGGCCAACAGGGGCATAAACACCCACACCCACAGGCTCCACTATCCAAAGCCTCATGGAGAGTCAGGCTGTTGGGCCCTGCACGGAGCAGCATCTCCGAATACTGGCACCTGCATACCTTAGTAATGCTGTCCTAAACTTGGGAACACATTCCACATATATCAAAAGGTTGCTATGATTAATGTCAGCTAACAAATCCTAAGTTAAACACAATTAGTTGATAGAGATTCATCATAGCAACCTTTCTGATATCTGTGTAGTGTGTTTCAGTTATTGATTCTGACAGTGTTTACCACCCCGGGGAGTGACCCTAACAGTATTGAGTACCATAGCAATGCCCACACTGTGCCCAGGACTGGTGTGGTGGCCAGGGCTGCAACAAACTTCTATATTTGCACAATGCTGGCATAGGTGTGGGAGTGTGTGTATGTCTATCCAATATGTTGTGGCTGCCTACATCTCCCTGAGCCCACACTGCTTGCACTGCTTTCAGTGTTAGCCTGCCAATGTGCATAATGAGGAGCAAGGTACTGTGGGTATGGCCCGGACAGGGTGGCCTGGGCAGGATGCATCTGCACAGGGCATAGGACAATGGCTGGGACATTGTAGTGCCCGACCACCACCTGCTCAGACAGGGTGGCCACAGCATGTCATGCTGGGAGGTCACTCTCACCCAGACTGACTGGCTAGGTTCCCCCCATAGTGCTGTACAGTATTTCTCTCAAGTGATATTTATGGATTCTCTTTTCTGGGGCCCAATCACTGACTTTTCTGCTTGGTGTGTGTGTGTGCTCACATCCCATTTTTGGGTACACACAGTTCCTCCAGGAACATGCACTATGTACTAGCTAGCAGATTATCTGCAGTTAGCATGTGTATGGCTGGAACATCTTGCATGGTGCAGCAGGTAGAGACTGACTGTGTTCTCTGCTGGTGAATGTCAGATAGCGGTGGGGTGCAGATGAGCTTTTCCAGCATTCTGCCTGTCTGCCATTGGCTTATGTGCTGCGTACAGATTTGCATTGATTGCCCTGTAGGGTGCCCGTTCCCCAGCAGAACTGGGGTTGATGGCCCCCTCTACTGCCACCATTGCAGAGATGTAGAATGTGGATCAGTTGGTGGGAGATCCTGTCCTCCACCCTGAGTCACAGAGGGCAGGTTGGGTGGTACTACATATTCTGCTTTTGGGTCCAAACTCCCCCCTTCACTTATAACATGAGACCATGGCACCCACACAGGATATGCACTACTCTGGGTGCATCATAGTCCAAAGGGCTAGACATGACTGGGAAACACAGATGGACACAGGTGCATCCTAGGTGTGTCTGCAAGGGCTACCCATCACACACTGGCACTGATGAGGACCTGCATCATAGCATATCTCAGCCAAGCCAGGTGCTGCATACCTGGTGCTAGGTGCCTCACCTCACCATCAGGGTGAGCACAGGACCTGCACAATGTCATAGTCTATAGCTACTCTGTGCCAGTAACACACACGGCCAGTTCCCCCTACCAGGCCGAGGTGCAGTGGGGGTGCATACCCCATCTTGTGATCATCTGTAGACTGCTGATCTGCATGTGCAGTGCATCATGGGTACGGGTGGGTTTACCCTATCCTAGTAACCACAGCAAACAGTTTGTGTGGTGACCTGCAGTCTTTCTGTGGCCAGCCAGGGGTATGTTGGTAGCTATGGAGATGTAGCCCACTGGTTACTTCAATGACTGTGGAGACAGAGGTCATGGGTTTGAACCTACAGTGTTGTTATTTAATAAGGCTGTCTGAGGCTTTTCCCTTTAATTTAAATCCGTGCTTGCAGCAAAATGCACCCTCACAGTGCTATAACCTTAAGGTGCCTCATAAGACACCCTATAAAGCGTCCTATAGGGCACATTAGAAGGTGCCTTGGCGAACAGGGCACTTTATAATGTGCCCTATGGAGTGCCTTATAGGGCGCCTTATGCAGCACCTTATGTTACGGCACTGTGAGGGTGTTTTTGCTGGCAGCACTGATTTAACTTAAAAAGGAAATGCCTCAGACAGCACTGATTTAGATTAAAAGGAATTGTCTCAGACAGCTTTCTTACATAACACCACTGTAGGTTTGAAGCCATGACCTCTGCCATCTGTAGTCATTGCAGTAACCAGTGGGCTATATCTTTATAAGCTTCTAATACTGCACTGGCATGAACTTAGGGTTAACGTGTGTTAACGTTGCCACCACCCGCTCCCTAACCTTGAGGGTTTGAGGAGGGGTCGGCCTTGAGGTTGAGGTTGTAGTTGTGAAGGTCGAATGATAAGGCAGGCAAAAGAATATTTTTTTACATAAGGATTTATTTCTCCCGCTCCGTGGTAGAATGGAACAGGCGTAAAGGAATATATATTAGCCAAAGTAGGAACAAAGGAAAAACAGGTTCTTCAAATGCTGTGCTCAAAAATGTCCTTCAACACTGGAGTTCACATTCCGTCATGTGACCTCTACTTTTAAATCAATTAAACAAGGAGAAAACAATAATGTTCCTGTATTGTAACCAAGTTTATTTATTTATTTATTTATTTATCTATATTTTTTCTATACCGCCCCTTCCAGCGATCAAGGGCGGTTTACAAGGAACATTTTAACAATTGTACACCGATGTATACATTTACATTGAACAATCAGATTCAACTATTTACAATGAACGGTTAAGTTTAACTATTTACATTGAACAAAACTTCAACTTCAAGATGTATTAGTAATACTAACAACCATTAAATTATTTACATTGGATATTTACAGTGGTTGTGTTTTGTGTATATTTTGGAATTTATTTCCTTTTATGACGTAAATCGGGGGTGTGTATGGGGTTTCAGACGGGGGGGGGGTGAGTTGTTTAGTTTTGAGCAAGGGGGTTTGTGTGTGTAATACCATGGTTATGGAGGTGTTTTGGGGGTATATGGGATTTCAAAGTGTTCAGTAAAGAGGTAAGTTTTTAGCTCTTTCCTGAACTGATAGAGGTCATTTATGACGCGAAGGTCTATTGGGAGGTCATTCCAGAGCGTAGGGGCAGTGAATGTGAATGCTCTGGAGCTAGTGGTTTTCTTTGTCTTCCTGAAGGCTTTTGGTGTGATAAGGGAGTGGGCTTCGTTTTGTCTGTGTGATCTAGTTTTGTTTGGTGATTGCAGTAGTGTGGATAGGTGTGAGGGGGCTATGTCTTTTATGAGTTTAAAGGTTGTTAGGATAGTTTTGTATCTGATTCGGCTATTGATTGGGAGCCAGTGTAGTTCTAGCAGTATTGGGGTTACGTGGTCTGTTAGACGTGCTTTAGCTATTACTTTTGCACAGATGTTCTGAGCTCTTTGAAGAAGGTATGTGCTTTTTTGAGGGAGGCCTATTAATAGACTGTTGCAGTAGTCAAAGTGGGGGTGATTAGTGTATTTACTACAGATCTAAAATCTTGAGTTTCTAGGAGTGGCCTTAGGTGCTGAATAGTTTTTAGTTTGTAGTAGATGGTTTTTACGGTTTGTTTTATGTGTGGTAGCATGGTGAGTGTGTGATCTATTATCACACCTAAATATTTTACTTCTTTTCTAACAGGTATGGATGTTCTGTTAATTGTGATTGTTTCTGGGAAGGTGTTCTTTGTGGTTGATGACCTTGTTACGAACATTGCTTCCGTTTTTTTGAGGTTGATGCTGAGGTAGCTAGATTCTAACCAGGAGGAGGTCTCAGTCATACATTCTGATAGTGTGTCATATGAGGGGTTTTTAGCGGTTATAGGGATAGCGAGCATGATGTCGTCGGCGTATATAAAGTGGTTAATCCTGTGTTTTTTAAATATGTTTGTTATTGGTTGTAGATACAGGTTAAATAGGAGGGCGGAGAGGGCTGATCCTTGGGGTATTCCTTGGCCTTGGGGGAATGGTTCTGATGCTTCTTGGTCAATTTGTACGCGTATTAGTCTGTTTGATATGTAGGACTTGAACCAATCAAGGACAGTCCCGCCTATTCCTAAGCTTTGTAGTCTGTTGATCAGTGTGGAGTGGTTAATGTTGTCAAAGGCGGCAGAAATATCTATGAATAGAAGTAGGAAGCCTTGGTTGTTGTCATCTGTACCTCTGATGAGGAAATCCATTAGGGTGATTAATAGAGTTTCTACTCCATGGAATGGGCGGAACCCAAATTGGTGTGAGTCAAGTGGTTTATGTTCATCAATGTGTTCTTGTAACTGTATTTGAATTGTTTTTTCTATTATTTTAGCTATAAATGGATGCTGGCTATGGGTCTGTATGAGTTCGGGTCTTTTGGGTCAAGCTTGTTGTTCTTTATTATTATTGGTCTAAGTGTTGTGAGTTTTAAGGCATCAGGCATTATGCCTTGTGAGAGGGATTGGTTCACTATATGTTGTAGATTTTCCGCCAGTTCCTCCTTTGCACATTTAATCCATGATACAGGGCATGGGTCTAGTGGGGAGGTTGTTGTGTTGATCATTGTTACGATTTTAAGGAGTTGTTTTCGGTCTATTATGTGGAAGTTAGTCCATTCGTTTATGAGTTTAGTGCTTGTAAATATTGGTGTCAGAGTAGTGGTTTTGTTTTTTAGTTTCGCTGCAAAGTGTGTTGCTAATGTTTGTACATTTATTGCTGGTTGTTTAGGCTCGGTGTTATTAGTTTTAGTTAGTGTTTTTACTATCGCAAATAGTTCTCTCGGGCGGTTGATGGCTGAGTTTAGTACTTTAGAGTGGTAGTCTCTTTTTGATTTGTTGATTGCATTTTTGTATCCAGTAAGTATTAACATGTATTGGGATTTGTTTTCATCCGATTTTGTTTTCCTCCATCTCTTTTCTTGTTTCCTTAGTTGCTTTTTTAGTTTTGCTAGCTCTTTCGTGAACCACTTTTCGGTCTTTTTTGTTTGTCTATGTAAGACTTGTGTGGGGACAGCTGCATTTTGAATGGTTGAATTCCAATGTGTTATGGTTGAATTGATGTCTGATGAGTTTGTGTTGAGTTTGGGTAATACTTCGTTGAGGAATGTATTCTTGTTAAAGTGTGCGAATCGTGATGTATGTGGAGGTGTGCTTGTGGTGTTTTTTGGAGCTTGTATGCTTCAGCTTGTATGCTTCAGCTTATTTTTACCGCTTCATAAGCTCTTCAGCCAGGTACCTAAACAGCATACAATTTAGGATATCATAGCAAATGACCATTCAAGCTTTGCTTTACTTATTTCTGTCAATCAGACAGGTTGAGCAGTCCATTGGTTGATTCAGTTCAATCATTGGCAAAGGAGAAGCCAAGGGCATTTCTACTTCAGGACTCTTTTCTGATTGTACTAGCTTCTGGTCAGGAATTGCTCGTTTATCTAAGAATTCTTTGAACTCTCTAAGGAGTAATTCAGCCTGCTTTCTAACTGGGCTGGGCTGAGGATTTGCTCCTTCCTTGGGTAAGTAATTGTTTGCAGACTTTACTTCAGGAAAGCAAGTAATGTCGTCTCTGTTAAAACATCCATTCAATGCACTGGAGTTACCCCTCCCCCACTTGTCTCTGTAAGTAAGTGTCGGGTTAGCCAGTTCAGTTGTATGAGGAGTGCTTCTAAAGAGTGCTTCAAACGTAGGACCTTCTAATTCCTCCCGACTTATATCTCTCCCATACAGGTCAGCTGTGTTTCTATTAGCCTGCTTGCTAAGTCTTTCAGCTGTCTGGTGAGAATAGCTGGGTCTGTTTAAACGAGTTTCAGGCTGCAGCCAACTGCCTTCATAATGCCTGAGTCTGTCCTGAGTCTTAAAATCAACATTCACTCTTTCTGGCTTCTCATAAAACTTGTCATCTGAATTAAACACACCATGTACCTTGTATTGAGGATTGTCTGGGAATTCCTTGCCACTCTGCCTTCCTTTCCACGGGTCAGCTCTCTCCTCCAGAAGCCTAGGCTTTATCCCTGGGTCTCTCAGTGCTTCACATCTCTCTTGTTCCCAGAAGGTTCTTTCAGGCACTGAGTATCCCTGGTACCTGCTTCTTGGTTCTGAATCCCTTCTCCTAGGATTACAGCTGGGCAGTGTTTCTCCTTCTAAGTCAAGGGTTTCTGCATCAAAGGCTGCTTCCTGCCTTTCACGTTGCTTCCTTCTTCCTTGCCTTGCTCCGTCTTTCCTCTCTCTCTCTTGTCTCTCTCTGTTTAACAAGCTGCCTTTGCTTTGGGCAGCCCGCCCCCTGCTAGGGCGTGCCCAATCAGTAACTCTGCTTCTCCCTTCCCCCGAGGTGAGCTGTGTTAGCTGATTAGCCATGTGTTTCTTGTTCTGAGCAGAGAAAATCCTGCATTTACCTGCAGTACCAAAACCTTCCACCGGGTCACCATCTGTTTCCATGGCTTCTGGGGAAGCTACCACGTCACAACGTGCCACGGCACCCACTATCGCACGATACAGATTCTTGCTACCTTAGGACCGGGACACCCACTCCTTATATGGCATTCCTCACATTATCGCTGCAACTGGCGCCGGTAATATTAAGACAGTTTAGTAAACATACCCCCAAGTCTTTCTGATGGTCCCGGAAAAAAGAAATTTGAACGTCACCAACCAGAAGATTCCACTGCTGTAGTCTGGAACCCAAAAGCTTAACTTTATTCTTCGGGAGATCCAAATCCCTGACAAGGTCGTTCAATTCACCTTGCGTTATGAGGTGTAGCTCATTAGCAGTGGCCAGAAGAAACTCTGGGTCAGGTGAGGTTGACGGTTCATGACTACAAACTTCTTCCTCTTCCTCACTTGATTCTAATGATAATGATTTTGACATTTTGGGAATCGGCAACCCTTCTCCATGAGGCACTGGGCGTATTGCAGATGGAATGTTTGGATATTGCACGGTGCACTTACTCTTTCTGGATATGCCTTTCTGAATTGGAGGAACCATGCAGAAGTAGCAATTGCTGACGTGATCCGTGGGCTCTCTCCAGATCATTGGAACTGCAAAAGGCATTGATTGTCTTTTCCCATTCATCAATTGCCTGAGATTTGTTGCACATGTATTGTAGCATATGTGTGGCGCCCAGCTCTTATCCAGAGCTCCTATTCTGCAGCCAAAATATAAGTTGTAGGCTTTCTTAACCGCCACAGTCATATTCCGTTTTTGTGATGTAAAAGTCACTTCACCACGAATATAGCAGAAATTATCTGCATTATTAACACAAGTACGATGCATCGCCAAATACGCTGTGATTGACCTATCGGCATAAAATAATGCAAAATAATTAATTTTTAATTTTTCTGTGACTAATACACCTTAAGATTTGTACAGTCAAGTGATGCAAATTTAAATACTGATTGCATCATCTGGTTTTGGACAGATATTTCTATTGGTTGTAAGTAAAGATTATGCAATCTCACGCAAATGTTGCATAATAAACAGATAATGGCCCCTAATGACTAATTAATAGCATATATCTTAGCAACTAGACCTAATCAGCCATTTTCATTATGATTGCTGTGTTCAGCAGCCTTAAATTAGTTTAGAACAGTTGCTTTTGTGTCCGAAGCATTTTGGCTGTTGAACAGTGTATATAAACCACTTTCTTTGTGCTGATAGAGTAGGAGGGATTCAATGGGATACTGGGAGTCTATCTTCCTCTCCTTGCTTGGGAACAAATGTCAGGAACCAATTTCAACTTGCTTTTTAACAAAACATTCTTAATTCTCGAGTGGCATTTAAAAAAATAAAATGTGATTTAATATGCAACTTCTTCAGTAGTGATGTGACACAAAATGCATTTTATATGAGGGATGATGAATCTGTTTCCTCCATTCACAGTCACCTGTCACACTTATTCTGGATCCCCTTGTTTCTTACTGGCTGGATCTCCTAATGGATGGAATGCAGTGACTCCTCCATATTCCAGGACACTTTGGTACTTATTTTATAATGCTCTGCTCTACTATGCTGCATAATACTCCCCTCCTTGGGTCATCTGTCAGCATGGAGACCAGCAAGGTGTTGCTGATTTTCTGTTTATGGGTGAAGAGGATTCTCCCCTCCTTTCTCCCCATTACAGTGCTAAATTGCTGTTCTTGTTAAGTGCCATTGAGTCGGAGTCGACTCATGGCGACCCTCTGGATAGCTATCCTAAATTGTGTTCGGTCTTCAGTCAGGTGGCTCATTGTTGACAGACTGTTACCCGTAGCTGCTGTTATTGTATCGATCCATCTCATTACTGGCCTTCCTCTTTTGCGTTGACCTTCTATCTTGCCAAGCATGATGTCTTTCTCTAATGATCTCTCTCTTCGCATGATGTGTCCAAAGTATGAAAGTCAAAGTCTTGTCATCTGAGCTTCTAAAGAAAGTTTAGGTTTGATCTCCTCTAGTACCGACTGGTTTGTTTTTTGGGCAGTCCATGGTACACAGCATTCGCCACCAGCACCATAATTCAAAGGCATCAATTTTCTTCCTGTCTATCTTTTTCACTCTCCAACTTTCACATCCATATGATGTTATTGAAAATAGCATGGCTTGAACAAGTCAAATCTTTGTATGGAGAGAGACATCTCTGCTCTTGAGAATCTTATCTACGTCTTTCATAGCCATTCTGCCAAGAGCAATGCGTCGTCTGATTTCTTGACTGCTTGTTGCTTCTTTATTGATAGTTGATCCAAGTAAGTTAAAGTTGTTCACAATTTCAATTTCTTCTCCTTCAACAATGAACCTGTTGATTATGCCAGTTGTCATGATCTTTGTCTTCTTTACATTAAGGTGCAGGCCCATTTTGAGACTATGTTCTTTGATTGTGAGAAGCAAATGTTTCAGATCATCTTCACTTTGAGCCAGTAATGTGGTATCATCAGCATAGCGAAGGTTGTTGATGTATCTTCCACCAATCTTCACACCTCTGTTTTCTTCATACAATCCCGCTTCTCTGATGTTTTATTCTGCATATAAATTAAACAGGTAGGGGGAAAGTATGCAGCCTTGTCTTACACCTTTGTTTATTTTAAACCATTCTGTTTCTCCTTGTTCCGTTCGAACCGTTGCTTCTTGATCAATGTACAGATTGTGCAAGAGTATGATCAGGTGTTCTGGTATACCCAAGCTTCTTAATGTGGCCCAGAGTTTCTCATGATTTACACAGTCAAATGTTTTGCTATAAGACATCTTTACAGCTTATGACTCACATTTCATGCGCAGCTACATCAACAGTCAGACGTCCCGAGGGCTTTGATCCAACCACATCATAAATGCTGGCTTTACTCTGAAAAGTCTTCAGCTCTTCCCCAGTAGCTAGTTGAGTGCCTTCCAACCTGGGGGTCTCATCTTCCAGCACTATAGCACAATTTGTTTTCTTGTAACTATCCATTGGGTTTTCATGGCAAGATACAGAAGTAGATTGCCGGGCCTTTCTTCCATGCAGTTTAAGTTTGGTGTTGTTGCCGTTGTCACAGAAATGTGATCCTCCACCGTCAACACTATCCCATTCTGCTGCTGCCCAGATGGGTGGTTTGTCTTGGTCTAGCACCTCAGCTGAGACCTGTTCATCGTGGGAGACCCTGCCAGTAGTTAAACTACCGATAGTTTAGCTCTCAACATCACTGATACACACAAGCCCTCACAGCACGACATACTGCAAACCAAGTGCTACTCACTCTTTTCTCTTTTGATGTTGTATCTGACAGGCATTTTTCAACATTTACTGAAATAGGTGAAAACTTGTCTCTATGGTCACTTGTGTGGTTTCTAGATACCATATGGGCCAACCACCTCGAAAAATCATTTCAGATGAAGAACAGGATTCCAGTAGGGGCCATTTTAACTCTCCAGCTATAATCTCTATGGACTTGCTCCTGCAGCACAGCTCTCGCTGGATCCTGCAGCTCTGCCTAGCTCCGGCTTCTATTTCTGCTTCCGACTCTTCCTGTACCATCTCCTGCATTCTATTTTCCATCCTAGCTCCTGTGCATGCTTCTGTTTCTGTACTGGCTTTTCCCAGCCCCGGATTTGACTCTGCTCCTATTGACATCCTGTCTTAAGAACATAAGCAATCAATCAATGAAAAAACTCACTCCACTAAAACAAAACTTGTTTCTGAATTATGCTATCAAAATGCTTGTTTTCATTCTATTCATAAAAAATATATAGATGCCACTGTGAAACGTGGTCGGCAAGGTCTCAGCAACTACGGGCAAAGGCAAATGCGATCGAGATGCAAGTCAAGATCTTACTGCCAAACAAAAGCCCAGTAACATAAAGGACCAATTGCCACCACCACCACCTGCATATTTACAAATTCAAAAGCAAACAGCAGCCAGACCCAAATGAAACCACTTAGCTTATAAAGATCATGGGAATGGACCGCCGACTGCTGCCCCAACGTCACCTTAGAGCTCACATATGTTTCGCGAAAAAAATCGCTGCATCAGGGGAATTACTGTGAAACAAAAACAAACACACAAAATCAACCTTGTCTTTAAAACCAGAAACGACAAACCCAGCCCTTCACACCATTGAAACATTAAAAACAAGAGAACACTACTTACTTTGAACGGCAGCCAAAACAGCACTTCAACATTGCTCTCAAAAAACGCCACGCATGCTCTCATCCCCAACAAGCACTACACTCCCAAATATAGCCTACTGCTGACATCAACAGCTTCCCCAAAAAAGAAAACTTCACCCCGCACTGTTAAAGACATACCACCCAGTCAATCCGAAGATTTAGACCACCCGGAACCACCGTATTCAGACGAAAAATATACTTCTGTTCACAGACTAATAGAGACTGTTCCCTACTCTTACCGTCCCTACCAGACAATACCTGATCTAAACAGAAGCACCGAAGATCACAAAACTGATGTTTAAACTCTAAACAATGCGGAACCAGGGGGGCCTCAAGGATTGAGCACTTAAGTCTACTTTTGTGCTCAGTGATGCGCTTGCGAAAAGCCCTACATGTACTTCCTACATATAAAAGACCACAGGGGCACATGATCCCATACACAACAAAAGTGGAATCACAAGAGGTCCGGTGTCTGAATCTGTGCTTCACTCCATGATATTCAAAATGCATAAGCTCACTGGACACATCACAAATAGAACAATGCCCACAAGGGCTATGCCCCCACGCCGGGTCATTATCCACAGACACTGAACGCAAAGCAGAAGGACTTAATATTTCCCGCAGGTTGTGTTGGCGCCGCCAAACGCAACGAACCTTCCTGTCCACTAATCCTGGAAGGGTACGTAGCACCCCTGAATGTCTCTGCACAATCCTCTGTATAGGGAAACTAAAAGGAGAATACTTAGAAATAAGATTAATATGTTCCCCATCTCCCAAAGAATCCCCCTTATTCTTAGGAACTAACAAGAGGGATTGATTGTTAAACAATGCCCTCCGATAGGCATCCCGCACCACCTTGCGGGGATAGCCCCTACCCATCAAACCGCCTGCCAAAGACTGGGATTGCTGTTTAAAGTCAGATATGTTGGAACAATTCCTACGAAAACGGATGAACTGAGAAAAAGGTAAACTGTTACGTAAACCCACCGGATGGGCACTCCCATAATGTAATAAAGTGTTCCTATCCGTGATTTTCCTATGTACACTTGTTGTCCAACCATTCTCTTTCCAAGACACAACTACATCAAGGAACACAATCTGAATATAACTAGAAACACTAGTAAACTGAATGTTACGCTCACAGCTGTTCAACCAACATACAAAATCCTGAAACTCAGCGGCCGTGCCTCGCCACAAAACAAACACATCGTCAATGTACCGACACCATAAACGCAAATGTGCAGAGAAGGGAGAAGCGAACACCCACTGATCTTCATACTTAGCCATGTATAAGTTGGCAACCGAGGGGGCGCAGGTGGCACCCATAGCCACCCCAGACAATTGATGATAAAAAAGACCCTCAAACACAAAATAATTTTCACAAATGGCTAAATGGGCCAAACGCTTCACAAAACCAACCATTTCAGATGTTAAATCCCCTCTGCGTTGTAAACACTCTTCGACCACCTCCACTGCGGTCCCCTGTGGGATTGACGTATACAACGAAGCCACAGATTTGAAATTGGGATAAACTGGTGGCTGTGCAGAAGCGCATCATTTGTTCTGAGCTTCATTGACTTTCCCTGATTGATTATATGCGGCGTCAGCACATACCCCGTGGTTTGCGTGTCTACAAGGAACCTCGATTGTTTGCCTCTAACTCTGCTTTTTTGTCTAAATGGAACTGTATTCTCAACAAATGTTCTTTGGACTTAATGGTTTTGATTGCTGATACAGCTAAAGTGACTTTGGAGGAGCTTACTAAAGAAGCTCAGGTTTTGTTGGATGAATTAAAGTTTAAAGAATCAGAGGGGAATTTCAAATCTTGCAGTGAGGACATGTCAAAGCAGCTTGACCAACTTCAACAGGAAGTCAAATTGGCTAAGGCTAAAAAGTTAAAACGGGATTATGAGGACTATACCAGTGGGTATGTTTACCCCTGGATGAACCCCAATCATAAGTTCCAGAGGAAACAGAGGAGGCGTGTGGAATTTGATCAGTCCACGGATGACTCTTCATCTAGGGGGTCCACTAAGTCTGGTCAGAGTGCTTTTTTAGACAATGGCTCAGGCCAAGAGAAGAAAGGTGGAACCCGAGGTCGCTCCAAAGGTCGGGGTTTCAATCGATAACCCAGTCTGGCCCTTTCAATTCTTGTCCGATCCAACTTCTTCTCTGGTGATTAATTTGTCTACAGTCATCTTGTCTGAGCATTAATTGAGTGTCCTCAACAAGGGTTTATCGTTTGTGCCAACTACGTCTTTTGACCCATTTCAATTTCAGATAGACCTGGAGGGTCTTATTAGAAAATTGCATTTGAAAGTATATTTTTCTTCTCGACAAGGAAGTGAAGTTGAGGATAATTCCCCGCGGCGGCGGATACCTTTGCCTATAAAATCTACTTGGAGCCCACCTGGTCAGTTGCCACCAGCTTTGTCCATTTTTAAGCAGCTGGTGTTAAAAGATGTACAGAAATTGGAGTCTACTGGGCGACCAGTGTTCTCTGCTTTGACCACGGAAGAGAAGAAAGCCATGAATGATTTGATTGCTAGTTCAGATTTGGTGATTAGAAATGCGGACAAGGGTGGTGCAGTAGTAGTGTGGCCCCGGGTGGACTATTTGCAGGAGGCTCAGCGCCAATTAAATGATTCAACCACCTATGAAGTTTTAACTCAGGATCCTACAGCACGATTGCAGGATGTGATCAAAGAATTGACTATGGGAGCTTCATTGGCTAAATTGATTTCAAAAAAGGAGTTCTTGTGTTTAAATGTTCGTAGTCCATCCTTGGCTAGGTTTTACCTTTTGCCCAAGATCCACAAAAATTTGCAACATCCACCGGGGCGTCCTATTGTGTCTATGCGTGGGACGGTTCTTGAACCTCTCTCTGTATTTGTGGATTCTTTTTTGCGACCTTTATTGCTGGAGCTGCCGGCGTATGTTAGAGATACTATGCATTTCCTAAACATTTTGGAAGAGCATTCGTCTTTGGTAAATTCCCCAGAGATTTTGTTGGCCACTTTAGATGTGGCTTCGTTGTATAAGTCAATCCCACAGGGGGCCGCAGTGGAGGTGGTCAAAGAGTGTTTACAACGCAGAGGGGATTTAACATCTGAAATGGTTGGTTTTGTGAAGCGTTTGGCCCATTTAGCGATTTGTGAAAATTATTTTGTGTTTGAGGGTCTTTTTTATCATCAATTGTCCGGGGTGCTATGGGTGCCACCTGTGCCCCCTCGGTTGCCAACTTATACATGGCTAAGTATGAAGATCAGTGGGTGTTCGCTTCTCCCTTCTCTGCACATTTGCGGTTATGGTGTCAGTACATTGACGATGTGTTTGTTTTGTGGCGAGGCACGGCCGCTGAGTTTCAGGATTTTGTATGTTGGTTGAACAGCTGTGAGCGTAACATTCAGTTTACTAGTGTTTCTAGTTATATTCAGATTGTGTTCCTTGACGTAGTTGTGTCTCGGAAAGAGAATGGTTGGACAACAAGTGTACATAGGAAAATCACGGATAGGAACACTTTATTACATTATGGGAGTGCCCATCCGGTGGGTTTACGTAACAGTTTACCTTTTTCTCAGTTCATCCATTTTCGTAGGAATTGTTCCAACATATCTGACTTTAAACAGCAATCCCAGTCTTTGGCAGACGGTTTGATGGCTAGGGGCTATCCCCGCAAGGTGGTGCGGGATGCCTATCGGAGGGCATAGTTTAACAATCGATCCCTCTTGTTAGTTCCTAAGAATAAGGGGGATTCTTTGGGAGATGGGGAACATATTAATCTTATTTCTAAGTATTCTCCTTTTAGTTTCCCTATACAGAGGATTGTGCAGAGACATTCAGGGGTGCTATGTACCCTTCCAGGATTAGTGGACAAGAAGGTTCGTTGCGTTTGGCGGCGCCAATGCAACCTGCGGGAAATATTAAGTCCTTCTGCTTTGCGTTCAGTGTCTGTGGATAATGACCCGGCGTGGGGGCATAGCCCTTGTGGACATTGTTCTATTTGTGATGTGTCCAGTGAGCTTATGCATTTTGAATATCATGGAGTGAAGCACAGATTCAAACACTGGACCTCTTGTGATTTCACTTTTGTTGTGTATGGGATCATGTGCCCCTGTGGTCTTTTATATGTAGGAAATACATGTAGGGCTTTTCGCAAGCGCATTACTGAGCACAAAAGTAGACTTAAGTGCTCCGTCCATGAGGCCCCCCTGGTTCCGCATTGTTTAGAGTTTAAACATCAGTTTTGTGATCTTCGGTGCTTCTGTTTAGATCAGGTATTGTCTGGTAGGGACGGTAAGAGTAGGGAACAGTCTCTATTAGTCTGTGAACAGAAGTATATTTTTCGTCTGAATACGGTGGTTCCGGGTGGTCTAAATCTTCGGATTGATTGGGTGGTATGTCTTTAACAGTGCGGGTGGAGTTTTCTTTTTTGGGGAAGCTGTTGACGTCAGTAGTAGGCTATATTTGGGAGTGTAGTGCTTGTTGGGGATGAGAGCATGCGCGGTGTTTTTTGAGAGCAATGTTGAAGTGCTGTTTTGGCTGCTGTTCAAAGTAAGTAGTGTTCTCTTGTTTTTATTGTTTCAATGGTGTGAAGGGCTGGGTTTGTCGTTTCTGGTTTTAAAGACAAGGTTGATTTTGTGTGTTTGTTTTTGTTTCACAGTAATTCCCCTGATGCAGCGATTTTTTTCGCAAAACGTATGTGAGCTCTAAAGTGACCTCGGGGCAGCAGTCGGCGGTCCATTCCCATGATCTTTATAAGCTAAGTGGTTTCATTTGGGTCTGGCTGCTGTTTGCTTTTGAATTTGTAAATATGCAGGTGGTGGTGGCGGCAATCGGTCCTTGATGTTACTGGGCTTTTGTTTGGCAGTAAGATCTTGACTTGCGTCTCGATCGCATTTGCCTTTGCCCGTAGTTGCTGAGACCTTGCCGACCATGTTTCACAGTGGCATCTATATATATTTTATGAATAGAATGAAAATAAGCATTTTGATAGTATAATTCAGAAACAAGTTTTGTTTTAGTGGAGTGAGTTTTTTCATTGATTGATTGCTTTACACACTCCTTAACGTGACCAAGCAGTTAAGAACATAAGAGCATAAGATATGCCATACTGGGTCAGATCAAGGATCCATCAAGCCCAGTATCCTGTTTCCAACAGTGGCCATTCCAGGTCTCAAGTACCTGTTGGATTCCATGCTGCTTGTCCCAGGGGTAAGAAGTGGATTTCCCCAGGAACGAGTTCCAGAGTTTGAGTACATGCTGAATGAAAAAATATTTTCTCCAATTAGTCTTAAATGTGCCACATTGTAGCTTCATTGCGTGTCCCCTAGTCTTTCTTCTTTTTGAAGGAGTAAACAACCAATCCACGTTTACCCATTCCACTCCATTCATTATTTTATAGACCTCTATCACATCTTCCCTCAGTCGCCTCTTTTCCAAGTTGAAGAGCCCTAACCTTTTAAGCCTTTCCTCACAGGGGTATCCCCTTTACCATTTTGGTCACTCTTGCCTGTACCTTTTCAAATTCTGCTACAGTCAAACCTCGGTTTTCATTTGCCCCGGTTTTCATACGCTTCGGTTTTCAACGTCTTTTCTGACTGAGATTTTGTCCCGGTTTTCATGCATTGCTTCGGTTTTCAACGTCTTTTGACTGAGATTTTGTCCCGGTAGCAGGGAAGAAAAGCTGTCAACGTAAGCAGGAGATGTTGCATGAATGTGGGAGGCAGTTCTTTCTCTTGCAGGGTATGTCTGAAGCTATATCATTAAGATTTTCTGCCATTCTGAAGCATTGAGCAGATAATGTAAAGGTATTTTAATGGACTGAATTCAATGTGATTCCGAAGAGAGCTGGGCACAGCAGCTTGTCAGGGGTGGCTAAGGCCAGATGTTAACATACTGTACTGTACAGTACTGTTCTTAGCTTGCTTTCAGTGATGTTAAATGTTCATTTATCCATTTCATTAGTCATTTATATTTATTTCTCATTGTTTTCTGTATGTAAAAATATAGTTATTCTCTATAAAATGTATTTTTTGTGAATATTTTTGGGTGTCTGGAACGGATTAATTGGATTTACATTATTTCTTATGGGAAATATTGCTTCAGTTTTCATACGTTTCGGTTTTAGTCAGACTTTTTCGAACGGATTAATCATGAAAACCGAGGTTTGACTGTATATCCTTTTTAAGATATGGCGACCAGAATTGCACACAAACAGAGGGATTACAATATCCTTAGTTTTATTTTCGATTCCTTTTCGTATGATTCCTAGCATTCTATTTGCTTTCTTGGATGTGGCTATACATTGGACTGAGATTTCAACGTATTATCTACGATGATGCCCAGATCTTTTTCCTGAGAGGTGATTCCTCATATGGAACCTTGCATTGTGTAACTATAGTTTGGGTCCTTCTTCGCTAACGGGCCAATGCAGCAAGCTGGCTCTAAAGTCGTGCGCTATTAACTCTATAAGCCTCTATGTAGCACACCGATAGCATGTGACTTCAGCGCCAGCATGCAAAAAGGGGCACATATGTAAATTAAACATACGACTACTACTACTTATCATTTGTACAAGCACTACAAGGTGTATGCAGCGCTATACAGGCACATGTAACAGATGGTCCCTGCTCATCAGAGCTTACAATCCTCTGTGTTGGCAGCTCATGCCCTGACTGTATGCTTTCTACCATTCACTGCAGGAGGAGAGAAACAAATTATCCCTTGTCCTTGGAACTGCTCTAGCACCACCCAAACCAGGAGAAGTCATGCCTCATGCTTAGGGCAAAGCAAAGTGATGGTCCATCCTAGAGCACTATAAGCAGTCAAACCTGTGTGTCTACTGCTCTAAGGATATTTTCCAGCTCTCAAACATAGGATCAACAGGGAGAATAGATGCGTCAACTAGTCCAAAAATCCACCTTGTCTTAATATGTAGGCCTGATGTTATTCAAACATTAATTGTTTGCTTAAAAAAAGTTGATGCTGAAGATATTTGTTCCCAAATTCTTTTAAGTTCAAACGTTTCTTCTCTCCCACATAATCAACTCTTTTTAAACTGTGCTCTAAAATCTACTGTCTGTCCAGTTTAAAAGATAAATGAAGAAAATCACAAAAGTGTGAGTCACAAGTTAGTGGTATAATGAACACCACATTAAAAGACAGTTGGTGAGAAACTAGGAAGAAAATCAGTAATATGTGGAATTGCATTCTAGCCACAATACAAGATCATCATCTGAGATCCTAGACCAGGCTCACTGTAGCTTGACTGGAGCAGTTTAAACTGGATGGCAAAGGTTTGCTGCTTTATATTTGCTCAAAGAAAAGTTTCAGCTAGATCACATCACAAAGTAAAAACATTATCAGAGTTTGTTTTCATTATATAACATAGAGGAAGCATTATACTCTACTGCCAAAATAATCTTTGTAACTTGTAATTTGTGTTATGCTAAATTTATGACCTGGACACAAATTTTATTCTGCTTCTTAAGCGTTTGCTTGCATGTTTTTTTTGTTTTTTTATTGTTTTCCTTCCAGAAACTGTAAGGTATTAGCATCCTTACACAAAAAAATGTATTATTTCAGCATTGTGCAAACTAATCTACAGGATTTTTAACATTTGTTTTTTTGCATTTGTCTGAAACTTTAATCTCGGTTTTAGTGATCAACATCATAATAACTTCAACATTTCTTTTTTAAGTTAATATATCCCTTTCAACAAAGGACATATTGATGAGATGTTAATGGATGGTATGCTCCGTTCTTAAGTGCACCCCTTTGGGAGGAGCCAGAATGGCTTGGATTAAGAATGGCGTAATGCGAGGAGCAGGTTGTTTTCCTCAGTCTAACCACCCAGTTGGATGTTGAGTTCTGGTGTCAACATCCTCAGCAATCTAGGAACATTCTTTACTGACTCAATATGGCAGTAAGAAGACCACAGAGTCCAACTGTAGTCAGGGCCAGCTCAAGAAGCTGTGGTGTCTTTAGCCAACTTTTGCTTTTGTACCCCTCCCCCCCCTCCCCAATCTTGCATTATGAGCTGCACAAATAGGGGTAAATTTTTAGCCAGCATTGTCACTGTGCTGCTATTTGCCTTAATCTGTATATTCAGTGCTACAACCTCAAGATGATTGTCAGGTAATATTGTAAATAATGTAAATAAGCTATCTTCTCCTCAACCCTTATTCCCTCCCTGTTGTAAATAAGTTAAGGACTTGTTCAATGTATAACTTGTTGTTCAATGGAAACCGCTTTGACTTGCTTGAAAAGTGGTCTATAAACACAGCCAAATAATTAAATAAATAAAATATAGGTAACAGTGCTAAATATATGGAGACAGCGGTGACCACTGGCAAGTCTAAACTAAACATATAACTAATCTGAATAGCGGCTGAATATTGCTACTATCTGGATAATTTTCTGGCCTGCCCTCACTCCTCCCCTTCCATGGCCCACAAATATGGCCTAATATTATCCGTATATTTTGTGAAAATGCACAGATAGGCAAACACATAATTGCTTTTGAATATCAGTCCAATAGAGTATAATTATTTATTCATGTGGATCATTCCCATAGATTCTGTTCAAATTCTGGTGTCACATCAGTGACAACACCGCAAACTCCCTCCACTTGCAAAATCCTACAAATGAACACTCAAAAGCTGACCATACCACAGCAGCACCAAGTCCAAAAATTCAAACTGCACCTATGAGAAGTTAATAACCCAAATATTCTAGTACATCGGTACACCTCTAGTGGGGAAAGGAGAACAAGCCAGACTGCTACAGATTGCTGCACAGAACCAACATGTTAACAGAATCCCTCATCTCAGCTGCAAATGGAAAACATAGACCATCACCTAATAAAGAATGAGAAACTACAATTAGAAACAAATGTGCAGACAGTAAATGAAATGGAAAACTCAAAAAAGCAGACTGGAAGACTGAAGAAAGAGATAGAGAAACAGAGATGCATTTCCTCCTGTATTGAACTATAAGAAATACATATTTTCAAAACTGTCATATTTCATTCTCTAAAGTCTAAAGACTGACATTTTTTCTACCTTTCTTGTTTGATCATTTTTTTTCCTTGCAGGGCTGACCTGGTCTCTCTTTACCTCTTATTTTTCTTGGTTGTCTCCTACACCTTTTTCTAGGATCTCATTTCCATTTTCTGTTTTCACTCTCCCTATCTTCTTCCCTTTCTTTCCTATATCGCTCTCTGACATTAATCCTTCTGGCTTATTTTTTTTTCTCTCATCTGACTTTTTATCTAAAGCATAATTAGATTTCATTCCTTCTTGCCTCTACACTCTGGTCTTCAGTGTCCCTCTTTTTACCTTTCACCACTTACCAGTTTTCCATTTCTTATTCTTGCTTCCCCAGTACTCCTATTACCTACCTCCAGGGCTAGCCCAGGGGTTTCTGCTGCCCTAGGAAGAAGCCCTGGCTCTGCCACCCCCTCAAGCCGGCCCCCCCCCATTTGCCAAGCTGCACCCACCCCCTGTGCTAAGCCGAGGGGGGGTGCAGCTCAGCTTGGCGGCAGGCCATGTGCTTTGGCATACATGGCTTGTTGCTTCTGACCTCCCTCTGACATAACTTTGGGGGTTCAGAAGCAGCAGGCCATGTCTGCCAAAGCACATGCCTGCCACTGAGCCTACCATTTCTGTAATTATGCAATAGCGCTTGGTTTGTTCACAGAGTGATGAATTCTGTCAAAAGTCAAATGTTAATCACTCCACTTAAAACTCCAGCCAAACGTGAAAATCAATCATTCTTTCAATGTCATTTGCATTCAGAGAGGAGTGGCCTAGTGGTTGGTGCAAGTTACCTCAGGCTGGAAGGTTGGGGGTTCAAATCCCACTAGAGGACGGCAACCTCAGACTGGAGTTTCTAGTCCCACAGGTGCTCCTTGTGGCCTTGGGCAAGCCACTTAACCCTCCATTGCCCATGTTCCCTGTAAGTATTAGTGTATGTTTCTCATATCCCCTTGTGTTAAATGTATCCCCCAATTGTGCTGTGACCACTTTGATTGAAGGATAAGGTGGCATACAAAACTGTCTAAATAAATAAGTTTACAATCGTCATTCTTTTCCACAAAAGGTTTTAACAAACTTCTTAACAAACAATTGTGTGGGAGGTCTCAGACTTCTCGGCACTTAATCATAGATGTTAAACTTATCTACCATAGTGCCTATTAGCATCAATGACCTTCCCAACAGCAATGAAAAACTGCAGATTGAAGAATGAAAATAAACTTTTAACTCATGCTTAGCTTTGTGTGCTCCCCAATGCCATTCTTTGGTGCCCTCTTTTGCGTTTCACTCCTTCCGAGTTTCTTCAGGGGGTCTCACGACACTATATGCTACACAAATCAAAAAATGAAAAAATATAAATAAATAAAATTCTACTACACGTTTACTAGTTAAAGATTTTTCATGTATCAATTAATCAGTCAAAAACTTCCACATACCGAACAGAACCGATGCTGCAGACGCGTTCCACCTTAGGGTTTTAAATTGATTTATGTTCCAAAAAACGCCGCACATGCAACTAAACCTCCCCTATTATACCTAGCTGTCTCTACGTCACTAAACGGCTCCCTCTTCTCCTTTTCCCCCAAGAGGTCATCGAGGGAAGCCCATAATCACGTCATTCATTATCATAAACACGCCCCCAATCAATTTAAAACCCTAAGGTGGAACGCGTCTGCAGCATCGGTTCTATTCGGTATGTGGAAGTTTTTGAATGATTAATTGATACATGAAAAATTTTTAACTAGTAAATGTGTAGTAGAATTTTATTTATTTATATTTTTTCATTTTTTGATTTGTGTAGCATATAGTGTCGTGAGACTCCCTGAAGAAACCCGGAAGGAGTGAAACGCAAAAGAGGGCACCAAAGAATGGCATTGGGGAGCACACAAAGCTAAGTATGAGTTAAAAGTTTATTTTCATTCTTCAATCTGAAGTTTTTCATTGCTGTTGGGAAGGTCATTGATGCTAATAGGCACTATGGTAGATAAGTTTAACATCTATGATTAAGTGCCGAGAAGTCTGAGACCTCCCACACAATTGTTTGTTAAGAGGTTTGTTAAAAACCTTTTGTGGAAAAGAAAGAAGATTGTAAATAACATTGAAAGAACGATTGATTTTCATGTTTGACTGGAGTTTTAAGTGGAGTGATTAACATTTGACTTTTGCCACTGAGCCTAGCCATCCTCCCCCTCCAATGCTGGAATCAGCGGCAGTGGAGGGCAACTCAGCACAGGAGGTGAAGGGCACCATGGCTCGGCAGTGTGGGGGTAGCAGACCATGTGTGCTGAAGCATGTGGCCTGCCGCCCACAGAGATCTTCCATTCTAGGCAGCCGCTTAGCCTCCCTAGTGGACGGGCCGGCCCTGCCTACCTCTATATCATTCTTTTCCCAGACTTCTGTTACCCCATTTTTCATCCATTTTCTTGTCCCCTATTTCCTTCCCCTGTGCTCATCCCCTCCCCAGCCTCATTCTGTCTCTCACTCCTTAATCAGCCCCAGCTTATTCCAAATCTCTCATCCTCCCTCAACCTTCACTTCATTTTTTACATCTTACCTCCTAGCCAGGCTTCCATTTCTCCTTTCACTTCCTCCATTTCTGCCCTCTCACCTTCAAAGTCCTGTTCCCTTCCTTTGTCTCTCACCCTTCTTGCAAGAAACGGGAAATGCTTGTGTTTGCCTTTAAAACTGCTGTGATGGTGGCGACTTGTTAGGCAGTACTGCTGTGAGAGCAAAGGAGAATGTTCCCATGGCTGTGAAGAGCATTTCAGTGAGGCATGCTTCAGGAATTCTTAAAGGTTGTGCGCTCCAAGCCAGTGCCTCATTCGCTCAACTGTTAAGCTGGCATTGTCTAATGTACCTGCTCCTGAAATAGACTGTCCCGAAGCCACTTAAATGCTTCTATCTCAGACAGGTCTCAACTAAGTTGATTAGGGTGGTTCTTTTAAAACAGGTCTCGACAAAATTTTTGTAATCTAGGAGCCAACTTAAACATTTAGAAGCTCTGTTTGTGGGTGGAAGGGGGTAGGCCGGGGAGGAGCAAGAGCAGGCAGTGGGCGGGAATGTGAACCTGGATGTACAGGGCCAATTATGAGGTTGACTCTGTATGTCCAGGGTTGGCCAGTTAGATGGAGGCGGCGGTGGACAGCGGGGACAGACAGATGAGGGGCAAAGGGGGTTTCCCATAACCTGACCCTAGCCATAGCAGGCTGGATCGGGGGTTTGGATGCGGGTCGGCGGCCAGGAATCGTGGCTCCATAATGGAGCCATGGTGTCATGGCAACAAGACACCATGGCACTGCGGCTCCAGTACAGAGCCAGACTGAGTTAGCCGTGTATGTGGCTGGGCATGCAGCCAATCAGGATTGGGGCTGGCCTGCACGTCCAGGCTGTAGACCCAATTTTGATTCTGCGGGAACGTCTAGCCCCAATGCGATCAGAATTGGGTCTACCTCTGTACACCCCGATTCAGATCAGCTGTACAGGGGCTGGACAAGGGTTGCACAGCAGAGATGATGTCCATCTGCCCAAGAAAGGTCGACGTATCTACAGTAGCAAACTGGCTAATCTACTGAAGAGGGCTTTAAATTAGATTCGTTGGGGATGGGTGAAGAAAGCCCCCAGGTAAGTGAAAGCACCCATGTAAGTGAAACATTAAATACCTTTATGGAAATGGGTAAAAGGGGCAACATATGGAAAGTGGTGTGTATAAATGCCCGTAGCATGGGAAATAAGATCCAAGATTTTGAAGCTTTAATGGGAGAGGTTGATTTAGATTTAGTGGCAGTTAGAGAAACATGGTTCACAGAAAACCATGACTGGGATGTAACTATACCAGGCTATACTTTATTCAGAAAGGACAGGGTAGGAAGAAGGGAAGGAGGAGTGGCATTATATGTAAAAAATAATTTTGAAGCTTTGGAACTATAGAGCTTAAAAGAGAGAGAGGAGGCACTGTGGGTTAAACTAGAAAGAGGGAAAGAGAAATCTATTTGCATTGGCATGATATACAGATCACCCTCACAGGAGGAGGAGGTGAATGGAGAGTTAATTGAAGACATATGCAGCATTGCCAGGAAAGGGGAAATGCTACTGATAGGGGATTTCAATATGCCAGATGTTGATTGGCACATTCCTGCTGCATTATCATCTAGAAGTAAGGGGATCCTGGATTCTGTACAGGGAGAACTATTCAGGCAACTGGTAACAGAACCCACACGTGAAGGGACCATACTGGACTTGGTGCTTACCAATGGTGAAAGTGTTTCTGATGTTATAGTGCGAGATCATTTTGCATCCAGTGATCACCAGATGGTGTGGTTCAGTATTAGGACTAGGGCTGTTAAAATCCATTCAAAAGCAAGGGTCTTAGACTCTAGGAAAACTAACTTTGCCAAAATGGGCAAATATCTCAGGGAGTCATTAGCAGGATGGGAACAGTTGGGAGATGTAGAAAAACAGTGGGCAAAACTAAAAAGGGTTATTTTAAGGGCAACCAACCTTTTTGTTAAAATGGTAAATAAAGGTGAAAGGAAAAGGAGACTGCTATGGTTTTCGAAAGAAGTAGCTAAAAAGGTGAAGATAAAGAGGGAGGCCTTCATGAAATACAGGAGATCACAGAGACAGGAAGACAGGCATCTATATTTGGATGCTAGCAAAGTAGTCAGGAAAGCAAAGATTCCAAAAGAGGAGGAATACCCAATGCAATAAAATGGGGGGGGGGGGGAGGGAGATAAGACATTTTTCAAATATGTTAGTGAGAAGAGGCAGGGCAAAAGTGGTATTATCAGACTCAAGAGTGAAGGGGAGGAATAAGTAGAAGCTGATGAGGATAAAGCTGAATTGCTTAACAAATATTTCTGTTCTGTGTTTACAGATGAAGAACAGAAGTGAGGGACATCTTGAACAAATTTCAAAGGAATGTGTTCATGAGAAACTAGCTAAACTTAAAGTAGACAAAGTGATGGGACCGGATGGGATACACCCGAGAAAACTAAGGGAACTCAGGGACGTTCTAGCAGCTCCACTGACTGACATTTTCAATGCCTCGTTGGAGTCGGAAGTGGTGCCAAAGGAATGGAGAGAGGCACATATGGTTCCTTTACACAAAAAAAGTAAGAATGTGGTTGAAAACTATAGGCCGGTTAGTTTAACTTCGATGGTGAGTAAATTATTGGAAGCGCTGCTGAAAGAGAAAATAGTGAGGCTTCTGGAGTCTAGCGGATTACAGGATCCGAGGCAGCATGGATTCACAGAGGCAAGTCTTGTCAGACAAATCTGATTGATTTCTTTGACTGGATGACCAGGGAGTTGGACAGAGAGAGCCCTAGATATGGTGTACTTAGATTTCAGTAAAGCCTTGTGACACCATTCCGCAAAGGTGACTTATAAACAAACTGAACATCCTAGGGATGGACCTTAAAGTTACTGTTTGGATTAACAATTGGTTGAGTGGGAGGCGGCAAAGAGTACAGGTAAATTGAATTCACTCTGAGGAGAAGGAGGTGACCAGTGGTGTGCCCCAGGGATCTGTCCTTGGTCTGATTCAAATTCTTTTTTTTTTAGTTTTAAAAAAACCTTTATTGACTGAAGGGCATTACAAATATGTTTTACTTTGAGTATTTGCAGAACTATCTACAGATATGCCTGGAGGTAAAGAACAGGCAGATGCATAGACACCTGAAAATTTATACCGTTAACAGCAATAAAAACCCAGTAAAGACAGCTTTGTATGCATCTGAAACTTGTTTGTGGGTATATTGCTGCACCCTAAATATTTATGCCACCTGCTCATCTTCTATCTTGGGGGCCAGATAGTACTTCACATGGTCCATATCAGCAATTTTGTATTCAATAACGAGAGGAATATCTGCAGACATGCTTAATGTGAACCTGGGTGAAAGGGGTGTTGCTTTGGTGAAAAGGTTCAGGTATTTCAGTGCTAATGTCAGCTGGACTGCCTTGTTCATTTCTATTGTAACGAAATCCCCTACTCCCCCAAAGCCAGCTCTACCACAAATGTGGGCACCCATGCACAAACTCCCTTAACCCCAACAATGTAACCACAAGCCTGTCCCCCCCACACACGCCCCAAAGATGACAAAAATAAAAGGAACTAAATTCCAGCACATACGCCAATCTCTACCCCATACACCACACACACTACACGATGTAAATATACTTTTGTACAAAGTTTGATATGTTTGCTTTAATACCTACAAAGATTTTGCTTTAATACCTTCAAGTTGTTTTTTGTTACAATACCTACAAAGTTTATATTTACTGTTCAATGTAAATAGTTGATTTCTACTGTTCTATGTAAAATGTATACAAATTGTGTACAAGACTGTTAATCTGTTATATGTAAACCGCCCTTGATCTCTGGAAGGGGCGGTATAAAAGAAATAGTTAAATAAAAATAAATAAAATAAACATCTTCTTCCTTGTCCACATTAGAGGTCTGAGAAAGTTTCACATTTCCAGTACCTAACTCACCACGGGCTGAGAACTTCACACCATCTTTCGCACAGGAGATCACAACTGCATCTCCAATCTGGCTGAGATGCTGGCAGATTCATGCAAATTCACCAGAGGGCATTTTTATTATACAGCTATACTCTTGTTCTGGGATTCCAAGCTGCTCAACATCGAGATCCATCAGTTTCATCTCAGTCTGACACCTTCTTCTGATTTGGTGATTCAAAAACCATAGTCACCGTGTCTGCATTGTCTTCTGCTCGTAAAGTGATTATGTCATCACTAGCAGCACATTTCAATATCTTAGACATACTGCTCATTTTGACCCCAATAGATTGGTTACGGTCGCAATGATAGCTATGAAAGCCATCTGAGTACATGGTGAGCTGCACCAAGGAAACATGCAATGAGTCCATGCTCTGCAGGTTGATGCCACTTGAGGTGATGTCCCAACACGCTTCATCAATCAAGTCTTTTAGGGCCTCCAGCACCTTCTTTAAAATGGAGCCCTGCACCAGTCATGCCTCAAACATGATCACTGATTGTGGGGAGTGGAGAAGAGCGGCAGGAGCCTTGAGTCATTATTGCCAGAGAGAAGATCCGTCAGCCAGTCTATTTTTACAGCAAACCAATAACTTACTCCAGCCCAGATTTCGCTCCTAATGGTCTGATTATTTTTAACATCTTTGTTAGTGATATAGCAGAAGGGCTGCCGGGTAAGATTTGCCTCTTTGCGGATGGTACCAAAGCCTGCAATAGATTAGACTCCCGGGAAGGTGTAGATAACATGAGGAGGGATCTAGCTAAGCTTGAAGAATGGTCTAGAATTTGGCAGCTGAGATTTAATATTAAAAAATGCAAGGCCATGCATTTGGGCTGCAGCAATCCAAGGGAGCAATATAGTATAGGGGGTGAAGTACTTTTGTCCACTAAATAAAAGCGGGACCTAGCCGTGATTGTGTCTGATGATCTTAAAGTAGCTAAACAGGTAGAAAAGGCGACAGCAAAAGCTAGAAGGATGCTTTAGTGCATAGGGAGAGGAATGGCCAGCAGAAGAATGGAGGTGATAGTGCCTCTGTATAAGTCTTTGGTGCGACCTCATTTGGAGTATAGTGTGCAATTCTGGAGACTGCACCTCCAAAGGATATAAACAGGCTGGAGTCAGTACAGAGGGTGGCTACTAAAATGGTTAGTGGTCTTCATTATAAAGCATATGAGGACAGACTTAAGGATCTTAATACGTACACCTTAGCGGAAAGGCGGGATAGAGGTGATATGACTGAGACATTTAAATACCTCTGTGGCATAAATGCACAGGAGGAGAGCCTCTTTCGATTGAAAGCAAGTTCTGCTATAAGAGGTCATGAGATTCAGGAGTGATGCATAAATATTTTTTTTACAGAAAGAGTAGTGGATCCGTGGAATAGTCTCCCAATGGAGGTGGTAGAGATGAGGACAGTATCGAAATTTAAAGAAGCATGGGACAAACACAGAGGATCTCTAAAGGAAAAAAGGGGACTGTTGGAGTGGTTGATATGGAAGGGCAGACTAAATAGGCCATGTGGTCTTTTTCTGTCGTCATGTTTCTATGTTTCTATGGATGGTCAGTACAGAATTGACTTCAATATGCGTTCTTATACAGTACATTTCAGGTTCACTGATTTTAATTTTGCTTTTATGTTTTCTTTGTCATGTCTTTTTGAGGCTGTTGACCCCCTGAGGAAGACTTAAACTGAAACACATAAGGGTTTACATTAATAGAGATTTTTAGACACCAGCTGCAGTTTCACCTCACTCCTTTGTGTGCTTCTTCGTTGGACTGTGTGTGTGTGCTTTTGGACGGGACTGAGATTGTCAGAAATCCAGGACTGGCTTAAAATCTCACTCATGGAACTGGGTAACTTGGCAATTCTGATGTTAATTTTATGCGCCAATACTTTGATATATTGTACCTCTCAATCTCAGATAGAAGCACCAGTAATGTAGTCAGTGGGCTCACAAACTTTAAAATTACCTCATCCACAAAAAGCAGTTTGGTGATACTCTATGTATTCTTTCAGCTAGGTTTTCTACAGCAAGCAGAAATAATAAAGGTGACAACTCCCAATCGCATCCCTCACTCCAGTTCAAATGGTGTCAAATATCCCCCATTATGGTTTATGGTTTATTTGTATTTGATATACCGCTTTTCAAAAAAAATATCAGAGTTGTGTACAATAAAATTAAGAAGTCTTCGGCAGAAAAAAAATCCAATTTTGTAAAACAGCATAGGAGAGACGGAATCAGGTAGCCCAGTAGGCCTGCTGTGTCAGGTTTTCCGGCTTCCCCAGAAGCTTTGGTTAAGAAGTGAGTTTTTAAGGTGAATTTAAATTTGAAGCTGCCCTAAAATAGAATGGTGATTGCCTAGTGGATGCTGTGCTTTATTTGCAGGGGCAAATACAATCAGTTAGCATGTATAGACCATAAGAGATTATAAGAATGACCTCTGAGGAAAGGTAATCGGGAAAGCCAGTGTTTATAGCATTATGCATCAAAATTATATTTTATATAGCAGGCATGTCCAACTTCGAACAGGTCGTGATCTATTTTTCCGGACAAAAGTGCCGGTGATCTACCACCATGAAAATTAAGTTTCAAATTAGTTTCAAATTAAATTTTAACCCAATAAGGTTGGAGGATTCTCCTCCCCTTCCATTTTTAATGAATCTTCTGTCATTTACTTGGATGTGATCAGCTGTTAAGCAAATTAAGTAAAAACAAAACAGAGAGACGAAGATCCAGTAAGAACTGCGAGGGAAAATGGAAAGTACATTTTTTCTTAAAGTTTTATTGAGTAATAACTTTCTTTAACTGTCTTCATAACTTTCTTTAACTTTTATTGAGTAATTTCTGTTAAATTTAGGTCGAGTATTGATCCAGTCCGATCTTGCACAATCTTTAATATTTCGCTCTTGCTCATTAGTGAGATGTCTGAGCCTGCATTTCATCCACCAGCTTTTTGAAGTTGGGTGAATATTGCGTGAGGGCCAGTCTCAGGGAGTCCTGGAGATGTTCATCTGTCATGTTGGAATGTTGTGTACTCTTCGTCATTTTCAGATGGGAAAACGCAGATTCACACACATAACTTGAACCGAAACAGGAGTGCACAGCTTCACTGCATCTTCTCAAGTTGGGAAATTGTCTCTAGGCACTAGCTTCCAAAACAATTCTTGCTCAGCACGGGTCTTGAGAAAAATGTCATTTTTAAGGGTTAATATTTCATTTTCAAGAGATAGCTTGTTCAATGACTAATTTTTACTGATAGCAGCTGCAGTTTCTTTAATGTCCACATCTACTTTGAATGGGTATGACAAGTACTCCACAACTGTTCCAATTTTTTGGAAGTCACAGGGGTATGTTTACTAAACTGCGTTAGTGCAATTTGCGTTAGGAGCCGCGGTAGTGAAAGAAACCCCAAATAAGGACATGGGCGGTACATCGTCACCACTACCGTGCGTTAGAAAAATTAACGAGCGTTACCGGGCGCCGTGCCGCATTACTGCGCGTTAATCGTAAGAAGACGTACAGACACAAAGCACTGCAACAGAGCTGTAGCGCAATGGTTACGGTACTGACCGCTGTTATAGGCAGCATGGGTTCAAGTCCCCAGTGTGCCTAATGCAGAAGGCTGTCCCAGGCATCACCCTGTACATTACAGAGGGAAAGAGGAGGCATGTTTTTCGTTACGCTGAGTATTGGTGTCAGAAAAACACCCTCGGAGTATGCCTAGCCACGTGCAAAGCTGCGTGGGTACGTGTGATTTTACGTGCGTGGATACGTGTGTTTTTACCAGTGTGGGCATCTTATTTTACAGACTCTGTAGGGTGTCTTGCACCTATGCATTATGCTAGCAGATGTACCTGTGATGGCCTATGGTTTATCAGAGCCTGTGAGCAGGTGCTGGGGTTTCACAGGGTTGGATTGTGCCAGTCACACCCATGATGCACTGCACATGCAAATCAGCTGTCCACAGATACACACCATGGGGAATGCACCCCCACAGCACCTCGGCCTGGTAGGGGGGACTGACCATGTGCACCCCCACAGCACCTCGTCCTGGTAGGGGGTACTGACCGTGTGTTGTACTTGCACAGAGTAGCTACACACCGTCACATTGTGCGGGTACTGTGCTCACCCTGAGGGTGCAGTGAGGCGCCCAGCACCAGGTCCAAAGCAGTGTTAATGTGTGAGATAGGTAGGTTTTGCAGGACCACCTTGGCCATCTCTGTCTGTTTCAGTCAGGTGTAGCCCCCATGCACCACCACCCCCCCTCCCCCAGGGCTGAGGGTGGCAAGCAGGGTTTCCCATCAAAAGATCCACAGTCTACCTCCCTGCAAAGGTGGCAGTAGAGGGGAACATTAACCCTAGTCCTGCTGAGGAACAGACACTCCTCAGGGCAGTCAATGCAGCTCTGTACACAGCCATAACACAATAGCAGACAGACATTAGGCAGCACCCCACCACTATCTGATATTCCCCTGGTGCCAGCCATCAGCCACTCCATCACAACACCTATCAACTGCAAACAGTCTGCTAGTGCCCAGTTGAGATGCCTGCACCCAGAACTGGGATGTCAGCATACACAGCAAGCAGATACATTAGTGACTGGGCCCCAAAAGGAAACCCATATTTATCACATGAGAGAAATACTAGATAGCACTATGGGAGTGCCTAGCCATGCTGTGGTCACTGCACAGTCAGGGTGAGAGTGATCTCTCAGCAGGATATACTGAGGTCACCTTGTCTGTGTAGGTGGTGGCCGGGCACTGCCCTATGCCCTGTGCAGATGCACCCTGGCCAGGCCACCCTGTCCGGCCTATACCCATGGTACCTTGCTCCTCATTATGCACATTGGCAGCCCAATACTGGCAACATTGCTGGCAGTGTGGGCTGTGGAAAGTGTTTTCAGCCTCCACACACTGGATAGACAGACAGCCACCCCCACACCTATGCCAGCATTGTGCTACTATAGAGGTGGTCAGCAGCCATACCCACCACACCAGTCCTGGGCATAGTACAGGCATGGATATGGTACACAAGACTGTTGGGGGGTCACTCCCCAGGGTGGTGAACACTGTCAGAGACCAGACCTGCAGCACACACCGCAGACATCAGAATGATTGTTATGGTGGAGCTCAATGAGCAAAATGTGCTTAACATAGGAATTGATATCTGACAGTTATCATAGGAAACGTTTGATAGCTGTCTACCATATACCCAGGTGTAGGGTGGCATTGCTAAGGTATGCAACTGCTAGTGTTGGGAGATACAGGCAGGGCCCCCAATGTCTTGCCTCTCCAGGTGGCATTGGCCAATGGGGCCTGTGGGTGGGTGTGTGTCCCTGTTGGCTGCTGCTTTATGGCAGAGTTCCCCAACTCCAGTCCTGGTGTTCCAAACACTGTTCGGGTTTTCATGCTGTCCCTCATAAATATGCATGAGCTACATCTGCATACCATGGGGGTGGTGCATAGCTATGCAGCACAGGCATCTTTATTAGAGGCAGCATGAAACCGGAATGGTGTGGGGCCCTCCAGGACTGCATTTGCGGGACTCTGCTTTAGGTAATGTGCCTGTTTCTGGTGTCTGTGTTTGGTGTGGTAAAATATAGGCCATGCGTATGTTCACTGCAATAAAGGAGTGTCTTTACTATCACTGTTTAGTGGTGGGTAAAACTATGGGGACTGGGTTGGCAGGAGCCCCAGCTGGGATTTGAACCTGTGACCCTCTGGTCTTACAGGCACTGGCTGTGTCTGTTGCACCACATTGTGGCCACAGAGACAGTGCAGTCCCTGGAGTTAGTTAAACTGGCCTGACAAGTCAGAAACCCTGCTCTGCAACAGGTTTACTGTTGCCTTATTTACCTTGTATGCAGACAAAGGTGCACATAAACCTCAGAAAAGACCTCACAAAAGGGGCACACACCCATAACCAAGCTGGGCAACAATGATATCATTGGGAAACATTGCACAACACTCCCAGGACAGCTCCATTACAATGAAATGATCTTTAAAAGGGTCTTTCCCGAGCGTAGACCCTTCCACACATCATTTCTTTTTTTTTTGGTGCTTTCCAAGGAGTGTCTTTACTATCACTGTTTAGTGGTGGGTAAAACTATGGGGACTGGGTTGGCAGGAGTCCCAGCTGGGATTTGAACCTGTGACCTTCTGGTCTTAACAGGCACTGGCTGTGTCTGTTGCACCACATTGTGGCCACAGAGACAGTACAGTCCCTGGAGTTAGTTAAACCGACCTGACGAGTCAGAAACCCTGCTCTGCAACAGGTTTACTGTGGCCTCATTTACCTTGTATGCAGACAAAGGTGCACATAAACCTCAGAAAGGACCTCAGAAAAGGGGCACACACCCATAACCAAGCTGGGCAACAATGATATCATTGGGAAACATTACACCACACGCCCAGGACAGCTCCATTACAATGTAATGCTCTTTGAAAGGGTCTGCGGAGCGTAGACCCTTCCACACATCATTTCTTTTTATTTTGGTGCTTTCCAGGGAGTGTTGTTCCTTGTTGCGCATTGCTATCACTGTTGCCCAGCTGAATTATGCTTTTTAAAATGTTTCTTGTGGTCATTTTTAACGTTTTATGTGAAATTTTGTTCTGTGCACATGTATCACACTGCTCACGTTTTGTGGTTTTCCCCGGTTTTTCTGTACATTGCTGACGGAAATGGTTTCTCTTCCCTTTAAATGCCTTTAACGACAGGTTTTCATTCGCGTTGGAATTGAGCTCTGAAATTCAGCGCATTAGTATGAGGGGAGCCTCTCCCCGCCCACTCTCCGCCCATTGACCCCTTCTCTCCGCCCACTCTCCACCTTCTGCGCTGTTTTAACGCGCCGCGGAGCTTTACGATCGTTAACTACGGTTAACGCGCGTAGTATGACGTTAACGGTCGTTAGCGCGTCGATACGCGTGTTATACGGCACTTACGATCGTTAACGTCGTATAATGCGCGTTAGTCACGTTTACCGCACTTTAGTAAACATCCCCCACAGAATCTATTTTCGAATTCCTGGATATTAGAACAGATTCCTGTCACATACTTCTCGTTCTGAAAAACAAAACTTGGATATTGTCCCAGATGGTCCTGCATATTAAGAAAATGATCAAAAGTGTTGCTTGCACGGTCAGTCATCATTAGCTGAAATTTGCTCTTGTAGGATGAAACTGTACTCATCTCGCCAATGCATTTGTTTTTACCTTGTAGTTCAAGGTTCATATCACTTAGTTCACCTGTAAAGTCAGCGAGAAATGCCAGATCACATAACCACTCCTCATCTTCCAACTCTGCTTGGTCATCTCCCCTCTCCTTCAAAAAGCGTCTTATTTCATTCAGCAAATCACAAAATCTTTGTAGAAATTTGTGCCTACTTAGCCACCTTACATCTGTGTGCAAAATGATTTCCGCTGCCCCTTCATCAAGAGTAAGATTGAAAAGCCGTCTTTGAAGTGATCTTTCATGAACTGAATTTACAATTTTGAAAGTGATTTCCATAACAGTCTTTGTACTGAGTCCCTTGCTTGCCAAAACTTTCTGGTGAATGATGCAGTGGTAAGAAAGGAAATCTGGGAAGCCGTCATGCTGTCTTTAGAGGGCAATGAAACCGTTAACCTCACCTGTCATTGCTCTTGCTCCATCAGTAGTGATGGAAGCAAGTCTATGCAATGGAAGATTATACTTTGTCACAAAAGAATGGAAAGAACTGAATATTTCCTGACTAGTAGTTCTCCCTTTTAAAGAAATCAGTCCAAGTAGTTCTTCGTTAACACTGAAGTCTTCAAAAACCATCCGGATAAAGACTAGTAACTGGGCTATGTCTCTTATGTCTGTAGATTCATCCAGTTGGAGTGAGGAAGCAACACAATTTGAAACATCCTCCAACAATTGTTCAGCTGTGTCTCCACACATCTTTTCTATTCGCTGCACGACGGTGTTTCTTGACAATTGTACATCTTGAATAGCAGCTATGATCTCTTTCTTATTTTTAAATCCTTCAAAAAGATTGTCAGCTGCTTCAAGAAAACAATCTTTTACAAATTCCCCTTCAGTGAAAGGTTTGTATTTCTTTGCGATCAGGTTGCTGACCTTGAAGGATGCTATGGTTGCATTGACTGAATGTGACCTTGGCTTCGCCATCAACTGTTGCTGAGTAGCCAATTTTGATTTAAGTTCTTTGAGCTTCAGTTTACGAATTTCACTTTTGGGTGCAAAATCAACATCAAACTTATTGCTATGCAGAGCCTTATAATGACGTTCCAGATTACCCTTTTTTGGCAAGGATACTGGGGCCTTACAAAGTAGACAACAACACTTGTCTTTCACCTTGATGAAGAAGTAGTCCATTCCCCATTCATCATGAAAGTGGTAGGTTTTGCTCTTCTTTGGAACACTCATCTTCGTTATACTGGGGTGGCTGGATGTAAGAAGGCCAAATCTGCTAAGTTAGTATAAACACTGGCTGAATCTGGTCCAAAACTGTCACTGTCCCAAAGTATTAAAGATCAACAGGAACTGAAGACCTCTGGATGATGTGCAATACAAGGACTGGAGATGCCAAACCACACATGCAGTTCTAAAAGTAAAAATAAGAATTCATCATACTGGCACCAATAATCAAATCCCACCAAACAATCATCAAAAAACCTCAAACACCTGTCCAACAAACCAGATAAAATCAAATATCGCCAAACAAGTTCAAATACCACCACATGTGATTTAATAAATTCTGCATACAGTGTAGAATCAACGCAAAGGCTAGGCAAAATAAAATTGCAGAGGCAAGCAAAAGTCACAGTGGTTTGAACCAATTCGAAGACAAGGCATAGGCAAGTTAGAACAAAATTGGAAAAGCCCGCCAAAATCACCAAATTCTTAACACTTTGTTGTGTCTGCCCGAAAACGTTTAATGAAAACAAACTATAAAGCAACCAATGACCAGCACACGACACAACTAATACGGTAAGTGTATTCAGGTAAAGCCCGGGCGAATGGATATCGCCCGGTATATAACACACTTCTAAGGGGTGTTGGGGTGGGGGCAGGAATGGGTGATTCGGAGAGGCAGGAGACCAGGTATGACGCTGTGTCTGTGGCATCTCATCGCAGGGCGCGGGCAGCAGCCCCCTGGGGTACCCACAAACTATTGGCACGAAAACAACAAGCGCCCCCAATACACATGCAGGTAAGATTCCTGCAGGCAGGAAAAAGAGACAGGCAAAGGATCAGCAGCGGCGGAAAGCCATCGGCAGATGATCTGCCAGCATGAGCTCTCTCCTAGCGACAGGGTGAACTCCTGGAGAAATGGAGCCAAGTGGGGCTGGCGATCTACCTTTGACCCCTTCGCAATCTACAGGTAGATTGCGATCTACCTGTTGGACATGCCTGTTATATAGTATTTTGGATGTAATGGGTAACCAGTGCTAGTCTCACACCATTACCACTAGGAGTCACAAGACTAACACGAGAAGAACCCAACACCATTTTGAAGACTGCCAGCGCCAGGATATGATCAGAGGGGGACCGCTCCTGCCCTGATCACCCGTAGACTACCAGGCATGACCCAGTTGGACTCCGGGTAGGTTCCTGGCGGGGAATTGCAGGTGTGTTTTGGGGCAGGTTATAGACCATCTCATTGGAAAGCTTTCAAGCCATGGTGGTCCTGAAAAGGAGTACCGATGGAGAGAGGAATATCGTGGGGGGGGGGGGTTGAGGGGTGATCTTAGGGGTGTGTGAGCCACAATGGGGGGGTATCACTGTGAGTAGTGAGGGAGTGCCTGCTTGGTCCTGGGTCTGCACTCCCTGCAAGGGTAGGGTTTGTGGGTCCATGTGTTATACGCCCCCTGTACCTACTATGCGTTTTTTCCAGTGATAAACCCACGCTAGGTGCAAAGCTCTATTAAAAGACCCCCTTGGTATCAGCAATAACATTAACTCAAAGAACCATCAGCATATACTTTTATCCACACGGAGAGTGGGCAATTTTCAAATGGACCATTTATCTGAATAATGTACATTTTTTAGTGTGGCAAAATCAATTTCATGTGCATTAACCTACAAATTAATGCATATAAAGTCAATATGTACATGTCAAATGGTTATGTCTTTATGTGTGTTTTATTTTTTGTACATCACCTAGAGGGAACATTTTTTTTTGTGAAAGCTGTTAATAAGAAATACTGTACAATATATAAATATTTTTATTGACACAAGTATGTGAAATGAACTGAAAAAATCAGAAAATCAGGAAGAAAGACTAAATGAAATGAAAATGAACCAAAAATCTTTTACATAAGAACATAAGAAATGCCATACTGGGTCAGACCAAGGTCCATCAAGCCCAGCATCCTGTTTCCAAAAGAGGCCAATCTAGGTCACGAGTACCTAGCAGTTTCCCCAAAGGACACAGGATCCACAATGCTTGTATTAGGGCAAGCAGTGGATTTCCTGGGTCCCCTTTAATAATGGTTTATGGACCTTTCCTCCAGGAACTTGTCCAAATTTTTTTTAAACCTGGCTACACTAATAGCTTTTACTACAACAAATTCCAGAATTTGGTTACACATTGAGTAAAAAAATATTTTCTCTTATTAGTCTTAAATAGGTTACACTGTAGCTTCATTGCATATCCCCTAGTCTTTCTATATTTTGATAGCATAAACAATCGATCTACGTTTACCTGTTCCTCTCCATTCATTAATTTATAGACCTCTATCATATCTCCCCTCAGCCGTCTGTTTTCCAGGTTGAAGAATCATAACCTTTTTATCCTTTCCTCATAAGTGTATCCTTCAATCCCCTTTAACATTTTGGTGGCTCTTCTCTGTACCTTTTCTAATAACGTTATATCCTTTTTAAGATACAGCAACCAGATTTGCACACAATATTCAAGGTGCAGTTGCACCATGGAACAATACAGAGGCATTATAATATCCTTTGTTTTATTTTCCATTCCTTTCCTTATGATTCTTAACATTCCATCTGCTTTCTTAGCTGCTGCTGCACACTGGGCGGAGGGTTTCAACATGTTATCCTTAATTGTATACATATAGGGGCATGTTTACTAAAGTCCGCAAATCTGCGCGGCGCAAAATAGCGCACGGTAACGCGGCATTGAAACGCGCAGAAACACGTTTAAACGCCCCGCACACGTGCGTGTCACCCCCGCACAGGTACGCGGTTCAGTAACGGGCCCCGTACAAGTGCGGGCCCGCAAATGTCCGATAGAGGCGTGGAACGGCTAAAGGAGGGCGGAGGAAGGCTCCGGAGGGGCGGAGGGACGGGGTCAATGGGTGGAGAGTGGGAGGGGAGAGTCTCCCCGCACGGTATCGGGCCCGAATCTACATGTAAAAAATAGCGCGAGTGAAACACTCGCGGTAGAGGGCATATAAAGGGAAGAGAAACCATTTCCGTCAGCAATGTACAGCAAAACCGGGGAAACATGCAAAACGTCAGCAGTGTGATACATGTGCACAGCACAAAACTGCAATGAAAAAGAGGAAATGACCACAACAAAAGCATTAAAATAGTAAATCAGCTGGGGAACAGGTATAGTAATGCGCAAAAGTTAAAAACACACCCAGCAGAGCTCCTAAAAAATAAAATAACAGTTGTTTGGAAAGGGGCACGGAGCGGAGACACCTCCAAAAACGTCTCCGTGTATTGGACCCCTCCTGGGAGTGTTACTTATGGTTGACCATCAATAGCACTGTTGCCCAGCATGGGAATATGCTATCCCCCTCTGTTCGGACGTCATACCCGTGTTATATTTGCACGTTTGTCACCAGACAGGGTGAAGGAGCTCACAGTAATAATGTGCAGAGCAGGTCTTGGAACCCCACCCTGCCAGGTCTACTATCTCCAGGGACTGCACTGTCTCTGTGGCCACAGTGTGGTGCAGTGGACAGAGCCGGTACCTCTAGGACCAGAGGGTCACACGTTCAAATCCCAGCTAAGGCACATGCCAGCACAATCCCAATATTTAACCCACCACTAAACACAGATAGCAGAGACACCCCTTTATTGCACAGAACAAAAGCATGTTGCAAACACCCATATTTTACCCTACACCACACACACACCAGCACAATGTGCATCACCAACAGCCGCGTCCCCCAAATGCAGTCCTGTAGTGCCACAACTGTAGGGGCCAAGGACACGTAGGTAGAGGTTAAGTAGGTAGAGGTTATGTACGACAGATGTGCCTGTACATGCCTTCACCCCACGTGCCAAGGGCCAAGTGTGTCCCTGGTCATGATCACGTAATGGGTGGCCCACGTTCCACAAAAACCTTGCTAAAGAACAACAGCTAGACCGCTATACCATGTGAGCCAAATACAGTCCTGGTGTTACACTACGCAATCAGGTCATATCCCTTTGCAAGGATAAGGACATGCCAGCATGTTGGCGGAAGGGTTCAGATGGTGGAGGGGGCAGTGGCTGCTAGCCACAGAGGACAGTGGCCAGGCCATGTGCAGGCTGGCACCGTCCACTGCAACAGACAGGCCCTGTCGGATGTACAGTCATGGACCACCCAGGGATTGCAGCCAATCAGTGGCTACACGGTGGTGCAGTGCACACAGACAGTGTGTGCAAGAACAGAGGGTCACAGGTTCTGAGCCCAGCTGCAGCTACCGCCAACCCTGTCCACATATTCACCCCACAGCTACACCGTGGTAGTAAGGACAAACCTTTATTGCTGAGAACATAGGCATGGTCAATACGCCTATCTTTTACCACACCAAACACAGACACCATAAACAGGCACATTATCTCCAGCAGAGTCTCCCAAATGCAGTCCTGGAGGGCCAAACACCATTCAGGTTCCATGCTTCCCCTAAGACAGATGCCTGTGCTGCAGATGTCTGCACCACCCCCATGCTATGCAACTGTAGCCCATGCATATTCATAGGGGACAGCATGAAGGCCCCGAACAGTGTCTGGAACACCAGGACTGGAGTAGGGACACTCTGCCGTAAAGCAAGAGGCAAAGGTCCAGACGCACCCACACCCACAGGCCACATTGGAAAAGCCCCCTGGGGGGGCATCTCCCAGATCTAGCTCCTGCGTACCCTAGCAATGCCACCCTATACCTGGGTACACGGTACACAGACCACAAACGTTTGATGTGGGTACTGGCAGGTAGACAGTCCTACACTCAGCACTGTTTGCTCCTTGTGCTGCAGCAGAACAAGCTGTCGGCTGTCTGTGGTGCGTGCCCCAGGTCTGGCCCCTGACAGTATTTACCACCCTGGGGAGTGACATGCAGCAGTACTGTGTACCATATCCATGCCTGTACCCTTCCCAGGACTGGTGTGGTGGGCACGTCGAATGACTCCCCCAATAGTAGCACAATGCTGGCATAGGTGAGGGGGGGGGGGTGTCTGTCTATACAGTGTGTGTTGGCTACAAACACCCTCCACAGGCCACACTGCCAGCACTGTTGCCAGTATTGGCCTGACAATGTGCATAATGAGCAGCAAGGTACCATGGGTATAGCTCAGACAGGGTGTGCTGGCCAGGATGCATCTGCACAGGGCATGGGGCACTGGCTGGGACATTGTAATGCCCAGCCACCACCTACACAGACAGGCTGACCTCTGTATCTGCTGCTGGTGGATCACTCTCACCCTGAGCGTGCAGTGATGACAGCATGGCTAGGCACCCCCATAGTGCTGTATAGCATTTCTCTCCTGTGATATATATGGGTGTCCTGTTGGGGCCTCTTCATGGACTGATCTCCCTGTGTGTGCTGCCACCCCAGTTTGGGGTGCATGCAATCCTATCAGGACTATCCAGCAGACTCTGCACAGCTGGTATGTGTCCTGATGGAGCTCCTTGCAGGGTGCAGCAGCTGATGGCCTGCTGCAGGAGAATATCAGATAGTGCTGGGGTGCACCCCTGAATATCCAGGCCTACTGTCTGTCTGATAGTGTGTTTTGGATGTGTGTGGAGCTGCTTGGACTGCCCTGTAGGGTGTCTGTCCCCCAGCAGGACAGGGGTTGATGGCCCACTCTACTGCCATTAGTGCAAGGGGGGGGGGGGAAAGGATGGGGATGTGTTGATGGGAGACCCTGTTTGTCATGGGGGGGGGGTAGGTATGTTGCCCACCTATGGGGGGGGGAGAACCACCAACTAAGACAGAAGGGGTATCCATGATGAGTTTGCAACACCTTCTTATCACACAGGTTAATACTGATGTTGAGCTCTGGCATGGCCGTTGATGTGGACCTGGTCCTGGGCACCACCACCCACCCTCAGGGTGAGCACATTACCTGCACAATGTGACGGTGTGTAGCTACCCCTCGCCGGCAGTCCTCACGCTCAGGCCCCCCACCAGGCCGAGGCTCTGTGTGGGTGGACACGGACAGTTCCCCCTACCATGCCGTGTAGCTTTTGGGGTGCAGTCCCCATCTTGTGTGCATCTGTGGGCAGCTGATTTGCATGTGCATTGCATCATGGGTACGGGTGGCCTACCCCGTCCTGTCTACAGCAGCAGACTGTCTGTGGGGTGACGTGCAGGCTCTCTGCAGCCACACAGGCGCTTACTCAGAGCTATAGTGCCGTAGCCCAATGGTTCCGTCACTGCCTTTATAGCAGGAGGTCATGGGTTCAAGTCCACAGAGGGGTTCTGTGATAGGGTTGTCCAGAGCATTGTACATTTTACTGGACATATGTTTATGGCATCAAACACACCCTTGCCATACTGTACCCATAAGGGTGCCTCTGAGGGTGCATTATAGGGCGCCCTATAGGCCACCTTATGGTTGCCATCCATATTGCGTGCACTATACATTATCCTGTGGCGCAGCATACATGGTGCCCTATAGGGGACTTGCTAGGGTGCCTTTGCGGACTGTGCACTGTAACATGTGCCTTACGGGCCTCCATATATTAACACGCTGTTAGAGCGGGTATACTGGTAGTGGGTAATAAAAATAAACTATAAGGCCTCCTACAGCACACCTCACCATAATACTTACTGCCCCAGCCAACCTTGCTCACTGGGCACTGTGAGGGGTTGAACCCCTGACCTCTGCACCATTGGTCAGTATCCCAACCATTGTGCTAAGGCTCTGTTACTGTTTGCTGTGCACATCAGTGCGCCACCTATGCCGCCCACTATCGGACTGCCCCCTCATACATCAGCGCGCCGCCCTCTGCCCCCCAAACCTAACAGTGCGCCGCCCCCTGCCGCCCCCAATGAACGGTGCGCCGACTCATGCCGTTAAAAATAAACCGTGCGCCGCTCTCTGCCGCCCAAAATTACTATACCTCCCACAACACTTTTTCCCACTACATTTGATGCCGCAGCTGGCCTCTTCCATTGAGCACAATGGGGTGTTGAACCCATGGCCCCTGCACCATGGGTCAGTGTCATCACCATTGTACTACGGCTCTGCTGTATGTTTATGCAGCAGCGGCCCACATAGCCTTCCCACGCGCCAATGTGGGCCCCGCACATTACTGCGACACGCACAGGTTTGCTCTGGTGTCTGTCCATGTCCGCCCTGAAACGGCCACTCCGTATATGGCACCAGTACACTAACGGGTACCCACACAGCAACCTACTTTAATTAACATCGCCCTTAATATCGGCAGTCATTGCAATGTGAAAGCTATAGCACATCACATCATACAGAAGCCAAAGAACCATTGTGTATGTGTTGATAGGTTCAAGACCCAAATGTGTATACACATCAACATTCGCAAATGGTGTTCAGTTCCATAAGATAAATGACACACAACAGTGTATATGTAATGTGTGTCGCGCAGGTTCTAGCGATAAACTTTTCTGTGCGCATTTGCGTGACGCAGTTGCACGTGATATATTGCAAACATGCGCCAGCTGCGTAGGCCACATGCACGTACTGCGTTCGGTGCGCACATGGACGCCATACGTTCCTGAACTGCGCCATATGCGTGGCGCAGGTGCACGTAAATTTGCGCGTCAGGTGCCCTACGCATGGGCGTGATGCACGCTGCGTCCAATCAGGTGATAATATCTGAAAATGGCGCCCAGAGTAAGGAAGCCCTCCTTCAACCTCCGAGAGCTCAGGCACCTGTCCCGGCTGATCGCACCACGCCAGCACAAGCTCTTCCCAGGGGCCACCGGGCACAGGGACAGCTCCAGGGTCCTAAGGGCGTGGCAACGTCTGCAAAGACGCTTCAATAGTGAAGCAGACTACCCACGTGAGGTAAGTGTATGGCGCCTGTACCTCAAAATGAGATCTGTAGCCTGTGCTAATTGCAAATATCCATGCTGTTGTCATGAGTTACTGTGAGTCAGTAATGTGCACAAGATGAGAAGACATAGCGAAATGTATCTGTGTCATTTGTGAGTGTGGTGACCTGCACCCAGGTGGTGATGGACATGGTCATAGAGGTGTCCATGCTACCCTTGTGGCATGTCAGCTGCTGCCATGGCTGTGCCACAACATACTGTAATTATGCTAGACCCTAGATCAGCAGATGTAAATAGAAACAACAACATATGGATATGGTGGGATCAGTACCTGTAACAAAGCACCCTGGGACAAGCACAAGGATAAGTGAAACGTAGCATTGATGGTATGTCACACACCCAGATGAGATGGGCAGTGTTGGCCATGTTGTTCAATACACACGCCTATCTGCATGGGTCCACAGCGCCCATCACAGTGGGCTAGCAATCACCCTGGAGAAATGCGTGTGCGTGCCCATCCAATTTCAGGCATCCCCCCTATCACAAGGAGGACAGAGAGCCCATCACAGTGTGTTTGCTGTCAGCCCTGTGATATTGGTCTGTGTGCTGTCAGAGCCCCAAACACTTCCCCTAACTGCAGAGGTCCATAGAGCTCATCCCAGTAGGCTCTAAGAAACCCATGGAATATGCTTGTCTGTGCATGGGCAGGGACACACATACACCCTATCCCCTGGATTCCATGTGGACAATCGCAAGGGCTCATCTGGCACCATGGAGATATGCTTGTGTGTGCTCTAACAGTTGTGCTGTATGCTCCCTATCCCCTGGAGGCCAGGTATGCCACTACAGTGGCTCATCTGGCACCATGGAGATATGGTTGTGTGTGCACTAACAGTTGTGCTGTATGCTCCCTATCCCCTGGAGGCCAGGTATGCCACTACAGTGGCTCATCTGGCACCATGGAGATATGGTTGTGTGTGCACTAACAGTTTTGCTCTATGCTCCCTATGCCCTGGAGGCCAGGTATGCCACTACAGTGGCTCATCTGGCACCATGGAGATATGCTTGTGTGTGCTCTAACAGTTTTGCTGTATGCTCCCTATCCCCTGGAGGCCAGGTATGCCACTACAGTGGCTCATCTGGCACCATGGAGATATGGTTGTGTGTGCACTAACAGTTTTGCTCTATGCTCCCTATGCCCTGGAGGCCAGGTATGCCACTACAGTGGCTCATCTGGCACCATGGAGATATGGTTGTGTGTGCTCTAACAGTTTTGCTGTATGCTCCCTATCCCCTGGAGGCCAGGTATGCCACTACAGTGGCTCATCTGGCACCATGGAGATATGGTTGTGTGTGCACTAACAGTTTTGCTCTATGCTCCCTATGCCCTGGAGGCCAGGTATGCCACTACAGTGGCTCATCTGGCACCATGGAGATATGCTTGTGTGTGCTCTAACAGTTTTGCTCTATGCTCCCTATCCCCTGGAGGCCAGGAAGACCATCCCAGTGTCTAATCTGGCACCATGGGGATATGCTTGTGTGTGCCTAACAGGTTATATGCATTCTCCCTATCCCCAGGATTCCTGTGAGCTGCGCAATGCGTCGTGTTAGTCACCCTTTTGCTAATGTGTGTGCAGCTGATGAATTGTGGTAGGACAACCAGCCCACAGGGGGACAGATCAGCAATAGCTATGGTGGGTATGTCAGTAAGATTATGTGTATGTTCATGGCAGGTAGGTTGGACCTATACCATAGTTTGTGAAGTGAATATCTCATCACACATGTCTGTGATGTCTCCAGATGATATGCTAGCTGCAGAGGTTAATGTGTGTAACAGCACCCCATCCCCCTTAGCCATTATATGTGTTATCAGAAACCTGTAGCAGAGACATGTCCCCATACCACCATGCAGAATGTGGTCCAAAACCTTAACACCTAAGATAAATCCAACAACATCAGACACATGGACATCACTGATGGTGTTTCAGTGACACATGCAACTGATGTTGCTGGATAACACATACATAAACCCACACATGAGCACTGGTGCAAAGAGCCGTTATGTTGGTTGGGCCCTGTCGATATTGCTTCCACAAAACCCTTCTGTCAGCCCAGCTGAACCAGTGAATATGAACATAACAACATAACCTAGGCCATACAGGAACAATACCCACCCCTACCCCTACATTACGCTGACATCAACTGTGTGCAACGTAGGTTGCACATAGCCAGCAGCTTGCCCATATGACACACCTCCCACAATGCAGCCAGTGGTGCAAGCATTGATATTGTTGGCCCTGTCAAAGGTGAATGTTTATGTTAGTGTCCCCTGTCACAGTCAATAGGGCCACCCACACAATGACTCCTCTCACCACACTCCGCCAATGATTGGTTGCATATCAGTTTGCCAGTGGGGTTGAGTACCAGGATGTCTAAAGAGAATCTCAACATAGATGTGTGTAACACAGCACATGCAGTGTAACTGTGACTAGCATGGACAACATCATTGGCACCAAACTGTGCAATGTTGCTACAAGGTCATGCAAGGGTGCGATAGGGTATGTACAGGATGTGCTGAGGGAGCCATGTACACTGGCCACAGGTGTCACTGCACACATGTGCACAGACAAAGCAACTAATGCAGGTGGTACTGTGACCCCCGAATGTTCTGTGAACAACAGGAGGTAGGCCTTCCATGTGTATCTATATTGATGAAACCCCAGGATGCATGAGCACACACCCCAGTGTCCATTTTCAATGACATCATAAGCAAACTAATGTGTATGTGTGTTGTGATGTTGGCCGTGCAATATGGCTCTTCCTAGGTCATGGATTGCCAAACATCAAGCAGGTCACTGTGTCTGTCATTGCATGACACTAGTTATTGTAGTGAAACACGTGTGGCAGTGTATGTTTAGTTTGTGTGTCATCTGACCTATATGTCACAATGTACACAAATGGAGGTTCCATAACCCCCCACACACACGTGAGCCATGAGATAACAGGAGTATGTCACTTTGTAGGTTTCCCCCCGTTTGCCAATAGGCCGTAATGAAATATGAATACTTAAGACGCCTTGCTGGCCACCCCCCACGAACCATGTAAGCTTCCCTGAAGGGCATTCATTGCATGGCAGGTTTGGGTGACTGCCATGTGCCACACCCAAATGATGTCACCCACTTTTATCTGACACTCACACAGGATGCTATAGAAAGAGGTGGGGAATAAGAAGGCAGCCACAGTCCATCAGCACACCTGTGAAAACAAACTAGCATGTACATATACTTTGCAGCCAGGTGATAGACCATGTTATGTGTGTATCTGGTGACAGCATAGCCAAACCCCTGTCAGAGTTTACCTGGCGTAACAGCAGCATGAGGACATAACAGCCCCCCCAATCCCCGGGGGGGGGGGGGGGGCCCCCACCATGTCCGTGTCACTCTCACACGTTTTTCTCAATGTTGATCCCTGTGTAAGCTGTATACCTCACCTGAGAGAGACATGTTGGACAGGGGAGGGGAAGTGCATTCACACTGTGGGATGCTGACACACACCGTCACAAGGGATGAGGGTCAGCTGTGACACACAGGCTCCCTTGTCACCAGCGGAGAACCCATGGCATGACATATGCGTGTTGCCCATGGAACTGCCTGCTGACAGGTGACAAACTATGCAGTACATGACACACACACACACAGCACTGTCGCTGAAGCAGCAAGACCCTGTGCACAGTGATGTGTGTGTGTGTGTGTGTGTGGGCAAACCAGCAGAAGGTGACCAGTCACTAATGCCCTCACCTTTCCTTTGCATATCCACAGATCGAGGATCTCCGGAAGAAGGGCAGGGAGCTGCGCCTCCACCATGCTGCATACCTTCAGCGCCTCCAGGGTGAGAACTCACAAAAAGGGTGATGATGTATAATAATGAGAATGTCACGTATTTGTAACTTATGTCCCATTATCAGAGATGCCTTTGTGTTACCTGCCTATGTAGATGTGCTATATTTCTGACAGAGAAACGTGCTGATGGCTGTCATGTTCCACAGATGGTGATGGCACCGAGGATGAGGCCACCACCTCTGCACACCTCTTCAGAAGGACACCAACACCACATGATGCAGAGGTGGTGGTCCTGGACACCACAGAGGGGGAGGAGGAGGAGGAGGAGGAGGAGGTGGACGAGGATGATGAGGTGGAGGTGGTGGAGGCGCAAACACCTGCAGCACCTGAAGAAAGGACACAGGAGGGCCAAGAAGGACATTCTGAAGGGGTGTCTGTGGGGGAGGCAGGGTTGAGGGTTGCTGCCGGGGATGTGGAGGGGGGGGATGTTCGGGAGGGATCAGGGGTGGAGGATTTCCCAGAAGGGGTTTGGGAAAGTGATGTTGAAGACAGGGCATCACAGGGCACTGTGGCCTCCCCCCAGCCACTGCAGTTGCCTCCACCATCCAGGGCCACAGACAGGCCCTATGCAGATGCCACCACACAGACAGCATTGACAATGTGTGTGTGTGGTGGCATATGCGTGGACCACCTGTCTGTGGCCTTGGATGGGATGGAGCAACGCATACATGAGATGTGTCACTCTCAGCAGTGGCTGGCGGGAGTGATTGAGAGGGTGGTTGCCGAGGTGGTACGTCTGCCATGTCGGCAAGCACCCCCTCAATGGCGTCACTGGCGTCAGTGATTGTGCTAGTGACGTCACCACATGTGCCCTGTGCTGCCCTGTCTTCCATCAGTGGGCATGCTGGGGGAGGGTGGGTGTCACCTGTGTGTCTGTTTTATGTGTGTGTGTGTTTTATATTTGCGTGTGGGCGTTTGCGGGGAGGGGAGGATGTTTGGGGAGGGGGGGAGGGTGATGGTATTTTCCCCCTTCCCACGTCTGTAAAGTTTATCCCAGTTCTGTTTTCCATCATAAAATATAGTTTTGTAAAAACCTGTATTGCTCACGTGTTTGACCTAGGCAAAGTGTGCGGATGTCAGCATGTGATATGTGTGGGTGCACATATGTTTCTGTGGTGCAAACATGTGTGTGAAACCAACAGCACCCCCCAAATAAGGTGTAGATGTTCATAATTAGGGGTCTACAGTAACCATTGCAACGTAGCAGCTGTCTCACTGATGTACATGGCACAGGAATGGTCCTATGTGGAACAAAGGTCTTCACATATCTGAGTCCCAAACATAGGCAGACCACCCATATCTGCCTCTCTCACAGACGTACCTATGGTGTGTTGGGAGGCAGGAGATTATTGATGTGGTCAAGGGAAAAAGCCACATATATGCCACCAATGAGTGTTCTATGATGGGTTTCACACGGCGATGAGTATGTGACGTAAACACGCCATTGGGAACATAGTCCCCCTGTGACCACATGGATGTCTGTGCACACTGTGCCGCTGCATCCCCAAGGATGTTGGGAAACAAGGTGCACGTGACACATCACATGTCTGTGCAGCATGACAATCGTAGCTGACTCTGTTGAGGTATTTGCAGCAGGGAACCTGTGTGTGGGTCATCTACTGTACCCATCACTAGATGACCTGGGCGCAGCTCATTTAGGGTTTTCACAAACACCCCCCGCCTCCCTGATACACATGGGACAACATGGACACTCATTGGACACACACACTGTATGTATAGTAATACAGCTGTTTATTGTCACAGCGTAAGTCTCATAATTAGCTTTCCATATACACATGGATATTCTAATGTGTGTGCGTTACAAATTAAAGTGTTACCTGACACCCACACAACATATGATCTGCATATGTAAGCTATTGACATGACACACATAACAAACACCTCAAAAACATGTTGAACTGGATACATAATTGCTCTAACTGAGCATTGTAAGATCAACAAAAACTAGGATTATACCATGTTATTGCATATATCATGTTTCATTATTGGCGACGTGGTCGGCCACGCCTGACACGTCGGGCCCCCTCCCCCGGCCACGACCCTCTTCTCGAACCCGTGCTGGTGGTGGTGCAGGAGCAAGTCGGCGCATAACATCCAGCATGCCCTCAAGGGCCTCACATATCCGGGTGACGGGCATGTTTTGGACCGCCTCATGTAATTGATGGATCTCACCACACACCTGCCTTGTGTTTTGCTCCACTGCAAGGCGTATCCGCTCCAGAACACGTCGACTGCCTGTGCATGGGATACAGCGTGTTATATTCCATACATCTCCACTACTCCAACGCCATACACAAACATTTAATGTACATGCCACACGATTGGTGATGTGATAGGGCAGACTCAATCACAGAGATGGAGAGGGCCAATATACATAATGTCCACAGTAGTATATGGCAGGCAGACAAACCCACAGGGCACATCACACGACGTAGATGTGGTATGCCCTCACAACGATTTACAGGCTGTGGTGAAACACCCATATACTACAGCTGTGGCAACAGGATTGGCCAATGACAGCTCTCACATAACCATTGTGTAGGGGAGCTTGCGCATGCACGAGCCACAACTACATCAGCTGGACACCAACGGAGATGAACACAGGAAGGTCGAGATATGACATCACAATTGATGACACATGTGGAGGGAAAAATACATTCTCTGACAGGGACATGTGTGTGTTAATGAAGCAATGGGATGTCTGGTAGGCACAGGGATGACACACCTTACCTGTACATGTGCACCTCTGCCGCACATATGTGACTCCTGAGTGATACATGTGCACCCTCACTGTAACACAGAGGAGGGTCCTTGGTCCAGATAATGTAGGCCATGTAACAAATGTGTAGTTATTTAGTTATTTATGTATTTTACATGTTTTCTATACCGCCTTTTCCTTAAATCACAGCGGTTACCAAGACACAAGAGGGGAGAACAGAGACAGGGGGGCATACACTGACTAAACTTAAGAGTGAAGGTAAAATTGGGATACACAACATCAAGGAACTGTTACAGTAAAACACGTTACATGCAGGCTATAATAATAGAGACTGTTAGATGTCTGTGCCATAGTACTCAGTGAAGAGTACAAATGTCAGTTGTTTTCTGAACTCCTTTAAATCATCCATGGATCGCACATCGGGAGGGAGAGAGTTCCATATAAGTGGGGCCGATAAGGAAATTGCCCTTTGTGTAGTACATTTACACGCTTTTCTGTTTGGACAGAGCAGGGGAAGCAACAGAGGGGGACATCAGAGCTCTACAAAGACATGGCTATGTTTCCCGCTACCCGCAAATGCAGACATTGAGGAATGGTCATATAGCTTAACATATGCTCATTAACACAGCAGACTATGGCTAAGTTGTCATCCTGCTGTGTACAAGACATTTGGGTATCTGCAGAGCGGCAGGATGTAGCTTTCCCAATGTCTGTATCAATTTATGTTGTCATAGAGTGCTGGGCCGTCAGACACATTCCTCATATGTCTGCATCCATGTGTATCAACCTGAACATACACTATTCTATTGGGGGTAGAATGCTATCATTTCAGGTACCCTACAACCTTTGGGTATCACACATCTAAGGTAATCAAGCAGAACATGTAACGTGTGGAGGTAATGTTTGAACAGCCACCACACACACACCAACTGTGGACTACTGGTGTGTGTGTTGTGGTTGTGACAGTCTATTGTCACCCACCTTCAGCAGCACGATGTGATGATGCACCATAGGCCCTCATCTCTGCCATCATCAACTCCGGGAGAGGTGTAGGTGTTGGTTCTGCTGGCATGGGTGGTTGGCTGGTCTCTATTGCTGCTTCACGCAATGGTGTCATGGCGCGCACGTGTGGCTCCAGGGACTCATCGCCAGCACTTGTGCTGCCCCCAGAGACAGCAGCCTCTGCCTCCATCAGACTCATAGGGGCTGCAATGTAGACCTCCCCCTCCTCCTCTTCCACCACCGCCTCATCCTGCTCCTGCTCCTCCTCTGCCCCCTCCTCCTCCTCTTCCTCCGCACCCATTTGACTGTAGTCACCTGCATTGGGAGGAATCAGAGAGAGCACACATATGTTTCAGCAAACCACATATGTATACATGTGTGATACATAACACACAGACAGGATGTTTTGCGTCCGTTCATGTGTGCTGCATACCAGACACCGGACACACTCCCATACGTGTGTGTCACCACCATGTGTCTGGGTTAGGGACACATGTGTGTGCTGTGCCCATGCACAGGTGGCAGATCGCCCCTTCTCCTGTTCATGGTCACATTGCACATGTTTGCCCATAGCATCCCATTCCTCTGTTTGGTAACATATTTCCGCACATGCGTGTTACTGCCCCACCCTAACACCTGCTTTATGCAAATCACTGCATGTGTGTGTTGGTTTGTGAGTATGGGTCATATTTGTATGTCATATGATTCTCTCAGTGCTACATGTGACTCGCAGTGACCCATAGTGCAGCGTATGGCAACTAGGCATCACCTTTGGCCCACTGGGGTGCACATGCAGCACTGTATTGCTGTCATGTCATACAAACATGCCTTGGAAATGACCAACACAGTCATGCAGTGTATGGAAATCACAGTTGTTTTGTGTCTGGTGACTCATGTGTGTGTGTGCTTCATTATGCCATATTCTCGTGGGATGGGTTGAGGAGGTATGTTTGGATGTGAACCCCAGACATGTCAACAGAAATGGTGAGGTAAGGATATTGCACACACATATCACAACAGGATGGCAACATGATGTGGATTTTGTGGACACATATGGGAGTGTATTTGCATAGGACTGCCCTGTACGGAATATGGAGATTGTACATGAGAAAGAAATGATTAGTTAGTGTACATACCTGCATGTGGATGTGCGCTATCCAGGGCCTCTGGCAGTCCACGAAGGTAGATGTCTCCCAGCCGTGCTGCAAGTTCTTGTTCCAGGGGCGAGAGTGTGGGTGTGAGGGGGGGTCCGCCACCTGTGCCCATAGCATGTTGTCTTACAGCAACCATGTGCTGACGGACACCTCTCTTGATGTCAGAAAACCTCTTTTTTAAGCTGTCTACATCACGTGTGGGGCCCCCTGCCCCACACAGTGCAGTACGCAGATCCTCCCACACTGCCATTCTGTTTGCAACAGATGTGCGTGTGCTCATTCTGCCAAATAATACATCGTAGTTGTCAAGGACATGGGTGAGTAATATATGGTTTTCACTGTCACTGAACTTTACAGCTCTCCTCCTTTGTGTTGCTGGCACAGGGACCCTTTTTCTTTTGGCCATTTGGCTGTAATGTGACGGCTGTCGCTCAGCAGATGGCCCTGCCTGTTCGTGGCTAGGCTGTGCAGTCTGTGCCCTGGGTGACTCATCACCAACTGGCTGCCCCACATCCTCCGCCTCCTCACACTGGCCCTCTCTGTCACTGTCCCTCTCCATCTCCACCTTGCACACAGGCACCTCTCAAACAACCCCCGTTCACCAACACACAGCAGGACACAGCACACACAACAGATAACAATAACACTACAATAGAGGACACAATACAGTACACTGTAACACAGGTGCTGTGTCAAGTAAATGAGCACATGTACACAGATACTACAGTGATTTTTTAATTTATCCTCTCCCTCTATCCTGTGCCGTACCCCTACCTCAGCCTCTCTCTCTCAGACTCTGCTTCAATCTCTATATCCCGCCTTCCTCTGACTTCTTGCCACCACAGCCTCACTCCCTATTGCACACTGTACCTTTATGTCTCACTCCTTCCTCTGGACTACCTCTAACCTATCCTCTGGCTCTGGCTCACTCTTTACCTCTGTGTCTGTTTGTGAAACTCCTCTAACATCCCTCACCGTGTGCCACGTGTTGAGGCCTATTTATACGGTATTTGCACGTTTGATTTCTGCACATGCGCATTTGTGCAGGCGTGTATTTGGTGGGACACGCTCGTGCGTCGTGCTCGTGCGCCGTGAGTGTGACGTCATACGCATGGGCGTTTGCAGGCGTCACACACACATGCGCCGAGGGAAATAGTGTTACGTATGTGTATGGTCACGCATACGCATTACGTGGAGTCCCGCATGGGCGTCTGGGTGCTTTTTGCGCATGCGCAAGGCGATGCGCATCTGCGTGTCACCACGCACATGCCGACACCCATGCGTAGAGTCGCGCATGCGCGTGACTCTAGACCTTCGTCTGCGAGCAGATGCGCATGCGCATTGGATGTCACGGCAAGGAAATCGGAATATAGGTGAGGGAGACCAGCTTGTCGACGTTGAGGGTTGTAGGCGGAGAAGAGTAGAAGTGTGTTTGGTGAGAGACAGTAAAGGGACTCCGAACAGGTGTATGTGTAGATTGTTTGGCTGGTGTTTGTATTGAGGATTGTATTGTCTTGTGTGTGTATGGTCTGGTGTGTCTTGTAGTTTGTACAGTGCTTAGATAGTTTATTGTGTGTGACATAGTTATTTGTTTCTTAGTTTGGTGGGAGGAGTTTATGGCGCATGTCTATGCTGCTGCATGTGTCCTGTGCAGTGGGCAGATGCTTGGGTTGCCGGACACGGGAGATGGTGTCGATGGGGCTGGGGCACAGGGCATGGGTATAGTCCCGCAGCAACTCAGACCTGCAGCTGTGGTGGCGGTCCAAGCCTGTGTTGTTCGTGCACGGCGCAGGAGGCGTGCCGAGGTGCAGGCTCGGCAGCCACGCCTCTACAGGCCCCGTCCCAGCTCTATGACATGCGAGAGGACCAGGTCATCTCCCTTTACCGACTGAGCACAAGGGCTATTAGGGGTCTCTATGAGGATCTTAGACCTGACCTCGAGCCCCTGACTGATCGGTCCAATGCCATACCTGGTTTAGTCAAGCTCCTTGCTGCCTTACATTTCTTTGCCTCCGGCTGTTTTCAGACATCTGTGGCCGCAGTGGGTGGCATGAGCCGGCCCACCTTCTCACGATGTCTCCACCAGGTACTGCGTGCCATGGTCAGCCGGATGGGGGATTACATAGCCATACCCCACACTAGGCAACAATGGTGGACCCTGAACCAGGCCTTTGAGGCATTAGCCGGGATACCACACGTGATGGGAGCTATTGATTGCACACATGTTGCCCTGGTCCCGCCTAGAGACAGGGAGGTAGCGTACCGCAACCGCAAACACTACCATTCCCTGAATGTTCAGGTTGTATGTGATGCAAATCAGCATATTCTGAATGTGGTCCCTAGGTTTGCAGGGTCCACCCATGACTCCTATATCCTGCATCACTCGGCAATATTCACACAATTTGAGGAGGGACGTTTTGGCGAATGTATCTTGCTGGGTGAGTATGTCAGGGTCTTTTATTTCTGTATGTCATTATACATGTTTCTATTTGTGATCACAGTAGAGGTTTTATATAGTTTGACACATGCACTTTGCATATGATTGATGTTAGTCACAGGACTGGTGTTGGTATACATTATTACATGTTTTTGTACGTCTGGTACGACTAGAAACATTAACCCTACATCATGATTATCCTCACAGTCTATGACCGTTATATGCACATGTTGTACATGTGCTGCCACCTCAGTGCAGACATCTATGTTGTTGATGATGACCTCATAGTGCATGTTGGTAGCATATGCAAACATGGGGTGGTTGGTGGGGTGGTTTTGTCCACCACATACACCTGTGATGATGTTTAATTGCTGGATAATGTTTCTCCGTCATTTAACATGTCTGGTTCTGGATAACCCTAATAGTACACACATGTCATGTGCGTGTCAGTTTGACACACGCACTCTGTGATGGAGTTGTCACCCAGGGCTCAATATCTGACATGAGTAGGTGTATATTAATATCTGATAGATGATGTTGAGGTTTCCAGCAGGGGAAACACGTGTGCATATATTTGGCCAGACATATTGCCTATGTCACAGCAGACTTGCAACAATATGTAGTGTTTACAGTAGCCTCTGACACTGTAGTTGAGGGTACGTTTGTGTCATCTTGTCTGGCCATTCTCATTTCACATCACATTGTGTAAAATGTACAGTTACAGCAAGGGGACTACGTGGGTGCATACACAGCGGTATGGGAACCAGCTACACCGGACGGTTATGTGCCTATGCATATGTTTTGGGGGCAAACTAATGACGGGTACAGTGTGCATGTTGGACGACCCGCACCTTCAGAGGGATGTGTACAGGATGGGGACTGGGAAGAGTATGGCTATGACAGGCATTGGCGCGCAACAATACACAGTCTATTTTGCCTGACAAAATAAACATAATATGTTGCCATTCATAAACAGGATGTCTACAGGTGATATGCTTTTCATTCTTACCTACCACCATGGCATACATGGAGTGTATGTGATACACACGCAAAAGGCTGTGTGTTTTCCATTGGTTATTGATGAGACATACCCTGTGATTATGGGGAGCATTGGATTGATATTGTGGTGTCACCATTGTGGGTTTGCAGATGTGGACAGTAACTGCATCACCATACGCATGTAGCACACACACACACACATTATTTAAGGGTGACTATGGTCGTTTGTGATATTTGATATGTGTTTACGGGCTGGATAAGCCATGTTTAGCTTGTATGTCATCATATGTATATCTGATAGAGCTGCATAGTTTGCAGCTGTATATTGTTGTCACACTGTCTTGTTGGTTTCTTTCTCATGTCGACACAGCTGTCAGGACTGTGTCACATGGACCCCTACATTTACATGCAACATTTCTTTCTGCAGGTGATGCAGGATATGGTTGTCGCCCCTGGCTGCTGACTCCTGTTCGTCAGCCACGGACACGTGCAGAGCAGAGGTACAATGAGGCCCATGCCTCCAGCCGCTCTGTCATAGAGCGCACCTTTGGCGTTTTGAAGAGTCGCTTCAGGTGTCTGGATAGGACAGGCGGGGCCTTACAATATAAGCCACGCACTGTTGCCGAGATAATCATAGCCTGTTGCATCCTGCACAACATTGCTCTCAGGCACGATATCCCTGCAGAAATTAATGAGGATCTTGAGGAGGATCCATTGTGCCCCCCTGTACGTGCCAGTGGTGACACACGGGAGGGCTCAGTGTTCAGGCGGAGGTTGATTGCAGAGCTGTTCACATGTACGTATTAAGTCGCTTACGACACACATGTGCTATACAATGTGTGTAATGTTTATTGTGTTATGTGTTAATGTTAACATGGAATCTGGATGACACACTGCAGTACCAGTTGACTCTAAATGCCAACATCACATATGTCCATGGGTGTGCCACAAATAATGTGGGATTTGCACAACAGCAGTTGGTGGCAGATGATGTGGGGGTTTGTTGGTATCTGTGTGGTTTGTTTGGAGGGTGCAATTCACAGGTAGTGTATGCTTCTGATATAAACAGCTGTTGTCAGACCAGAAGGTGTTATCTTACATGATATGTGTGCCACACAGTGTCAGCCATATGTTGATATGTTCATGTTGGACGGTCACTCCCTGTTTGTTGACTGTTGTCCATTGTGGAGCGCTACGATTAGACACATTTGTGATGTTTATGTTGGTATTAGGCTCCTGTGACATACCTATGTTTGTGTGCTCTTCATGTGTGTAGCAACATGTCACATAAAGCACAATAAACATAGTTAATGCTAGTATGGGGAGATGATATAAACAGTTTGGGTGGTATGTGGATGTCAAACATGACGTGTGTCAAAATGTATTGTTGATCAGGTAGCCATGACATGGATGTGGTTAGGGATGGGGACCTTCTGCATTGTGCAGCCAGGGGGTTGTGATAAAACACTTTTAACTTGGTGAGTCTACCTTCACTGCAGTGATGGGTATCTACACACATGGTGAGATGTATCAGCCAGATACAGCAAAGGGTGTTTTACAATAGCCAGTTGGATCACAGCATGTGGGTGTTGCTTGTGTTATAGCAGGTATTTAATGGATTGGATGGCATATCTTGCTGATGCTCTTGCAACATCATCCATCATGCGTTAGCTACAGGCTGTGTATGTGTGTAGGTAACGTGAACACAGACCATATGAGCAAATATCTTGCAGACACAAGCAAGGCATGATTATGTTGACTTACATACACAGACGTAGGTGCCAGCTATTTATCAGAGGTGCACATGTAGGGTATGCATGTTTCAACATTCAGACTAACACACATTGGGATGGCATGCAGCCCTCAGGGGTTTGTCACATGCAGACATGGGGTGGTCCATTTTAACACATGCAACACATTATGCATGTTATTTGTGCACATCATCAGAACATAACTGTTAATATTACAGACGGTATGAGATGTACAAACCAGGATATGTTTATGATACGGGAATACATGAGGTGGGAGCGCAGATATCCAATGCTTTTCCCTATTGTAAGTGGATTAACATACAACTTTGGCACAACATTAAACAGGTAGAGGAGTCTTTTGTCACAATATGGTGATAAAAGGTTTATAGTGCACTCTGCGACTGAGACAACAGAATGGTGTGCGCATACCCCTGAATTGCTCTGTGTGTACACGGACAGAGAGGTAAGGGAGGGGTCGGAGACACTACACACACCTCAGGATCTCGTTAGACATCTCCGTGATGCCTCTGACATGTATGTGATCTGTACATTGTGATAGGGAGCAGTCATTAATTGAGGGCTCTTGTGGGGTGTGATAGCTGGGGACATGACGGTGCAGTGTGTGATTCATGGCTATAACATGACATTTGTTTGCTTATCTTGTGTCTCCATGTGCAGAGGACATACGTGGTTTGGATGGTGTTGGTCTGGTGCTTTGCCATGTGTCTCTACATCAGCAAGTAATCATTTTGTTTTGGTAGGTGGTTGTACATAGACATTGTGTGTGACCGCACTAATTGAAATCATATGTTCCTATTGATCTGTCATATTGCACAGATGATTTGTTTTCCAATATTCTAGGTTTAGCATCAGTAAACCATCTCTTGCTGGTGTCACTCATATTCCCTTGTGTCTTGGTTAAGCATGTCCTCTACCACACTTTCACTGTGACATGTGAAACAGACCTGCATGTGTGTGTAGGTTGTTATATTGTGATGTTTGGCTGCACGTTTTCTGTCCCCAAACAATGTACTCTCAGACAACACCATGATATCATTGCATGGTCACTGGGCCGTTATATCTACAGATCTACACCTGTGCACATGCAGGCCATGTGTTACAGATGTCAATTTGACATTTACATACTGTGGGTGTGTGTATTTCTCGTTTGCCTGTGTGATGTTGCATTGCTCCGACATCATACATTATCATGTGCTGTGTCGCCCCCGCCTGGCCAGGTAGATAACTGGCGGCAGGTGAGGTCGCCTTTTAACCTTAGGATAAGATTCTCGGTAATGGCTGCCAGAAGGGCTGATGGGAATCGTAGTTTATCCTAAGGTAAAGGAGTTGTGATCCGAGGGTTTAGGCACGAGACAGAGAAAATTTATATTTTTTAGTGTAATCAGGGGTTTCTTCATACACAGGAGGCGTGAGGCACAAAGTAGGGAAAAAGGAACTTTTAATCCACGCTACTGCTTCAAATCAACAGGAACAAAATTAGGCTTTCAATATAACTTCCAACACAGATGGCATCACTTTGCTTGAGTAAATTAAACTGGCTTTTTCAGAGCTTTTAAACAAACAATGCTTTCCTCTGAAACAGGAACAACTTCTTGTTGCCAAAACAAAAACTTTTAAATGTTTCTTAGACATATGAATCAGCTTCTCACTACGTCAGCACAATCAGCTGCTTCTTGCAGTTTGTGACGTCTTCACAAAATACGTGCTTTCTGAGCATGGCACAGCTATAAGGCTTTCTAGGATTCTTCACCGTCAGAGGTAAAACACATAGTACACTGACAATCCATTATACTATTGTCTACATGCGTTGTATCCATTTGTTCTTCTCTATCACCCTCCCTTATATCATAAGGTAGGTGCATAGAGAGCTGCCTATCTTCCTTCCTTATTAAATCCTTGAGCCTTCTTAATAAAGTTTGCTTCTGCAGTAACTCGTCCGTTAGCTGAGCTACGTGCTGATTAGACCAGCTGTCTCCCTTTCCTCTGGGACTCTGGCTATGCTTACAGTTAGCTTTCTCTCCTATGGGTAATTCTCTGGGGCTTTTCCTCTGTGAGGATTGATAAGGACAGACTTGCCTTTGTTCTGTGGTATTTAGGGATTCCTTCCGTCCTGCAAACCAGTCATGCTTTTCTTCCAGTGCAGACTTTCCCTTTGCTGACGGCACCCTCTCAATCCCAGCTGTATCTGGCAAGCTTTCATCAATCTTCTCTTCACAGCAAATAGTATCTCTCACACTCTGTCTCTCAGGCTCTGCAAACACTCTCTTACTTGCTCTGCCTCCTGGACTCTGTGTTGGCCCCTCTCCTGAACTCCAGATTGAGTTCTCCTCTGTATTTCCTGAGCTACCCGAGCTCGAGCCTCCCGAGCTCCAGCCTGAGCTTCCCGAGCTAACTTCTGTTCTGTGAATCTGGTTTTTAAACTTTCCTTCTCTTTGAGGCACACCCTGCTCCCAACACATGTGACCAGAGTCTAGCTTCACTCTGACGTGCTGCTGTGGGCGGGGCTTAGGTATGACCAGCTTCTGAGTCCTAGACTCCTGGTTGCTAGGGAAACCTATGATACAACCTGATTTAAAGCGACAGGAGTCTTTTTCCTGTGCATTTCTGTAATCAGCCGTGGTTTCCTTACCACATATTCCCCTTCTTAAGACATTTCGTGCTGGGGTTCTCCCAGAATCACAGCACGTAAATCTCTTATCTCTTTCTTCTTTGCTTTCATCCATGGTAGTGCCTCTAGATAATGCGTCTGCGTTTTGATGCAGTTTCCCTGCGCGATGGACCACCTGAAAGTCAAAGGCTTGCAATGCCATATACCACCGGGTTAAACGGGCGTTATGGTCTTTCATTTGCCCCAACCATTTCAATGGGGCATGGTCGGTCATAAGCAGGAATTTCCTACCTGCTAGGTAGAATTTTAAGGATTCCACAGCCCATTTCACTGCCAGGCACTCTCTCTCAATGGTTGAGTAATTCTTCTCTGCCGGTGACAACTTCCGACTGAGGAACATTACTGGATGCTCCAGACCCTCATGTTTCTGGGAGAGCACGGCTCCCAGACCTGTTTCCGAAGCGTCTGTTTGCAAGATGAACGGCAGACTAAACTCTACCCCTCTTAACACCGGGGCTGCGCACAGTTCTTCCTTCAGCCGGTCGAACGCTCTATCCGCTTCTTCAGACCAGTACAACTGATTGGGTCTGTTCTTACGCAACATTTCCGAAAGCGGTGCGCTCTTTTCGGCAAACTGTGCCACAAATCTTCGGTAGTACCCTACCAATCCCAGGAAACTACGAAGCTGTTTTTTTATTGCTAGGGCGTGGAAACGATTGAACGCCTTCAATCTTGCTTAGTAGGGGTTTCACCGTACCATGTCCTACCAGGTGCCCCAAGTATTTCACCTCTTGGGCCCCGAACATGCACTTTGTCGGGTTCAAAGTTAACCCCGCTCCCCTTATTGCTTGCAGAACGGCCTTTAAATGAACCATATGTTGATCCCATCCGATGCTGTGGATCACGATGTCATCCATATAGGCCGTAGCATATTTCTGGTGCGGCCGTAGCACTATGTCAATGAGGCGTTGGCAAGTGGCTGCTGCCCCGTGCAGCCCAAATGGCATCCTACGAAATTGAAATAGCCCCTGCGGCGTGCTGAATGCTGTTTTCGGGCGAGATTCCCGGGTCAGGGGAATCTGCCAGTATCCTTTTGTTAAGTCCAGCGTCGTTAGGTATCTGGACTGGCCCAACCGGTCAAGGAGCTCCTCTATCCGCGGCATCGGATAAGTATCGAATTTTGAAATGGCGTTAACTTTCTGAAAATCGATACAAAAGCGGAGGGATCCGTCCGGTTTTGGAACTAGGACAACCGGGCTGTTCCAAGGACTCCGGGATTCCTCGATGATGCCAAGTTCCAGCATCTCCTTGACTTGGTTCATCACTTCCCGCTTCTTGGCTTCCGGGAGCCTATACGGGCGCTGCCGAATTATTTCTCCTGCTGGTGTCAGGATTTCGTGCGCGACAAGTTCGGTTTCTCCCGGCAGTGGTGTCAAGACATCCATAAAGCTTTTAAGCAGACACTCCAGCTCCTGCCTCTGAGACCACGAGAGACCATCCGCTGTCCTGAGTTCAGGTTCCTTCCTGCAATCGCTCAACTGGGGTCCCAGGTCATCCTCGGTCCTTTCTTCCAGCAATGCGGTCAACCCATGCTTGTCTGAGTACCCCGAGGACCCAAAACCTTGCGTCCCTCGCACCGTATCAGACACCATGGCCACTTCTTCCAAAGGAGGGAAACCCACTCGCTCACAGATAATTTGCGCAATTCGGTCGCCCACACTCACTTGGAAGTCTTCTGATCCGAAATTGAATAATAGCACCTTGATTGCGCCTCTGTAGTCCGGGTCTACTACACCCGCTCCTACGTCCAAGAAGTGCTTTACAGCCAATCCCGATCGGGGTGCAATCCTCCCATAACAGCCTATGGGGATCTCCATTTGCAGCGCTGTATTTACTAGTGCTTTCCCATGCTTCGGTACCAGAACTTCCTCGGCACTGTAGAGATCAAAACCGGCAGCTTGGGGAGTAGTCTTCCTTGGGGCTCGGGCTTCCGGACTCATACGACAAAAGCGTAAAACGAAACCCGGCTTCTTGGGGGACTCTTCCTTAGGCAAGTGTGACTTTTTCTTGTCTGCTTTCCCAAATAAAGGCCTTAATATTGCCATTGCTGCAGCCGCCTCAGGCTTACTTGTTCCCTCCATGGGAGCAGTCTGTATAACCTCGTGAGAGGGTTGAACCTTTGTCTCCCCCTTTGTAGACATTTCCTCTAGGGCCTGCTGAGCTTGGGACTGGGCTTGTTTAGATACTAAGCCTTCCTTAACCCCTAACCCTTGCTGAAAATGGGGCCAGTCTCTTCCAAGTACTACCTCCTGGGGTAGTCTGGGAACAATGGCCACTGGTACTTTCTTTTCTACGCCTAAACCTTTTATTCGGACTGGGTAAACAGGGTAGGTGCTTGTGGTACCATGAACGCACCTAATGTTCACGCTGCCCGTGGGAGTCTGAGGGGTATCTAAACTTGTGGCATTTATCCTCCTCCATAACCTTTTGGAGAGCATCGATTGGTCCGAACCGGAATCCAATAGTGCTTTAACTGGAATGCCTTGGACTATTACCTCCAGTAGAAATCCTTCCCTTTTCTTACTGGGGTCACTCAAAACTAGGGCCGTTTTAATTCTGCACTCACGCATCAAATGTTGCCCACTTCCACACCGATAGCACGCACGCTTCTCATGCACCCTTCTATTGGTGGGAACACCAACATTCTGTCCATTCTTGCCATTTACATCCACCCTATCCATAGACATTTTGGTATAGGCTGAAGCCCTATCACTAGCTATCACCTCAGCTTCCAAGAAACGTTCTGACATCTCTATGGCTTCTCTAGTGTTTTTACAACCCTGTAGCAACAAAAATTCTCGTAACCCTTTGGGTACGGCCTCAAAATACTGTTCCAGAACAAGCTCATCTATCAGTGTTTCCACCGATTTATGTTCTGGTTCTAGCCACTTTAACACTAACATTTTTAACCTATGGTATAGTGCTCGTGGTGTTTCATCTACGCGTAATTTTGCATTCCTAAGCTGGCGTTTATATACTATAGGTGTTAGACCAAACCTATCCTTAATAGCCTTTTTTACTTCACAATAGTCATTGGCCAACTCAGGTGGAACGGTTTGGTAAGCTGCCAATGCCTCGCCAGAAAGCGAGAGAGCTAACCTCACCGCCCACTGTTCAGGTGGCCACTTGGCTATTCGTGCCACTTTTTCAAATGCATCAAAATATGTGTCCACATTTTCACCATCCCTTAATTGTCCCACACCAAAGGTCTCTCTGGACCCGAGTCCAAAGTTATGGGCTATTCCCACAGAAAAACCTGTCTGAGCTGGATCAGGCGCTGGTGGTTTCTGCTGTTCCTTCACCCAGGCCTCCAGAAGCTCCATCAGTGGTTTCTGCTGTGCTTTCATCTGACTCGCTGCATGCGCTAGAAGCTCCAAAGATGAGTCCCTTTGCTTCTTGAGCTCTGCTGCCGCCCAAGCAAGGACATCTTGGCTCTCCATCTTGGCTCTGTTTTCTACAAAAAAAAAAACACACACACACCCAAGTGCGATTCCACCACACAGATATGCGTTCCTCTCTACCTGCTGCTATTTGCCCCCACCCAGTACCAGTATCCTTTAACTCTCTCTAGTTATATACGGGTTACCTGGTACTAGTGGTGCATCTCGCTCAGCAACCGCGTAGGACCTCGACAGGTCTCTGGACCCTCCGGCTCTGCAGGACTCTGGACTCCTCAGTCTCAGGTGCTTGCAACCCTCCGGTGTCCCTCTGTCGGCTCTGGAACCACTCTATGCGTCTCCTGGTGTGTAGTCGTACTTCCGCTGTCATCCAATGAACTGCGCTCCTTCGTGGCGTGGCCCACTCCGCATCCAACTTTATAACACTTTGTGGTGTGGCCTGCTCCGCATCCGAACTATTACACCAGCCTGTGGCGTGGCCTGCTCCACATTCGAACTATTACGCCAGCCTGTGGCGTGGCCTGCTCCGCATCCGAACAACTACGCCACTCTGTCGCCCCCGCCTGGCCAGGTAGATAACTGGCGGCAGGTGAGGTCGCCTTTTAACCTTAGGATAAGATTCTCGGTAATGGCTGCCAGAAGGGCTGATGGGAATCGTAGTTTATCCTAAGGTAAAGGAGTTGTGATCCGAGGGTTTAGGCACGAGACAGAGAAAATTTATATTTTTTAGTGTAATCAGGGGTTTCTTTCTTCATACACAGGAGGCGTGAGGCACAAAGTAGGGAAAAAGGAACTTTTAATCCACGCTACTGCTTCAAATCAACAGGAACAAAATTAGGCTTTCAATATAACTTCCAACACAGATGGCATCACTTTGCTTGAGTAAATTAAACTGGCTTTTTCAGAGCTTTTAAACAAACAATGCTTTCCTCTGAAACAGGAACAACTTCTTGTTGCCCAAAACAAAAACTTTTAAATGTTTCTTAGACATATGAATCAGCTTCTCACTACGTCAGCACAATCAGCTGCTTCTTGCAGTTTGTGACGTCTTCACAAAATACGTGCTTTCTGAGCATGGCACAGCTATAAGGCTTTCTAGGATTCTTCACCGTCAGAGGTAAAACACATAGTACACTGACAATCCATTATACTATTGTCTACATGCGTTGTATCCATTTGTTCTTCTCTATCACCCTCCCTTATATCATAAGGTAGGTGCATAGAGAGCTGCCTATCTTCCTTCCTTATTAAATCCTTGAGCCTTCTTAATAAAGTTTGCTTCTGCAGTAACTCGTCCGTTAGCTGAGCTACGTGCTGATTAGACCAGCTGTCTCCCTTTCCTCTGGGACTCTGGCTATGCTTACAGTTAGCTTTCTCTCCTATGGGTAATTCTCTGGGGCTTTTCCTCTGTGAGGATTGATAAGGACAGACTTGCCTTTGTTCTGTGGTATTTAGGGATTCCTTCCGTCCTGCAAACCAGTCATGCTTTTCTTCCAGTGCAGACTTTCCCTTTGCTGACGGCACCCTCTCAATCCCAGCTGTATCTGGCAAGCTTTCATCAATCTTCTCTTCACAGCAAATAGTATCTCTCACACTCTGTCTCTCAGGCTCTGCAAACACTCTCTTACTTGCTCTGCCTCCTGGACTCTGTGTTGGCCCCTCTCCTGAACTCCAGATTGAGTTCTCCTCTGTATTTCCTGAGCTACCCGAGCTCGAGCCTCCCGAGCTCCAGCCTGAGCTTCCCGAGCTAACTTCTGTTCTGTGAATCTGGTTTTTAAACTTTCCTTCTCTTTGAGGCACACCCTGCTCCCAACACATGTGACCAGAGTCTAGCTTCACTCTGACGTGCTGCTGTGGGCGGGGCTTAGGTATGACCAGCTTCTGAGTCCTAGACTCCTGGTTGCTAGGGAAACCTATGATACAACCTGATTTAAAGCGACAGGAGTCTTTTTCCTGTGCATTTCTGTAATCAGCCGTGGTTTCCTTACCACAGCTGTTAGGGGTGTGTGCCTCTGGGTGTCTGTTGTGACTATGCTACCTCTTACATAGTGGTGTAAACGTTGTCAACATTATGGACATGTGTTGTGTGCATTGAGAAAACATGTTTCTTTTGTTGTCATTAAGCACTGGTCTGTTTTCATTTGTGTTTACAGATATGCACATAATCTGGACCGTCATCAACGTTGGCTTGCCATGGTGAATCTCGAGCTTTTGCTGACATTGTCTACCTTCAGGTGTTCCTGATATTGTTGTGTAATGGCTCAAGCGATTGATGAGCTACACCTGATGCACACACACGGTATGTGTATTGGTTTCTTTTGGGGTTCATTACATCTGTCTTTCACTGGTGATGATATAATGTTGTTCTGATGGGCATGTAACATGTTCTCTAGACTCACATGAACAGCTGCATATGGTGTGTAGCTGCAACACACCTGTGTGACAGGCGCATGGACATTAACATATCCATGTGACAACCATGTCTGTGTTGAGGCATAATGATGTTGGCCACATGGTTATGTTTCATATTGCTATCATGTCCTGTTTGCCTTTGCATTCCTTTCTTCAGCATTTGCACAGCTGTGACGTTATGACATTTGTGTTTCTTTTCAAAGGTGTCTGACGATTACATACCTCTCCTCTCCTGACACAGGACAGTGGACATACCGGGCACATCTCTTACACTGCAACTGTTGTCAACAACACCCACCTGTTTGAGGACAGACCACCATGCAACTCTTTGCTATGACATTTTGCCATTGGATGTTTTACCTCTGAGAGTGCAACACATGACTGGGATAGACATTATTGATTTTTGACTACTGCTTTCACCCTGACAGAGGTGTCGATAGCACTGCTGATGCAATTGATTGGCAGGACGTGCTCCTCATTGTGGGGGACACACATGGACTTCGAAGGACTATGGTATACTGATCACAGACACCTGACTATGCATGTCTTGAGCCTCAAAGACACTTTTAACATGAGTTTTTGGATTTCAGATACAATTCTGACGTTTTACGATGATCCCCCTTGTGCAGCAGCAACTGACATGGACATTGTAGGTGTTACATTTTGTCACAGTTGGGTGTCTCATGTTTTGTACCATGGCTGTGACATGGCACCGATGATATTCTAATGTTTTTCTTACAACACAAGCATACAGCCCATGTATTTGTCATGTGGCCAACGATGGAGTGCTCCTATTGTCTACGTCAACCTATTTGCCACCTGGACATGATCCCCATTTAAACTCCACAATGTTTTCAAACACAACACCATCTTGGGATGATGTTTTCAGTGACCCATGGGTGTTTACATGCATGTGTGGCATCACTGTATCATGTTGCCATGTGGCTGGTGCTTGTGCATCTCACTGACTATGTTTCTGTGACACCACATGTGGACCTATGGCTTCTGTGTGGATTTAGGTGATATGTTTGTCCATTATTTCCTTATTTATATGCTGCTTCGTGTGTGTTTGCGTACTGTGCATACATGACAGTCTGCATGTCTGTACACACCTTGCATTTCCTGTCTTCACGGTCATGACTATGGCTTGTGTTAGCGACACTCACATTGCCACATTATGTTTGCAGTGTGGCAGTGTGGGTGTCAATACTACTTGTTTACTGGGAAATTCCATGTATCCGGGTATATGTGACGATGCACTGTTTCCCCAAACCAACACTGCATGTTGACCTCCTTGATGGTGTAATATGTGCATATTTCTGCTGGTTGTTGAGTTGGTATTATGTCTGTGGTCATGTGCATGTGGTATTTGTTAGCAGATGCTTATTGTGATTTACATGATTGTTTGTGTCCATAGTGGTGTAGCTTGTAATCCCATATCGGGCATTGGGATGTGCGTATCATCATTACTTTTCTGTCATGTTTTTGAACATTAAAATCCTTTGCACCAAATATCTTTTTGGAGTTAGTCTGACCCCTGTTTTGACAGTTGGGTATTTTCTGAGGGACAGATGAGGTGTATTGGGTCTTCAGCATGCATCATCTCATCTGTACATGCACTCATATGTGGGTGACACATTTGCGACATGCAGCAGCAAGGGGGCGCTTGGGGTCTGGTGTCAGGTGCAGAGTATGCACCTGATGCACATTATATCTGGTGTGGATAATTTGTTGTCAACCAAGTTACCTTTCTGTAGGAGGTGGCTTTTGTGACATGCTGAAGGTTTTGAGCACTTTCCGAGGTGATGCGGCCAGCCCTGATATTATGATGGCACTGTCTACACTATTTGTGATGTGCAAACCAAATAAAGTTCTGTATTTACCCAATATGTGTTTCGTGTGGTGTTTGCATTTCAGGTCTGTCATCATGCTCAATGTGTGACTTTGTATCAGTCATGACTCCTTGTGAGCCCATGGATCCATCATTTTCCTTTCAATGTCACAGGGTGTAGATGATGTTTTTGTTGTTGCTAGGTGATGGTGGGTTACATGACCTGCCATGGGCCACATGGGGTGCTTCTGTGAATTGTTCACTGTTTGTTTGGTGTGCAAGCCATGTTTCACTTCACTATGTTAGTCCTCCGGTATTTGCACATACATCCCCTTTATGTGTTTGTTTGCTGGACATGTACATGGGTCACCTATGCTCACATCCTTGTACAGTGCCAGCTGTGTTAGTGACAGCCACATGGCACATCACTGTCTATGTACGCTTGACATCCACACACGCCCTTTGGGATCTTTGTGTTAGAGTGTGCTCATTGATTGCTTTTTGTTATTGGCTATGGTCATGTGTTTGACGTGTGCTGTATGCATGTTTTTTCCGCACATGTTTTGTTTTTAACATCTCTAATGGCCTCACTCGGCCATGAGGTACCAACAGGTTCCTCAGCTCTACACACACCCTTTACTGTCTTCACTGTAGAAAAGGGTGCATCCTGTGTGTTGCCTAGCCATGACATTTGTTGTGTAATAACGACCTCACACTTTAGGGTCTTTACATCCTGTTGCATGTGGCCCTTTCTTTTTGATGAGATTCAGGTGTTTGGTGTGCTACACCTTATTGCATGTTGAGCTGTTCCTGTTCTTCTCCTGATTATTCACCTGATCCAGGGAACATCCTCTGATGGCGTTGTGTTTAATTATATCCCTGTTTTGCATGCTGTATTCAGTGCAGGACATTTCATTGTGTTTGTGCAGGTGTTGTTGTTTGCAAGATACAGAGTGCAAATTCTTTCTGTACATGGTGTATCTGCATGTGCATTTACTACAGATTAGTTGTTTTTGTGTTTGTTTGTCATGGCAGCCAGCAGGCGTTTTGTGTACTGGCATGCGTTATTTTGGTTATGTAGACTTTGTTGTGCCTCACATGGGCGGTGTGTGTTACCATTTTAGGCGTCTACATTTGTAGTACTGGTCGTTTGTGTGGTTCCTGTCTGCAGTGTTGTATTTTATTGCTTGTCCTGCATATGTGCTTTTCATTAGTGTGATAGTCATATGTGTGTACATCAGTGGCATGCCCACATTGTACCATTAACTGAGTTGTGCGACATCCTTCCATCCATCCTTTCTCTGTCAGCTATGTGCCATCCTACCCTGATGTGCATGCTGCTAAACCACGTCATCAACTAACACACATTCGTGCATTGCATCTCAACCTGCTTGCCTCTCCTGTGTGTGCTCTGCCTAGCACTTGTACTCCACCGTCATCCTGATATTTCACATATTTTTCCATTTCAGACTCCCCTACTACACACATCTGCACATCCTCTTTCTCACACTGTCAGTGTAGCAGGGTACATTACCATCAATCTGTGCATGGATATAGCTGCCCATGATATGTTTTTCACATTTTATGGGTGTCACATGGCCTGCAGCTGCTTTCGGCAGCCCATCAACTTATGTAGGTCCTTCATTTAATTTGATATTGTCTGTCTTCTCTGCTCTGTGCAGTGTTTGTGTTATGTGTGTGTTTAGCACATTCCTCTGTTTGCATTCAGCTTGGGGGATGTTACTGTTATTGGCTCAGCTTTCTGCTTTTACCTATACGTCCTTATGGCATCTTCTGGCACACCTTTGATTGACACAGCTTATGATGTGCCTACGATAGTGGCCTGGGAGTGGACAGCCTTTCAACATGGCCTATGGAAATAGATTACAGTTCACCTTTGCTGACAGGGTATGTTTGTGATGTTACATCTGCTGCACCATAAAAGGTGCAATAATATATGGCACAAGGGTGTAATTGTCTCACTATGCCAGGAGTGGTTGCTGTACACTTGATCACAGAGTGGGAACATACCTCACCCACCCTTATTAATTAACTGGAGCAGACCATGACCCCTGCAACATCATTGCTGTATTCACCAGTTTTCTACATACATGACATAGGCGTGTGTGTTTTTTCATCAGACCTTGGCTGTCATGGAGCTGTGTTACTCTGTGGATTTCAATCTCCAGAGGTAATGGGGCAGTTTAATGGATGATATTGACTTTGATTCTGTGTTGATATGCGTCACTTGGGACTGTCTGCAGCCCCTCCTTGGTGTGTAACTAATGACTGACCCAGGTCTGCCATTGCTGATCTCGGAGCAAAGGGCTGCAGACAGGCCCAGGCTGAGGATTGCAATATGAGATTAACTCTGACACCCTGTGGATATCAGACACCAGGGGCTGTCTGCAGTCCCTCACTGATAAATCACATATGCACAAACTGTGTCAGCACAACTACTTATGTTTTCCATACGTTACAATGCACAGTGCTAACAGCAGAAAGAGTGCTGTGACCTTTCCCCGCCTCATAGGGCACCCTATGTGGCGCCCCCTCGGCCATTATTTCACCAACATTGTTGGGTGGCGTGGTGGACACTGCATTTGGAGATGTGTCCTGTGGGGTGACTTCAAGGGCACGTTATGTTACAGTGCTCTGAGAGTACATTTGCTGGAAACCACTTATTCCACAGATATGCGATAACACCCTAATGGGGCTATCTTACCCCTTACAGGTGCTGTCTCTGCCAGACATGTTCATTTGCCATTGTGTGGGATTGAACCCCTGATCCCTGCACCATTGCACACTGATTGTGTTTGGGTGCTTGCAAATCAGCACAACACCATTTACCTCTCCCAAATTATTATTCCTCAAAAAACATTGCCACACACCCTTCTGACCAGCACCACAGCCCCCTATGCCTCAGCCAGCTGTCTTTAGTGTGCACTGCGGGTGTTCACAGCCTTGCTCCTTACACCATTGGTCAGTGTTCTAACCATCATGCTGTTGCTCGGTTCCTCTGCTTTCCCATCATTGCGCGACTTATGCCTCCCAGTCATCAGAGGCCTCCAATACCATTAGTGCGCCGCTTTACGTACAGCAGCGCACGCACCTCTGGCGGCCATAATTTCTGTGACTCCAATAGAAAACAAACACCGACAACTGCCTTCAGTGTACACGGGGGGGGGGGGGGATTGAACCCCTGCTCCCAGCACCATTGGTCAGTGTTTTAACCAATGTGCTGTGGCTCCGTTCCTGTGCTTGTGCCTATCGGCGCACCGCCTTGTGCCTATCAGCGCGACGCCTTCTGCCGCCCAAGACGACCGGTGCGCCGCCTTCTGCCGCACAAGAGGACCTGTGCGCCGCCTTAGGCCGCCCAAAAAGAACTGTGCGCTTCCTTATGCCGCTGAAAAAGAACTGTGCACCGCCTTATGCCGTTCAAAATTAATTTGCCTCCTAAAACAATTTTAATCATTACAGTTGCTGTCTCAGCTGGCCTTTGTCGTTGTGCACAATGGGGGATTGAACCCATGGCCCCTGCACTATTGGTCAGTGTCTTCATCGTTGTACTACGGCTCAGGTGTTTTCTATACCCGGCAGCGCGCCACTTTGCCTTTTGGCGCGCTAATGTCGACCCCGCACATTACCGTGACGCGCACACGTCCGGTTGCTTACTCCCGGTTTTTTTCTTTTGGCAGCCTGATCCGCCCACTCCTTATATGGCACAGGTACACTACCGCGGCCCCGCACGATAAGAATGTTTAGTAAACATGCCCCTTAGTTTATCACTATTTTCATATTTTTATTTTTTTATCTTTTTATTGTTTTAACTACTATCCATCAATTTTAATCAATTTCTATGTTTTTTAAAATATATTTTATTATTATTTTAATTTTTATTATATTTATATATTTGTATATGTATAATTTTTTATATATATTTTTAATACATATTTTATTTATTAATTATTTTTTATTTTTTATTAATTATTATTATTTTTTATTGGTTTACTATTAATTTCTCGAATTATAATTATTTATTGTTCTAATATATTCTATATATAAGTTTTTTTAAGAAAATAAATTTTAACTTGTATTTTTATTTAAAAGTTCTATATGGTTTACTATTATGTATTCTACATATTACACAACCATATTGTGTATTTATGATTGTAATATATTTTTTAAATCTATTTTTTAATTTTATTTATTTATTATTATTTTTTTAAAAAAAATTTTTAATTTTTTATAAAATTTACAATACATCTTTAACTGTTGTACTTGGTGGTTAGTTTTTTAAGTGACACGGAAATTGAAAACATAATAATTACAAAAAGGGTCCCACTTGCTACAATAAGCACCAACATGGATACATCTACTGATGACTCGATGCTTCGGTTTTTCTAGTTTTGGCAGGCTACAGAGAGAGTGTAAGGTTTACTCTCTTCCTCTCATCTATTATCTTCTGATCAATTTTACTTTAGCGCTGCAGTTTTTAGGCTAGTGTGATGTTAGTTTGAACGATTGGTTCCTCAGATTTGTCTCGGGTTAGCCACGCCCCCTTCGTTTCCCGCCCTCAGGATCAACATAAGGCCCGCGCATGTGTCGGCGTTTTTTCAATAGTCAATTGAGCTGACAGTCTGAAGGACGATTTTCAGTCTCCTGCGTCCGTAAGATTGTTTCCTGTCAGCGATTCAGAACGGTAAGAGAGACAATCCACATTCCAAAAACTCCCGAATCAATATGAGTTTCAAGCGGCGATTTTACATAATATCGGTAAAATCGGCAAGAGATATTTGGTATGCTAGCGGTGTGCAAATATTCCTATATTTCTAAGGATCTTCGATTTAATATGGACAATGAGTTAGAAAACAGTGTTCCACATAAACACCCGTTTTTATTGTCTTTTAGATTATCCAACATTGCTATTAGCCTATGAGAAGTTTGAGCAAGATATAACAGTGGAGCACCCTTTCATTTTGCACCAATCTCTAGAGAATCTCTCTGCTTTCCCATTTTTAAGAATCCCCTAGCAATTTGACGTTTTATTGATGTTTGATGTTTGCTTCTCCATGTTTTTTAAGAATCCCTTAGCCATTTGATGTTTTATTTACTTTCTCCCCGTACACTTTCTGGATTTAATGTGAATGAATTTGGTTCAGTTGGCCCTACGATGAAACTTTGGCCCTATTTAAAACTCTTCCTGCTATTTCCATATTATAATTTTGTTTTTTACTGCTATTTTTTGACAAAAGTTAAATAATTGGCTATATTATTTCATTTTTAGCCATAGTAGATGAGCAATCATTATCTGTGTCCTTCTTGGCCATGCCCTCCTCCCCCATCCATGCCTACTGCGTTTCAGTCATATTCCAGTCTCCTAATTTCAATTTTGATTTAGGTTCTGATTAAATTATCTCCAATGGTATACATATGCTTTACCCTGTGTCTTCTTCATTTTAGTTTTTTATCTCAATGCAAGTGTTTAAGTCATCACCTCTACGAATAAGTTTGTGTGCCTCTTTGTGAGGTTTGCATATCATCGTCTCTACAAAGAAGGTATTAACATTACAATTATATGCTTGTCACCTCCCATAAGGATTGTATTTGATTGTGTTTCTATAGATCTTATTTGTGGTCTATTTATTATATTATTTCTTATGGTTTAATTTTAATTTGGGTATCGCATTTCGAGCATTAGTGTTTTATTATCATTATTATTATATTATTATTATTATTATTATTTTAATTATTTTTTAATTATTTATTATGAGATATCTATTACTAATTAATTATATTATTATTATTATTACTATTATTGTAATAATTATTATTTTTATTTTTATGGTTAGAGCTAAATGTATGTCCATGCCTATTTGTTCTTTCACTTTTAAATTGTTTTTTAATATTGTTTGTCTTTATGTTTATAGTACCTATTTAGACAACCCCTGATGAAGGTCTCCGAAACACGGCCTGTGTCGGGTTGCTAGGTCTGAGATTCCAATAAATTGTTTTTCCACCCTATCACATTATTATACGTTGGCCTGGGGAATGGTTTTGGCATTCAGCATGCTATTCACCTTAAATGTGGATGTTTTGTGGAAATGTGGAATACAAATACTAAAGTAAGTGCAAGTAAAATTACATTTTGAAGAGAGCTGTCCTCTATCTGGCTTTTAAGTAGGGATGTGCTTTCGTTTTAAAGCAAAAGCAGCAAGTGTGCCCTATTGCGCAATAGGGCACACTGTTCATGTACAGATTTTGAGATAGTTCTTGGATTGGTGATTTTCTTCTTTTTAGAATTATATACATCAGCATCGGGATTTCAATATCGATCTGGTAATGATGCCAGCAGCGGTGTTTTGCGCCATCTGCAGGAGTCAGGTTGTTTTGGTAGGCCATAAAATAGGGAGTTGCAGTAGTCTAGTATGTCGGTGATTAACAGTTTGGTAGACTGGGCGGAAGTGGTCTTGATAGAGGAGGAGTTTGAGCCTCCTGATTACAGCCATCTTGTGGTATGCACTCCTGGTGGTCCTGTTGATCTGTGATTGTAAGTTCAGGTTACGGTCTAACGTGATTCTGAAGTATCGCACTTCGTCTTTTATGGTTTGGATGTTTTGGGCAAGTTCGAGGGTGGAGGGGCAAAGGATATATCTTGTGTGATGATGAGGACTTCTGTCTTGTTATAGTTAGTGTGTAGATTGTTGTGGGAGAGCCATTCAGACATCTCTTGCAGAGATTTTGTCATTGTTGTGTAGTGCGGTGTGTCCAGGTTGATCGGGGTGTAAATCATAATGTCATCAACATATATTGCATATTAGATATTATAGGTGGCATTTTCAAAGGTATTTATATGGCTAACTGCCCTAGTTACCCATGTAAATGCCTTATCCAGGCTTTTCGAAAGGCATCTACACAGGTAGTACCTGTTGAAAATCTCAGATAAATCCCTAACACGCCCAGATGCTATGCAGTTAGCATCAGGGCATGTTGGGGGCGTTTTGGAGCAGAGCAGGGGTGGAGGGAAGGGCCAAACAGGTAGCAGTGATTTTCGATGTTACCCGCTTAGCCTTCTGCACCTTAAATATAGGCAAAGAAAAACCTCACCTATCTTTAAGGTGCAGGGGCTAAGCGGGTAGCATTGGGGGAAAACAAATCTCTGCTATCTGCTTGGCCTCAGCAGCTGCTAGCGCATCCAGCATAACCTGATTTTTCACCTCCGTTGCCGCAGAAGTGAAAATCCAGGTTAAAAGGGGGGCAACGGAGGTGAAAAATCAGGGGTTGGTGGGCATGCTATGCACCGACACAGAGCAAAGCCTGCCTAAATCAAAATCGGGCCCTATGTTTTTTGAAGATGTCACAGACAGGCTATAAATAAAGGTTGAAGAGCAGTGCAGATTGGGAGGACCCTTGTGATGGAGCCAATCAGGATGGAGGTGTTTGTGCCAACTTTGACTTGTTGTTGTCTGTCACCAAAAGAAGAGTGAAACCACTTAAGTGTGATGTTGTGTGGACTAATGGACTTTAGTCTTTGTAGTAGGATACTGTGTTGACACTGTCAAATGCAGAAGAAATATCAAAGATGAGTAGAAATCTCTTTAAGGGAATCAATTCCTCTGATCTGATAGTCAAAAAGCAGTGTGAGTAGGGTTTTGGTACTGTGATTAGGTAGAAAGCTATGTCGGTGGGGATTTAGGGGGGCTTGTGATTCCATGTGGTCCTGTAGTTGTTGCTGTACTGTCTTTTCAATTATCTTGGTTAGGAAGGGAAGGCTGGAGATTGGGCAGTAGGATGCTAGGTCCTCTTTATCTAGTGAGGCATGCTTGGCGATTGGACAGATAGTTGCTTGTTTGAGGGAAAGAGGTATGTATCAGTGGGTTAGGGATATGTGTATTATTCTGTGGATAAATTGGCTGAGTTCATCCTTAGTTGATTTTTTCCAGGTTATTGGGCATGGGTCAGATGGTGCTGTGCTGGTGTTTAGTGTGGGGATTTTCCGGGCAACTTGCTAGAGGGTAGGTATGTAGAAAATTCTCCCGGTGTGTTTGGTGGAGGGGGTTGTGCGGTCAGTGGCTCTGACATTTGAGGTGCTTCTGTGTGGGGCCTTGTGTTTAGATAGTAGGAAATTTGTGAAGGATTGTGGATGAATCATGTCTTCTCCTGTAGGGGTTGGATCTTTTGTTAGTATTCAGATAATGTCGAATAGCTCCCTGGGCTTGTTGGTGGAATTTAATATAAAGATTGGTGTGATATTCATACTTGTGGTGATTTATCAGGTTGTGTAGTCTTACAAGAGTAGATTGGGTCTTGTTTTATCTGCAGAATCATTCGAGCTTACATAGTGCTTTTGGCTTCCCTTATTTCATCAGAGTACCAGGGAGTTGGTCTTGCTCTTACGCCACAGAGTCTGGACCTTTTTCTGTCTAGTGCTTTTGCAGTTGCAGTGATGGTCTCGTTCCAGGTTTCAATTGCCTTATCTAAATCGGTGATGTCTTGGGAAAGGTTAGGAGGATTTCTTGCAGGAACTTGTCCTTGTCGAAGCTTTTGAATCTTCTTCCTGGGTGTGTGTATTCATCTGTTTGTTCTGGCAGGGAATATGCATCTTGAGTCTTATGAAATAGTGGTTGGACCATGGTATCGGGGTGTTATATTGTTGTACTCTTAACAATCGCCTTGGGATTAATATGAGATCTGGAGTAGAACCTAGGCGGTGGGTCGGTTCTGTAAGGAGTTTGAATTGTAGGAGAGTCCATTGCTCTGAGGAAAGTGGTGGCTTCTTTTTGTGATGTGGAGCTGAGGTTAAAAGCTAGAAGGATGCTTCGGTGCATACGGAGAGGAATGGTTAGCAGAAAAAAGGAGGTGATAATGCCTCTGTATAAGTCTTTGGTGCAACCTCATTTGGAGTATAGTGTGCAATTCTGGAGACCGCACCTTCAAAAGGATGTGAACAGGATGGAGTCGGTGCAGAGAGTGGCTACTAAAATGATTAGTGGTCTTCATTATAAAGCATATGAGGACAGACTGAAGGATCTTAATATGTACACCTTAGAGGAAAGGCGGGATAGAGGTGATATGATTGAGATGTTTAAATACCTCCGTGGCATAAATGTTCAGGGAGAGAGCCTCTTTCAATTGAAAGCAAGTTCTGCTATGAGGGGACATGGGATGAGGGTGAAGGGAGATAGATTCAGGAGTGATATGCGGAAATATTTCTTTACGGAAAGAGTAGTGGATCCGTGGAATAGTCTCCCAGTGGAGGTGGTAGAGATGAGGACAGTAACTGAATTCAAAAAAGCATGGGACAAACACAGAGGATCTCTAAAGGTAAAAAGGGGACTGTTGTAGTTGTTATGGAAGGACAGACTAGATAGGCCATGTGATCTTTTTCTGTCGTCATATTTCTATGTTTCTATGTTAAAATCACCGAGTAATATCAGTGGCTTGTTGGGAGAGTTTGCTACACACATATTGGTGAGGCCCTTAAGTGAGGACAGTAGCAAGAAGCACAACAAGCCCACCAACTGCTCACATTGATAACAGTGAGCATAGAACCCAACCACACTGGAAACGCCAACTACACCTCAACCAAATCTTACCCCACGGAACCGCCAACACCACCCTAGTACTCTGCAAAGGAGCCAAGCAATAACAGCAGAAAACTGGAAACACACACTAATATGTTGCTGTTAAGCCTCCTCACAACCCCCTCCTTGCTAAATTACCTTGCAAATCATACCCAACACCCAAAGTTGCAGGCTCTGCCCCCTCAACACACGAACACAACATGCCAGCCCCCCCCCCATACCTCTGCATCTACCTCCTCCTCCTCCACCTGCTGTTCTGCTTCATGAAGGCCACCCCCGCTGCCACAACTACTCTACAATTGCCACCTCTACCCAAGCTGCATCACCACCCAACATGGCAGAACATGCACCGGTACGTAAATAGCAGACGCACCTCATACAAATCCAACCTACAACACACATACCTAGCCAGCATAACCACCCCTCCCCAAATATCCCCATCAGTATTGAACTCAATGCTAGATCCATCAGAAAACAAGACCAACACCATCACAGACCACCAAGAAGATATCCTGTGCATCACCGAGATTTGACTATCCAACACCAACCAGATCATTCTAAACCAGATCACCCCTCTCACACACACTGCATTCAACTGTCCACGTATACTTAGAAAAGGTGGAGGAGTACTAATCCTAGCAAGAAGCAACCTGAGATTCAAAACCTATAAGACAAGCTCAGCACTGCAACATGATCATTATAGAAAAACAAACACCACTATCTGACTCACCCACAGAGCCCCCAATGCCCATATGTACGAGCTCTCCACAATACTCATATCTGTGTGTGCAGCAAACTCCCCCAACAAGCCACTGATATTACTCGATGACTTGTGAATTATGGATCTTTCCTCCAGAAACTTGTCCAAACCTTTTTTAAACTGAGCTACACTAATAGCTTTTACTACATCTTCTGGTAACTAATTCCAAAATTTGATTATGCATAGGCTAACTGCACGGGGCAGTTATATCCCCCTGTAGTTACCGCATTTTAGCCTAGCAAAACAGTTGCCAGTGCAACTAAGTCCACCCACTGAGGTGGCATTAGTTGCACTCATGCTACTTGCGCTGAGCCATTGTGTTAGTTTCTGCTGACAATACAGATGCCTGTGTGAGAATTCTTTCTCTTGTTTCACTCTTCAGTAAAGTATAATTTTGGGAAAGAAATCCTTTAAAACTAATAGTAATGGGTAAAATAATTTTTTGACTACATAGTTCTGTTTTTAGTTTGTACTGATAAATTTTCACCAAGTAGGAAATATATCTCTGTTCTGCATATGTGTGACTGAGGCTACATGTTCTGACAACATGGAGTTTCTTTGTAGGGAGCAGTAGTAATCCTGCTTGTTCAGTTTTCTGAATAGGAATATGGATGTTCTAGGGCTCACTGCAATATTTATGGTGCTGTCCTTTTCTGGATATGTTCCATGTTGTGTGAGTTTTGGAAATTGGTGCTGTTATGGATAGTAGATTTGGGGGTATGTTTACTAAACTGTGGTAACGTTACATAACGCGCGTTATGTAATGTTAACGATCTCATAATGCGCATTATCATTACTTAATGATCATAGATGTTCCGCGGCACAGTAAAACACCGCAGAAGGTGGAGAGAGGGCAGAGAGAAGGAGTCAATGGGCGGAGTGTGGGTGGGGAGAGGCTCCATTCACACTAACGCGCTGATCTGAAGAGCTGAATCCTAACGCGATTGAAAACCTGCCGTTAGATGCACATATGCAGGAGAGAGAAACCATTTACGTGTCAGCAATGTACAGCCCAGGCAGGGAGCCCAAAATCTGTGATAGTAGTGCTCCATGTACAGCAATACCATAGTGCCAAAGTATGAATGGCCACTATGGCGATGGTGCAAATGGGGCATAGGGGGCCGCAGGCGGGACATGTAGCATGGGCAGCTGGGGCACAGGGTGGACCAGGCGGGTGCCTAGGAACATAGACACCGGAGATCAGCAAGACAGCAGTTAACCAAGGCCAAACACAATCCACCAATATCTACCTGGTCCACCCTAGCCAATTGTCGCTAGGGCACAGACCTGACATCCCCCAAGCCATCCCGCCCCCATGTGGAGGGGACATAATAGTGGTAGGCAGTGATGGGGGGATGTGAGGATGTCCATGTATGCCCCCCCACCCCAGAACCCGCTCCCTAGGCGGGCGCCTACCTACACATCCTGCCAACATAAATCTTCTGGCAAAGACAAATAATTACATAGATGGCCCATGTTGTGAGACAGCTAGTCCTTGTCTTCAAAATGTAAACTCAATTAGTCTGTGGATGAGTCCACTGTGTTATATTTAAACTAATGTTACACACTGAACAACTCCTGCACGGAGCATGATGTCCAGTAGATGCTTGATCAGAGTGAAGGGGAGACATATCAGAATGCACCAGTATATCCTTCAGATTGCGTATTCAAGTAAAGGCTATACATGGTGTATCTTTAAAGACAGTATGCAAAGACAGGATCGGCCAATGGTGGTAAATACGACTAGAACCTGAGCATGGACAGAATAATGCAAAACAACCACTTGTTTATCCATCTGTTCTTTATTTTGCTTCGGCAGTAACAGAGGGCAGATAGATTATACACATAGCCTATTAAAGGTTTCTCAGGTATCCTCTTTGTAACAGTCTTTTACTCAATAATTTAGCCTGGTTCTGAAACTCCTCTTCTTCAGAGCATATATGACGAACCCTAAAGAACTGACCAATAGGTAAAACTCGCTTTAATTTAAATGGATGATGACTGCCAAATGGAGAACTTTATCCCTATCCACTGACTTCCTAAAAAGTGATGTATGTATGCGCCCTTCTTGCAAAGTAACAAGCACATTCAAAAAAGGCAAGATTGATGTTGACTCATACATAATAAATTGCAAAAAAGGATCCCGACCATTTAACCAACCAATCAGCAAAATCATGTAAAGCTTCTTGTGATCCCATCCATATGCAAAAGATGTCATCTATAAAGTGAACCCAAAAACTAATCTGCTAATACCATTCTGATGCTAGGAAATAAGATACCGTAAAGACCCTCAGTAATATATTACATCATTTTTTTGTCAGACATAAATCGTGCAGGGAAGGCACTATGAACCATCCCCCAATCACAATACATATCCCTTTTATTCAACTCAACAGGTTTAAAACTATCTAAAAAAAAACAGAAAAAGTTCATTAACAATGGAAAAACCACACTTATCTGAAAACACGCGCGACGTGCACGTTTCGGGGGAAGAACCCCTGTATCAAGCGCTCTCAGCTCCGCTTGTACAAAACTCAATCCACCATGTAACTGGTTTTTTTGAGATAGTTTTAAACCTGTTGGGTTGAATAAAAGGGATATGTATTGTGATTGGGGGATGGTTCATAGTGCCTTCCCTGCACAATTTATGTCCGACAAAAAAATGATGTAATATATTACTGAGGGTCTTTGCAGTATCTTATTTCCTAGTGTTATAATACAATTTTGATTACCGTTAGGGGGTTGTTTGCGGACTTAATACCATTCTGATGGGCATAAAAAAGTATCTTCAAACCTTGCAACATATAAGTTCACTTTACTCGGGGCAACAGTAATTCCCATAGATACACCATGTGTCTGTACAAAAAAAGATTCTTCAAAATGAAAATAGTTGCGTGCCAACACCAATTTAGCTAATTTTAACATAAACTCTGATGTCAAGATATTGGAGAAAGGTTTCTTGTAAAAGCTGTAATGATTGAATCTGTGGAATATTAGTGTATAACATTTCTATGTCAAACTACTCGAAAATAGTACTTAGCTTTCTTGGTCAAAGGTTGCAAAAATAGATTTTAGAAGACTGACATTGTCTTTTTAGATCTATTTAGACAATGTCTTCGTCAGTCTTTTTAGATCAATTTTGCAACCTTTGACCAAGAAAGTTAAGTCCTATATTTGAGATAGTTTGTTCAGAAAATCAGAAGTATCGTACCATGATGAGTGCATTTGACAAATTAGCATTATACACTAATATTCCACAGATTAAGTTGTTACAGCTTTTACAAGATGCTGGCTCTTTGTGCTGGGATGCAATAAGCAAATTACCCAGTCTGCAGAAAGTCAGCATTAAACTGAGAGAGCAAGCCAAATGCATGCGCACATAAGTCATACTGTCCTGAACAAATGGGTCATCTGAGCTGAAGTTTGACACCACCTCAGATGATCCAGGCATCAGGAAAAGCCCGCTATGCCATCGGCACACTGTTAGGGGCCAGGGGCCAGTGCCCAGCCCCCGGATACTGCCCCCCCAAATGACACAAATCCCTGGTGACCCAGTGACTCCGATCCTCTCCTCCACCCAAGCAAACAAATCTCTAGTGGCCTCGAAACCTCCCCATATCAATACCATAAATCACGGAGTGTTCCCCACATGTCCCCACCCCTGTGCTGCCATCTTGTAAAATGGCAGCACCTGGCCCCATATGGTGCATCCTGGGATGCACCAGGCAGGGTCATGCTGCCATATAAGGAAAAAAAGGCCTATATGGCAGAGTGATACCCCATGTGTTCCTTCTTAGGATGCACAATCTGTTCTGGGCTGCAACATGGGGGGGGGGTTACTCTGCCATATGAGGCATTTTTGGCCTTACATGGCAGTCTGGCCCCACCCAGTGCATCTCAGGAAGCACTGTGGAGGGCCAAGTGCTGCCATTTTACAAGATGGTGGCATGGGGGTGGAAGCATGTGGGCAACACTCCTGCTGCATGATTTAAGGTATTGGGGTGGGGCAGTGGGATTCGAAGCCACCAAGGATTTGTTTGCTTGGATGGGGGAGATTGGGGCCACTGGACCACCAGGGATTTTGTTTCTGTCAGGCGATTAGTGTCTGGGGAGGGCACTGGCCCTCTGACAACGTGCCAACGGCTTCAGGGGTTTTCCCCAATACCTGGATCATCTGAGGTGAAGAGATATTTTTACTCTCAGCTGGATCTTTATGCCTGCCCGAAGCTGTCATGAAGATATAGCGTTAAAAAAAAAGTGTAAAAAACTATGCTAAGTTTCAGGACAGTTTTTTACATTAGGCAAAATTAATTGTGCATTAGTTTGCATTTGATTTGCATGCCAAATGTGCTGCAATACATCATGGTTTTTTAATTGGCATTTTTCTTGCACTAGCTTGCTTTCTACATCAGCGAGAAAGCCTAATATGGGAAAAATGCTATGCTATGCTAAGCTTATCTGTTTCGGCTTCTTTGTGCCGAAATAGAAAACCTAGTGCTGAAGATCACATTTTGCCTTGCACATGATCTTCAACAATTGCTCTTTTAATTTAGCGGACGATAGAACGCTCTTTAGTTTATGTCTACCTACAGCTGACTCCGGAGTATTTGTAGACTTGGACCTGCTTTGAAAAATTAGAGAGCACATTATGACACTTTGAAACCATCTATTCCTGACACAGAGACATCAAAATGCAATATTGCATTGGATATTTGGCCACTATCAGGATTATTCTGTGCCACAAATAGTGGGGATAGATGTCCTATCCCTGCTATTTGTGCCTTCTCCTGGCCGCGACTATCTTCCCCGCCGGTTGTGTGGGAAAGATAGATGGGGGTGGGGAAGGGACAGCTCGGGGGCAGATTCTGGGTGGGTGGTGGGCAGTCACTGGCCCTGGATGTACAAGGTTGATTCTAATGTCGGCCCTGTACAACCAGAGCTGGCGACATGTGTGGGGAAGTTATTCCACCTCTGAGGTGGAATAACTTCCCTGGACGTTTTTACAGTGTGTACCTGGGGCACGGATGGGGCAGGGGGGGCCAGGGGACATTCCTCACAGCCCAACCCTGGCCTTAGGAGGTCAGATTTGGGGTCGGGCTGTGGGGAATAAGTAGTTTTTGCTGACGGCTGGCATCACGGCTTTTCAATGGAGCCGCGGTGCCATGGCAACTGGACGCCATGGTGCCACGACTCCATTTAAAGCCCTGACTGGCTGACTGAGTTAGCCAGGCTTTTCATGTATGTACAGGCCAGACTAAATCGCAATCCCAGTCTGCACGTACATGACTGTTCACAATTCTGATCCCGCGGGGTTAGATGTACTCCATGGGATCAGAATCGCAATCCCCATTGTACGTCCAGCTCAGACTGGGCATAGAGAGGGGATCTACGTGTGGGATGGAATCAGGCCCTTTTTGTTAAGTTATATGGCTAGTTTTTGTATTTTGTGCTTTTTGATTGATGTATTTGTCAGCTGGTGGGTGCACCTTATAAAATTAATTTTTATTGATTTTTAATATAGTTAGATTTGTATATAGTTATAAAATCACAAATTCAAAAATTCAAAATTGTATAAATTGCAGTATAGTTAATAAAAAGATACTAATTATTGGGATGTTGGTTGGACCGATGTTGAAATTGTGAGCATGCCTGGTGTAGTAGCCTTACGGTTGCTTAGTTTCTCTTGCTGGAAGTATTATCTGCTCTATTAATTTTGAGGTTCTATAATTAATACTAGGGGCTTTGATTTTTCATTTCAGATTGTAATCCTGTTATAATAGACATTTTTGCTGATTCATTTTATAAATAAATTGAGCACCCTAAGGATGGACCCTAAAGTGACTAACTGGATTAGAAATTTGTTGAGTGGGAGGCGACAAAGGGTACAGGTAAATGGAGCTCACGCTGAAGAGAAGGAGGTTACCAGTGGTGTGCCCCAGGAATCTGTCTTTGGTCTTATTCTTTTTAACATCTTTGTTATATTGCGGAAGGACTGTCAGGTAAGGTTGGCCTCGTTGCGCATGATACCAAATCTGCAATAAAGTAGATGCCCAGGAAGAATACCATGAGGAGGGATCTAGCTAAACTTGAAGAATAGTAAAGAATTTGGCAGCTGAGATTTAACACTAAAAAATGCAGGGTCATGCATTTGGGCTGCCAAAATCCAAGGGAGCGCTACAGTGTAGTGGTGAAGTACTTCTGTTTACGAAAGAAGAGCGGGACCTGCGTATGACTGTTTCTGATGATCTTGAAATGGCTAAACAGGTGGAAAGGACAACGGCAAAAGTCAGAAGGATGCTTGGATGCATAGGGAGAGGAATGGCCAGCAGAAAAAAAGGAGGTGATAGTGCCTCTGTATAAGTCTCTGGTGTGACCTCCTTTGGAATATTGTGTGCAATTTTGGAGACCTCACCTTTAAAAGGATATATACAGGATGGAGTTGGTGTAGATGGTGGCTACTAAAATGGTTAGGGGTCTTTGTTATAAAGCATATGGGGACAGATTTAAAGATCTTAATATTTATACTTTAGAGGAAAGGTGGGGTAGAGGAGATATGATGGAGATGTTTAAATACCTTTGTCGCATAAATGCACGAGAGGAGAGCCTTTTTCAATTGAAAACAAGCTCTGCAATGAGGGGACACAGGATGAGGGTGAAAGGAGACAGACTGAGTAGTAAGATATAGAAATATTTCCTTATGGAAAGAGTGGTAGATGCATGGAATATTCTCCCAGTAGAGGTAGTAGAGACAAGGACAGTATCTGAACTCAAGAAAGCATGGGACAAACACAGAAGGTCTCTAAAGGAAAAAAGGGACTATAGTCGTTGATATGGAAGGGCAGACTAGATCGACCATATAGTCTTTTTCTGCCATCATGTTTCTATGTTTCTTTGATGTCTGAAAACAGTCATTCAGATGTGCAAACTACATAGACATCCCTGGGCTCGTTTTAGAAACTAGGTAGAAAGATATCCATATAGAAAGGGGGCATGGTGGAGGCATGGCCTGGGCAGAACAAGGGAGATGCATGTCACAGTGCAAATTCAGACTAGCACAAGCATGTCGGGCCCTGGTTGGTGAGACGTCCATGCTTATACCTGCTCCTGCCACAATAAGGTAAAACAAAGTGCTTATTTCATGGATGTAATGCTTCCAGGGAGAGTGCAAAATGTGATTACATTGCCACTTATTATTTCTTGCCTGAAGAAACCTGAGTGTAAATACCCCCAATAATTTACTGGCCTACTGCTGCATGTCTGAGCATGTAAACTAGCAGGCCGGGATATACAAGTCTCATAGCACAGATGCCCCTCCTTCTGAGCAGGTGCTAGTGCCTGGTTCTGAAACCTCTGCAAGTCAGGGACACCTGCATTTCTGAAATGGCCTATACTTAGGCACATACCCAGCCTTGCAACCTGCATGGGGCCTGCCTCCATAACTGGTTTATTTTATTTATTTTTATTCTCTTATATACTGCATCAGTGCAGTTTACATTGAACAAACTGAAATTACATTGAACAGGGCATTATAACTTGGAGATAACTATTTTACAGGGAACATGGGCTATGGAGGGTTAAGTGGCTTGCCCAAGACCACAAGGAGCACCTGTGAGACTAGAAACCCCAGTCCTTCCGGCCCAAGGTTGCTGTCCTCTAGTGGGATTTGAACCCACAACCTTCCAGCCTGAAGTACCTTGCCCCAACCACTGGGCTACTCCTCCACTCTGGTTATGGGGGACGTTCATTTTTCGGGGTGAAGACTGAATGATTTCAAAAGACAGTACTGCCACTCCCTGGTTTTTGGACATTCTGCTCCAGATGTCCCAGATTTTTCCTAGATGTCCTGTCTAAAGCACCACTTTCCATCTATAAGTCACTATGGGGGTATTTTAAAAGCCTTGTTTCCAATTTTTGCATGTAAAATCAGGCATCTACATGTGGAAATGACAACATTGCTTCACACTAGATAGAAGCTGAGCCAGATCAGTATCTGTGCCGAATCGCATCCAGTTCATCCGCACTCCTCTGTGGCTGCTAATAATACACTTATACACATCAATAAATATTTACAGTTGAGCCAAGTGTTAAGAGGACGTTCTGAAAGTCACTAAGGCTTATGTAATAGTGTTAAGTAGCCTAATGCAGCACTTCTTGAAATAAACTCAGCAACTGAAGTAGTTTCCAAACAATTGCCAAGCTTATTATTCAAGTTAATAGAGAAGGAATCCCAGTCTAAGGCTTTCTTAAGGGTACAGGCACTGCGACTTTCCAAACAGACACTCATTTACTTCAGATAAACTTAGGATATCTGGCTACTGTGTGACAATCAAGCAGTTCTTTCAGAGGTATAACTTAAATAATTACAATGAAAATGTGGTCTTTGGGGAGCAGGCTGGAGACACATTACCTGACCCTTATCAGGTGTCAGAAAGAGTGAACTGATGTCTCACAAAAGAGCCCCATACCTTGGTCATCCAGAATTTGAGCATCAACACCACTGACAAAACAGGTTTAGCTGTAATGCTATTAGGGTCAAGTTAGCTCAGACTAGTCATGGAAAAGTCTCTACCAGTCTGAGCCAATGTTTGCCTAAGTGCACTTTTCCTGGCAGAGAGTAGTGCTACACATCAACATCGGTCTCTTCTTCTGCAAGGATCAAGTTCAATGATATGAGTCTTAGGGAGCCTGGTAGATCTTACAAGACCTACAGTGTTCCATACAGCTTATAACACAAAACTTACAGCAGAGAAGGCTAACACAGCACTTCTCTCTGCCTTGCTGCTCCTTGTGCCTGGAACGAACTACCTGGGTCTGTACATCAGGCGCCTTCTCTGACCCTTTGCAAATCCAGGCTGAAAACTCACCTCTTCGCTGCTGCTTTTGGATCTTGACTCACCTGATCTCCTTTTGTGTTTCCTTACCATTCTCCCTAGCTGTATCCCAAGTCTACAGCTACTGTGTTGTCTGCTTGACTAGATTGTAAACTCCGATGAGCAGGGACCGTCTTTTTCATGTGTCTGTGCAGGGCTGTGTACGTTTTGTAGCGTAATACAAATGTTCAGTAGTACTAGTGATAGGGAAAGGACTAGGGATAAAGTTTAGGTAAATAGACCTGGGATTAGGAGGGGATAGAGGTAGAGGGAGTGAACTCAATGGTGAGAGAGGGATTCTGAAGGAAGAGGGAGAAAAAGACCTGGGACTGGAGGGGGCGGGGGAGGGAACAGAGAGGGCATGCAAGTTGCAGTTTGCTATCCCAGAATTTTCTGTTGTAGTACTGGCTGCCACAAAGAAGGAAGGATCCTCTCTCAAAGGGTGTTAAAAACAGGAGAAGCAGAGAGCTGCTCTCTCATATAAGATTCACTCTACAGACTTCCTGAAGACACTTAGCAGCAGAGCACAAGGAGAACAATAATTAAATGCAGTTTTACCTACGGAACTGGGCTGTTTGATTATTATTACCCACCTTGATGCTGGCAAAAATCTGCAAGTATGTCAACACGTGTGAACTCTTATCTGGTAGGCATTCCAGCAGGTGGAGTGAAGTCACAGAACACGACGACATGCAGAATTTTGTATACTCCAGAACCACACAAAGCATTTTACCTTTAAAAGGCAATCACACATAAAGAAGGTAAAAATGTGTGGGGGGGGGGGGGAAGGTATTTTTGAGGGAGATAAATAATCAAAAGAAAAACTGTCTGCATAGTTTTGCTTTGGTTGTTACAACCCTGTGGGTAAAACCAAACCTCTGGGGTTTGCAAGACTTCAAACAATTTGATTTAACACATTAAAGCAGTCAACATAATTTCTTATTCCCCAACATTTTAGGAACATGATATTCTTATCTCAAATGTTTTTTTTAAATCTTGTTAACAATGTTTAAATGTATCCATACTCCTCCTTATCCCACTATAGCAAGTAGTTTCAATACATTTTTCATTTATAATAAATTAATGCTATTGGTCCATATTATGCAGGACTTGGAAAAAGTGAAAATTCTACTTGCATAATTTTCCTTTCAATCTATTTAGTTATTTTCAATTTCTTCTATGTCATCAGTCCAGAAACCCACTCATGGTGGTGTACAGTAAAACATATATCATCCAAAAGATATGCAAAAAAGAACAATAAAACAGGAGGAGTGGCCTAGTGGTTGGGGCAAGGTGCTTCAGGCCAGAAGGTCAGGGGTTCAATTCCCACTAGAGGACAGCAACCTTGGGCCAGAAGGACTGGGGTTTCTAGTCCCACAGGTGCTCCTTGTGGTCTTGGGCAAGCCACTTAACCCTCCATTGCTCATGTTCCCTGTAAAATAGTTATCTCCAAGTTATAATGCCCTGTTCAATGTATTTTTTTTATTTATTTAGCTGTATTTATATCCTGCTTTTCACTGGGTCAAAGTGGTCAATTGGGGGATATATTTAACATGAGGGGATATGAGACACATATGCTAATACTTACAGGGAACATGGGCAATGGAGAGTTAAGTGGCTTGCCCAAGACCACAAGGAGTGCCTATAGGACTAGAAATCCTAGTCCCTCTGGCCTGAGATTGCTGTCCCCAGGTGAGACTTGAACTCCCAGCCCTCTGGCCTGAAGTACCTTGTCCTAACCACTAGACCACTCCTCCCACCAACCTGTCATTTCAGTTTGTTCAATGTAAACCGCACTGATGCAGAATAGCACAGTATATAAGAGAATATAAATAAATAAATAAATAAAATTATCAGAACAGCCCAATCACTGCAGCATCAAATTCTACCCCATAAGCAGTGTCCCATCTTACCCATAAGCCTCACAAATTAAAATTGGAACCATAATATATTGGTCTCGGATCTGAGCATGGCATTGCATAAAACCAGACTGAAAAAAGAAGGTGCCCTAGCCCTGGCAGTTACCAGTCTAGCATCAACCATTGAAGGAATTGCCAACAAAAATGCTTAAGCAGAGTGCAAGAAATGACCAAGCTGATGAACTCTCACTAAGTTCTGAAGATATACAGACGCATCGCTATGAACAATCTGAAACATAATCAACAAACACTTTATGTGGCATTCTGTTGGTAACCAGTGCAGGGCCTGGAGGGGGGCATAATATGTTTATACGGGCTGTAGCCCTCAATCAGCTAAGCAGTTGACATTTGAACCATTTGAAGAACTTGTAAGGTGTTCTGAGCAAAACCCAAATAAATGTCATTGCGATAGTCTAATCCGGACAAAATTAAGCCTAAAAAACTGTACGCATCTGATTTCTCAATAAAAAAAATAGTGTAGCCTACACATCAATCGGAGTTTAAAATACACTGAACAAGCAAGCCAATGAAATTGATCTCACATTGCCAGTGTGGTGTCCACATGGACCCAAGAGGGTGAATTATAGATTTAACAGGCCACTCACATATGCGCAGCACAGTTCCTGAATTACAGAATTTATAAAAAATGCAGCTTCCTGGACTCTGTTAAAAAACATAATATAACATAAAAAAATGCAGCAAGCACTACCTTTCTGCCAAAGCCTTACATGTTACCAAATGGTATCAACTACTTAACAGTCTTATCTTTGGACTTTTCCTTGCAGCCATCTTTTCAGGTTTTCACCATTTTTTTACCATAATGCAGATGTATACTTGATAAACGTTTTAAAGGACCTACAAAGGAGCTCAGGGGAATAGATGAAAGTCTACCTAACCAAGTCTCACATTTACTGTAAGAGTTCTGTTTTTGAGTATGCCATTATAGTTTGTGCTCTGCAAGGACAGCATGACAATATAGTTTTATTTGCACCACCATTTCATTCCTTGGAGAACCAGATTCCAAGGACAGATGAATTTAATGATCTTATCTCACGGAACACTGAATCATTGTCCTTGTAATCAATAGTAACTAGGCTTCTGAAGTACCTGAAATAAACAAGAGGCAAGTGAACAAGGAAATGAAATTGAATTATTCAAGCATAAGGAGTACATGAAAATCATCATTATGGTGTGTTTAAATTGTGCAGCACGTCACATGCAAAATTATAGATGGTTCCAACTCCAGCAGGAAACCAAGAAAGCCTGAGGCTCATTTCATGTACATGCCATTTACAAAGCAATGGAGGGGGGACATTAGATTTGGGACATTGTGTCTGCTCACGTCCTTAACGTTAAGCTCACTATCTCAGCATGTAGAAGCTGTTCTATCCTCACCTAGAATGGAGTTCAGCTATGCATGTCAGTGCACTCTGCAATCGGGGCTGTGCAAAGATCTTAAACTCCTCATCATGATTCTTCATTTGAAAATACTTTTCTGATCTTTTCAAAAAGGAAAGCATAGAAGTCAATTGACTTGGAAAAATATTTGGCTGTAATGATTTGGAGTTCCGAGAACAAAAGTTTACTTCTGAATTAGAATGTTTGAATTTGTTTTGTTTATGATAAAATGAAAGGAATCTGACTTACTACTTGCATGCAGGTACAATAAATCTTCTTTTAAGAGGTATAATTACCCATGTTAAGGGAGACTTCATGAAAGCTTCACAGTCTTATGCATAGTAATGAAAAATGCTATGTTTTACATCTCTTTCAGAATAATAAATTGATTTCTATTTGGAGCATGGCTTTACTATTTTTGTGCTACTGTTAATGTCCTCCAGTAAAAACATACAGTAAAATCAAACAAATAAAGACTGTAAGGCCAATCTAGTCTGCTCAGTTTCCTTCCTATTCACTTAGATTGTGAGCCCTGCGGGGACAAGGGAATAAAAAAGTACCTGTTAGTATACATGTAAACCGCTCTGATGCGTAAGTAAAAGGCGGTATATCAAATGCCTAAACCATAACCATAACAAGACCATATGTCCCACTTAGTCTCTAGTACTATAGTGGATGAAAGCAGATTAAGACCAATTGACCATCCAATTTGCCTCATCTACATCAGGGCCATTCCGCCAAGAACATATGGCAGCTGACATCTTGTACACATCTCTCTTTAGCCAAGTCAATTTTTGTTGTCTTTTTTGATTCTGAATAATCACAGAAGAGCTATAGAAATTATAAGTAATAGGCCTGATATTCAGAAGGAGATGCTAACTGGATAAACCCCACTGAGCCCTATAGGAGTAATGGGCACAAACTACACAGGCCACTGCACATGGGAGCAAAACAAAATGGAGGACACCTGAACAAAATGGAGTCTGTGTCCTCAGGGGTTAAAGGGGCACTAAGAGGCGACGAGGCGACAAGTCCATAGCGGAGACACTGAATGAATTCAGGGATGATACCCATGACTGAAGTGGTATTTAATGGTGCAGAAGAATTGAAGGAAATATCGATACATCGGGAAGATGCGCTACAACTATTTGATAAACTGAAAAGTAGCAAATCACCTGGACCGGATTGCATACATCCAAGGATGTTGAAAGGACTGAAATATGAGATTGCAGGCCTGCTATTAGCAATCTGTGAACTATCATTAAAATCATCTGTAATACCTGAAGATTGGAGGATGGCCAACGTAACGCCAATTTTTAAAAAGAGTTCCAGGGGTGATAAGGGAAACTACAGATCGGTGAACCTGACATCAGTACTGGGAAAAATGGTAGAAACGATCATAAAGAAGAAAACTGCTGAACATGTACAGTAGATAGTCATGGCTTAATGGGAGACAGCCAACATGGATTTAGACAAGGAAGATCTTGTCTTACAAATCTGTTATGTTTTTTTGAAGGTGTAAATAAACAGATAGACAAAGATGAGTTGGTTGATGTAGTGTATTTGGACTTTCAGAAAGCCTTTGACAAGGTCCCTCATCAGAGACTTTTGGCAAAACTAAAGAGTCATGGGATAGGAGGCAGTGTATTATTGTGGATCAGGAACTGGTTAAAAGATAGAAAACAGAGGGTAGGGCTAAATGGCCAATTTTCCCAATGGAGAAAGGTGAATAGTGGTGTACCCCAGGCATCTGTGCTGGGTCTGCTGCTTGACATATTCATAAATGACCTGGAAAAGGGAATAACGAGTGAGGTTATCAAATTTGCAGATGACACAAAACTATAGTTGTTAAAACTCAAGAGGACTGTGGAAAATTGCAAGAGGATCTTGATAAATTGGAAGACTGGGCATCAAAACGGCAGATAAAATTTAATGTGGACAAGTGCAAAGTTATGCAGCTAGGAAAGAAAAACCCAAACTGTGGTTACACGATGCAAGGTTCCACATTAGGGGCCACCACCCAGGAAAAAGATTTAGGCGTCATTGTGGATAACATTTTAAAACCCTCCGCCCACTGTGCAGCGGCAGCCAAGAGAGCAAATAGAATGCTAAGTATCATAAGGAAAGGAATGGAAAATAAAACAAAGAATATTATAATGCCTCTGTATCGTTCCATGATGCGACCGCACCTTGAATATTGTGTGCAATTCTGGTCACTGTATCTTAAAAAGGATATAGCCTTATTAGAAAAGGTTCAGAGAAAAGCCACCAAAATGGTAAAGGGGATGGAAGGATACCCCTATGAAGAAAGGCTAAAAAGGTTAGGGCTCTTTAACCTGGAAAAGAGATGGCTAAGGGGAGATATGATAGAAGTCTATAAATTAATGAACGGAGTGGAACGGGTAAACGTAGATCGATTGTTTACGTCATCAGAATATAGAAAGACTAGGGGATGTGCAATGAAGCTACCGGGTAAACTATTCAAGACAAATAAGAGAAAACATTTTTTCACTCAACGTGTAATCAAACTCTGGAATTTGTTACCGGAGGATGTAGTAAAGGCTGTTAGTGTAGCTGGGTTTAAAAAAGGTTTGGACATGTTCCTGGAGGAAAGGTCCATAAATCATTATTAAAAAGGAACCCAGGATATCACTGCTTGACCCAATACAAGCATTGTGAAACCTGTGTCTTTTGGGGAAACTGCTAGGTACTTATGACCTAGATTGGCCACTGTTGGAACAGGATACTGGGCTTGATGGACCTTGGTCTAACCCAGTATGGCATATCTTAAATTCTTATGTTCTTATGTTACTCTGGATTATTTACTGCCTATTATTATTAGTGTCACCTTCAGAAACTTTCCTCAGAGCCTTTGCCTTAATAGTGCCTGCAATTTTTAATTTCTATTTTATTATTTTTCATGTGGTGGAATTTCTGTAGACGGTATTGTTTTACTTCACAAAATAAAGATAAAATGAGCTCAGTCGGCTCCTGTCTTTCAAATTTTTGGGAGGGAGGGGGGAAGCAGGTGTTCTGGACACAGGATTTCGGAACATGTATCTGAGTTGTGGAGTACCCAATTTGAAAGCGGTAATTAGGGAACTTGCAAATTATGTATTTTGTGCACTCACTGGGACTTTTTGTTTCTCGGTGATTGCATCCATAATTACTTTACAGAGAGAGCTTCATTGTTATTCTTGAGTGGAATTTTCTTGAACTCAGAAGATGGTGTGCCCACTTTTCTCTCTCTCTTTCCCACTCTCGGTTTCTCTAGGAAAAAAAAAAAGAACAAATGGTAAAGAGACTTATAATACGTTATCTTTTTATTGCACCAACTGGTATCATTTGTTCACCTTTTTTTCTGTGCATTCGTGGACTAACATGGCCGCCACACTACTTTATTTCAGAAAATGAATTGTGAGGCCCAGAAGCAGACTTTGCATGGATACTTTCAAAACTAATTTTATTTATAATGACACTGGGTCACTATACAGGTAAAGGAAATAAGGGGTTTTTATTTCCCCCAAAGGATGGAAGAACATCAAAGTTTAAATGATCTTCCCACTCAGGAACATTTCTTTTTGTACCAACCAGATGTATAGGAAGGGACATATTTTATCAATAAAATTAAGATAGACATACTGCATTTAAAACCTCGCCCATACATAGACCTTATAGACTAACTGATTTATTGAGACATGATCTTTCGAGGGCAAGGCTCCACTTTGATGTGGACTCTTATCCTCAAAAGTTCATACCTCAATAAAATTGGTTAGCATAAAAGGCGACGCCCACTTCTGTCATTTTTGTTGCTCCAGAATAACATGGCTACCCTTGCAGGATTTTCAACATGTTGGGACAAAAGAGAGACTTGTGAAGGGCTCCATTGGAACAAGTGAGTGTGGGGACAACAGTGACAGTGGGGACAGGTGAGGGGCAGCACAGTAATCATTCACACAGGGCAGCAAAAATGGTAGCACCGGCCCTGTGGCTATCCGGATAATGACTGACTATCGCCCCTATCTGGATAGCCAGTGCCAATCACTGCTAAAACCAGAGATTTAGCAAAAGCTGCTTCCTGGACACTTCTGCTGCATATTAAGTTTCACTTTTACCTGTAGCAGCTGATGTTTAAAAACGCTGCCCAAATACTGCTAGTTATACTAATGTCGATGAGCATACGCGTTTCCATACTTAGTCCAACACTGAATCCCCCTCCTTATGTCTGTCCATCAGGCTTTGTAAAAATCTAAATACTGGGCTGGAATTAGAATAAAAAAGGAGAGGCAGAAGAACTGCAAAAATCCAGCGGCAAAAGCGTCACCATTAATGGAACATTGGGGCCCTTTTACTAAATGGTGCTATGGCATCGCACCTGATGCGGCAAAGGCTCTGAAACGATGGTGCATTAGGTGCAACACCTCCACGTTAACTGCCAGGGGCATGGAAAGCATTTGCACGTGGAGCCCTGTTCCATAGCGCATGCGGTATTAGCGCGGATGCATTTAACACCACCTATTGAGGTGGCATTAGGTGATCCCACGCTAATGCAGTTAGCACATGGTGTGAACCCCACGCTAACTGCACAGAGCAGCCCATGCCCACTCTCCACTCCTACCCCGCCCACTCGCGATCCTAACAGGTAGTGTGGGAATCGTCCCACGCTGTCATGGCTGCGCACTAGAAGGCAATGTGTGTCCCAATGCACCTTCAGCACGTGCCATAACACACTGTCAGCTAACGCTCTGTAGTAAAAGACCCCAATTCTGTGCTAAAATTACATTTCTATAGGGAGCATCGTTTTAGTGCACTTCATTGGTTGCCAATTGCCCAACGCATTCAGTTCAAAATTCTAATGCTTGCTCATCATGCTTTTTTCCAAGGAATCCTCCTGTATTTAAATTCCCTTTCATTACCCTACTGACCCTCTCACACTCTAAGATCTTCTCAAGATAACTTTCTTACCATCCCTTCCAAGACCAGATAAGATTAATACTATCTGAAAAGTCTGCGTTTAGTTACTTAGGGCCTCAACTCTGGAACATGCTTCCTTCTTACCTCTGGTAGGAAAGTTATTACATCAAGTTTAAAAAGAGAATTAAAACATGGCTTTTCTCTCAGGCATTTGGCTAATTTTATAATTTTATCCCTCCCCCAACCATTTCTCCGTTCCAAAATATATTTTGGATTTTATTGCTATTTATTGCATTGAGGAGTAGCCTAATGGTTATAGCACTGGTTTGGTAACCAAGTAACTAGAGTTTGATTGCCATTAGCACTCCTTGGGCAGGTTACTTAACCCTCCATTGCCTTGGAAGAAAGGCAACAGTTGGGTTGCCAGGAGTCAGCATCGACTCTAAGGCATACATTGCCTTGCATTACATTCATCACCTCCTTTTGTGTTACTTTACTGAATTTTCATTGAATTATTTTATTTTAAATTCTGATATTGTTATTTTATGTTTTCTTATACTGTTGCTTTCGGGCTCTCTCCTTTGATTGTAAACCGCCATGATGTACAATTTAAATGGTGATATATTAAATTACATTAAAGTAATTAAATACATAAATATTGTGTCTTTTTTTTTCAGGTGAGGGGAATATAGTTCACAGTTTATGAATTTTATCATTTTTAAACCTTACCTGGCAACCCTTCTGCAATGTTGCTTACAAAAATGTTAAGAACAGGACCAGATTGAGCTTTAGAAGCTTGTTCCTCACGGGAAGTGGAAAGCTGATGTTTTAAAAGGAAGTCCTGTATTTTTGTGTTCAACCTGTTTTCACATTCTTGTTTGCCTTATTGGAGAGTTTATCCAATCTGAGTTGAGGTTTTTGAATTCAATGCGTAGGGGAAACCCCGAAATAAAATTCTCTGTTTTGCCTATTTACCGTGTGGTCACACTCCTTGCTCTAAAAACTACATTACCCAGCAGCCTTCCTTGGCGGCCATCTTGGACAGTAATTGTAGAGAGTAAGACAGGCAAGTTCCCCTGCTCCTAGGCTACCGCCTTGATGAGTAGGTGTGACAGAGTGGCGTAGTTGCTACGGATTTTTGGACCTCGACTACGCATGCGCCAGAATCGTGAAGCTGACAGAACACTTCCAAGTCTACAGGAAAAACCACTTCGTGGGAACGGAGAAAGTCTGTGACGAAGACGGAAGGTCCCGTGGTGACCCAACTTTGGAGCTGAGCGCGAAGCACACCAGTACCAGGTAAAGGGTATCTAACTGGGCCAGCTAGGATACCGGTACTGGGAGGAGTGCAGAGTCTGGGGACAAAAGAGTAGTGCATCATTTGTGGTACCGCACTTGGGTCGTCTCTTTTCTCTCTCTTTTTCGTTACAGAGGAAACATGTCGGTGGAAGTGAAGGACGTCCTGTCATGGATTGCGAACCAATTCAAGAGGCAGAAGGATCTTTCATTGGAAATCCAGGAGCGGGCTGCTGCCAGGCTAGAGGCGCAGCAGAAGCCGCTGGTCGACCTAATGCAGGCGTGGATGAAAGACTCCAAGAAGACAACAGATCCACCTTCTACAGAGTCACCAGGACTGGGTTTGTCCAATATCTTTGGTCCGTGGTCCAAAGAAACATTATGGTTTGGGCAATTGAGGGACAATGACAACCTTGATGACTTTCTAGAGGCATTTGAGCTCGTGGCTCAACTGGCTGAGTGGCCAAAGGGACAGTGGGCAGTGCGCTTGGCTTTATCGCTCACAGGCGAGGCGTTAGCTGCCTACCAAGCGGTGCCAGCCCCTATTGCCAATTTTTATATGGAAGTAAAACGTGCCATAAAAGAGAGGATGGGTCTAACACCTTCAGTGTATCACCAGAAGTTTCGGCATGCTAAACCAGCAGCTGGTGAAACACCGAGAGCGTTGTTCCACCGACTAAAAAGTCTGGCTACTAAATGGCTAGAGCCAGAGGGCAAAACATTAGAAATGATAATTGATGTAATTATTTTGGAGCAGTTTATGACTTCCATTCCGGAAAAGATTCGTTCCTTCCTGATCTTGCAAGGGTGCAAAAATACGCAAGAAGCCATTATGCTCGCTGAGAGATTTCTCGAGGCAGATAGAGGCGCTCAAGAGAGGAGCCTATCTTTTGGAAAAGACCCTTATGCAATATCAGAAAGTGATCTGAAGCCAAAACATGTTGGTAAGGATGTTTTTCTACCAGATGTAAGAAGGAAAAATGTGAGGAGAGCATGTTTTAAGTGTGGGAGTGAGAAGCACCTACAGCGTGACTGTAGAGTGAGAACCGCTTTGGTATTGGATGATTCAGGGAAAGCCAGGGAGGTTTTCCTATTGGCAGTCACTGTGCAAGGGATAGCAGCCAAAGCATTGTTGGATTCGGGTTCCAATCAGTCCATGGTGTCTAAGAACCTCTGGAACAGGATAAAGGCCCAAGGTAGGGAGACACCCCGTTTATCCACTGGCACAGTTAACATCAAGTGTGTCCATGGCACTGCGTCCACCTATCCCCTTTATCAAGTCCTAGTAAAAGGACTAGGAGTAGAGAAAGAGATACCTGTGGCCGTAGTACCCCGTTTACCCCGGGAAGTTGTGCTAGGAAGAGATTGGCCTCAATTCCAGAGGGGGGTACAGCAGGGGTTAGCTGCCAGAGAGGGGTTGATTTCCACCAGAGCCTAGTCTAAGACCCCAGAGGGAGAAGAGGAAGTTACACCGGAAGAGCCAGGGCAGCTTCCGTCCCATGAGAACTTGATTACCCCTTCAGTGGCTAAGGCAAAGAAAACCAGGAGTAAAAAGCGGCAGGAACAGCGAGTTCGCTCACAAAGCAGAGCTGAGGTCAGAGATGGGAGGGAATTACCCTGGGTTCCCGAAGAATTGATGGAGAAATTTCCATCCTTTGCAAAAGAGCAGCAGGTGGATCCCGCGCTCTGTCAAGCTTTTAAATATGCTCAGGAGGAGAGAGACATATTACCTCGTTTTCGGCTAGATCAAGGAATCCTATATAGGGAGAATCCTGATCCAGTTACAGGAGATTTAAGGAAACAGTTGGTGGTGCCTACCACATTTAAGAATATAGTACTTAGACTGGCCCATGACCATCCAAGGGACCCTGGACCAGGTCTTAGCGAGATTTTACTGGCCGGGGGTATATAAGGAGACCGCTAGGTTTTGCGAAGCTTGTCCCGCCTGCCAAAGGGTCATGGCAGTTAAAACAACAGAAGTACCCTTGATCCCGGTCCCAGTCATCTCAGTACCTATACACAGGTACCTATCGATATAGTCGGCCCTTTGATCAAGACACCGCGGGGGTTCCGCTACCTATTGGTCATGGTGGACCATGCGACAAGGTTCCCCTGGGCGGTACCTCTCCGAAGCATTTCTGCCCGCACGGTCGCAGCAGAATTGATTAAGTTATTTTGTGAAGTCGGGTTCCCCAGGGAAGTTTTATCTGACCGTGGCAGTAATTTTATGTCACACTACTTAGCACAGGTTTGGGATGCCTTTGGGATAAGGCATGTAAAGACTGCAGCATATCATCCGCAAACTAATGGGTTAGTGGAAAAGACTAACCAGACCCTGAAGAACATGTTGAGACGGGGTTTAGAAGGGGAAATGGCAGAGTGGGACATGATGCTCCCCTTCGCCTTATACAGGTGTAGGGAAAGAAAACAAGCATCCCTTGGCACGTCCCCGTATGAGTTAATGTTTGGGCGAGCTCCGAGAGGGATCCTAGACATCCTCAGAGAACAGTGGGTTGAACCAGCAATTATGGAAGTAGAGGTTCCACAGTTCCTCCGAGATCTGAGAGGTCGTCTGTCCCGAACCTCCCAGATAGCAGAAGATAATTTGAGGGCAATCCAGCAAAAGCAAAAAGAATATCATGACCACAATACCAAGCCTCACCAGCTGGCTATTGGTGATAAAGTGATTGTGATGGTACCGGGAGCCGTCCCGAAATTCGAGAGTCAGTGGAAAGGCCCCTTTCGCGTACTAAAACAGGTAGGCCCCGTGACTTACTTGCTTCAGAGTAGGCGAGGACATAAACAAGTTTTCCATGTCAATCTGTTATGCCCTTGGCATGAGAGGGTGGCCCTGTCCCATTTCACTATCTCTTCGACTAGGAGACAAGAGCGAGAGAAGGATACTGAGCATTCAGCGAGAATTACGTGCTGTGATGGCAATCGCACCCCAGCCCGTAATATCTTAAGGGGGGAAATGTGTGGTGAGGTGGACGCTGCAGAGGAAATGGAATGGCAGGGAGAGGAGCCCTGTTCCTTTTAAATCTAGAGAGAAAAGCAGTTCCCATAGAAACCACAAGCCTCCAGGGCAGAGTATTCCGAGTGCTAAGCCCCGCCCATCTAGTGACATCAGGGCTAGGTTGAGCACTGATGAGCTGCACATGGGCAGGAAGAAAGGCGTGGTGCCTGAAAGGCAGCAGTTTAAAAGTGTTTCAGTTTTAGAACAAACGGAAGCACAGCAGAGAGGAACAGAAACGCAGCAGAGAGCAACGCAGCAGAGAGGAACAGAAACGAAGCAGCAGCAAGATGAGCAGGCAGTGTTTGGAGTCTGTGGAGTTCCAGAAGCAGTTCAAGTAAGGGGAGCTGATTCTGAAGGGAACAAGCCTGGAATCAGAAGCTTGCTGGGTTTGGAAGCAGGTACTTTAGTTCCATTGAAAAGAGGAGCTTCAGGAAGAGACCTGGCTGATTCACATGCAAGAGTAAAGGAGAAACAGAGGGTGTCTGGAACCCAGGGCAGGCAACAGTTTCCAGGACAAAGAAGTGTTTCCAGGAGGGGAAGTAGTTCAAGACGGCATTTAAACCCTGAAGGTAATGAAAATGTCTTTTCTTTAATTCCTAACCAAAGCCAGGCTGAAGGCATTGTTCAAGAATTAAGAGACGGTGCTAAACGCTGTGTGCCCCTGAACTCTGGAAAGCAAACCTTTATTAAGCCTAGAACTTATGCCAGTGACTGCCAAACCTCCACTCTAACAGAGCTTGCTAACTTATTGAAAGGGAGAGAAACTCCGTTGCAAGAGCCTGTGGCTGGAGACCATAGGGAACAGCTGTTGTTAAGATTGCAGGAGCTGATAAGGCAGGAGAATAACCAGTCAGCTGATATTCAGGATAGACACAGCGAATCTGGAAATGAAATGGATATAGATTTGCTGGAGGATCCTAATGGTTCAGATATAGAAGAAATGCAGTGTTCTCTGTGTCTGGCCAAGAACATGAATAGCTGCTGATTCTTTGCCTATGTAAAAGACTGTATCAGGAAAGCCATTTAAGGTCTTGTGCTGTGCATGGCTTGGAGAAAGGAAGCTGTTGAAAAGAATGACAAGTGTTGGTCTTCCAACTTGTACAAAGTAAAAATCCTGTTTTGAAAGTAAATAACAAGAAGCTAATCTGGAGAACAGATTGAGCTTTAGAAGCTTGTTCCTCACGGGAAGTGGAAAGCTGATGTTTTAAAAGGAAGTCCTGTATTTTTGTGTTCAACCTGTTTTCACATTCTTGTTTGCCTTATTGGAGAGTTTATCCAATCTGAGTTGAGGTTTTTGAATTCAATGCGGAGGGGAAACCCCGAAATAAAATTCTCTGTTTTGCCTATTTACCGTGTGGTCACACTCCTTGCTCTAAAAACTACATTACCCAGCAGCCTTCCTTGGCGGCCATCTTGGACAGTAATTGTAGAGAGTAAGACAGGCAAGTTCACCTGCTCCTAGGCTACCGCCTGGATGAGTAGGTGTGACAATACATCACTTATGCAGAACTGTGCCAAAGATTTTGCCGAAATCTAAGTACACTACATCTGGGTCTCTTCCTGGATCCAACTCTGTGATCGCCCATTCAAAGAAATTAATCAGATTCATCTGACCAGACCTACCTCTAGTATTGAAGTCTTTTCTGAAATGTAAGTAGACTACATTCATTGCATGCTCTTTATCTAATTCTCTGGTCACTCAGTCAAAGAAATCTGATTTGTTTGGCACAATCTTTCCAAATGAATCCAGTCTGCTTAGTTTCAGCAAAGTCTTCAATACTGTTCCTCATAGGAGGCTTCTGAATAAACTGAGCAGTCTGGGGATGGGTCCCAAGGTGGTAAACTGGATTAGAAATTGTTTGACTAACAGACTATAAAGGGTACTGGTGAATGGAATTCACTCTGAAGAAAGGAGGGTGAGCAGTGGAGTGCCTCAGGGATCAATCCTGTTCAATATCTTTCTGGTGGCTTTTCTCTGTGTCTTTTCCAATTCTGCTATATCCTTTATAAGATATGGCAACCAGAATTGCACACAATATCCAAGGTGCATTCGCACCATGGAGCAATATAGAGGCCGAAAAGTTAAAAGGAAAAGTTATTATTTATTTAGTATTTATTAGTATTTTGTTCACATCTTTCCAGTAGTAGTTCAAGGCAAGTTATAATCAGGTACTATCAGGTTACAGTCGCGAGACTTTGGCTGGGAGATCACAGCGACCAGCCCCTGGAGTGAGAGGCCCTGTGGTGTCGCACTGACTCTGTGGAGCTGGCTAGAGATGGGGGTGCATCATGGTACAGAGTGCCGTACCACAGGGGGAGACACCAGTAGCACAGTGGGGGGCCCACCCTGAGGGACAAGGGGAGCTGGGAATGCCACTGCAAAAAGAAAGTGGAACTGTGGAGCTGGGGGGGGGGGGGGGAGAAAGCAGGCAGGTCAGTGGCAGGAACAACAGGAGAGGGCTGGATTTGTGTTGTGGAGACTGGATATACTCAGTTCAGACAGTATTTTAGAAATAACTCTGCTAAACCTGGAGCTGTTTCTAAAAAACATTGAAGGAAGTGCAGAAAAGTATATGGATGACATTCATGGGCAACAGGAGGCACCATTTTACTAATTTAATGTGAAAAAAGTTCAATGGAGGAAACCCGGCAAGTTACATGTGTAAGTACTGGCATTTCACAACTTCCATATGTAATTATCATCACTTACATGTGCATATGAGCCATTTCACAAACTTAGATACTGTATGTAGCTGCTGCCAGGTAATTACAAAGGATGCCATCTTGAACTCATTTCTATTTGGAGGGGGCAATAAACTAGGGGGAATTAAGGAGGATGACCCCCGTAACCCTTCGTGTAAAGAGCTGGCAGAAATGCACACTTTTTAGAAACCTATATGTGTGAGGGAATGGGTGTAAATGTGGACATGGAGAATTTTGGGCTTATATGTGTATTCTCTACATGAAATAGGGAATTCACATGTAGATTTTGTGCCATCAAGACCATGCCCACAGCACACTACTCAAAACGTCCATAGACTAAGGGCATCGACGTGTAAACTGAACCCTTTTTCAATGGCCATATACACGTGAATGCAATTTCCCTGTCTATATGTGTCATTGTACGCATGTAAATTGTGAATGGGGCTTCTAAAATTACCCCATGTTGTGAAGTGCCGTCAAATTGATGACAACGCCTGGTGACCCCGTGGATAGTTGTCTATCTTGTGACTATTCTCTGGGTTCTCTCTGCAAGATGTGACTGAATGTAGATTGCCAACCCTTCCACACAGTAAACCCACAGCACTTGGTATTCCAAGGCTGTCGCCCATCCAAGTACAAATCAGTACAGGAAAAATCCAAATCACACTTTTTATTACAAATTCTAATTATTACAATTTAGAAATTATAAAACACAATCTATATTTCACCCTCACCAAGAAGGAATGACACAATGAAGTACACAAAAACATAAGAACATAAGATATGCCATACTGGGTCAGACCAAGGTCCACCAAGCCCAGTATTCTGTTTCCAACAGTGGCCAATCTAGGTCATACGTACCTAGCAGTTTCCCCAAGAGACACAGGTTCCACAATGCTTGTATTGGGTCAAGCATTGATATCCTGGGTCCCTTTTTAATAATGGTTTATGGACCTTTCCTCCAGGAACTTGTCCAAACCTTTTTTAAACCCAGCTACACTAACAGCCTTTACTACATCCTCCGGTAACAAATTCCAGAGTTTGTTTACACGTTGAGTGAAAAAGTATTTTCTCTTATTTGTCTTAAATAGTTTACCCTGTAGCTTCATTACATGTCCCCTAGTCTTTCTATATTCTGATAGCGTAAACAATCAATCTACGTTTACCTTACCTAACAGATTTCCTTAAAGGAATGTTCTTTTATCAAGGGTGTTTTTTGAGGGGATACTTGGTGGTACCGAGTACTGACACCTTTGCTGTCATGGTTCTCAATTATTAATGAAAGATCCCAGGCTCTATACACCCCAAGCACACACAGGGACATATTTACTAAGCTGGGCTAATGTGGGAGAATGTGGGGGTGCAAGGTGCAGCCAGAACATGATAGCTCAGCCCTTTAGAAATGTGGGAAACACAGGATACAGAAGCTGATGTGTCCAGACAATAAAAAGAGAAAAAAAAAAGGTTTTGGTTTAGTAATTCGAATATGCCACCTTTGGGAACCTGAATGTGCAGTATCTCTCTGTATTTTGCACGGTACAGAAGGAAATGCATCTCTATTTCTGTTTCTCCTCTGTTCAACTGCAGGTAAAGTCCAGCTTCTTGGGGTCTCCAATTCAGTTTTTGTCTGCACATTCCTATTTCCAATACTATATGTGGTCATTTATTCTGTATTCCGTAAGGTTCTCTCAAGATCTTCCATATTAGGGTCATTCCAGAAGCTGAATAGACCATTTGCACATGCACGGGAGATCTGTCTGCAGAGAAAACGTCTACAAATGTATTCCCGTTCACGTCACCTACGGCTGTGCATGCCATCTGCATGGGGATCTCTGCACACATCTATGAGGGGGCTTGACCACCAGGCATGAGTGAACAAATGGATGATAAAATGCTCAAAGAAAGCAGGGAAGCTAACAAAAGTTACAGTATAGTAATAATAATGGGTGATTTCAATTACCCCGGTATCGACTGGGTCAGTGTCACAGCAGAACATGCTAGGGAGATAGAGTTTCTAGATTAATTAAATGACTGTTTCTTAGAGTAGCTGGTTCATGAACCGACCAGAGGGGAAGCCTTTTTTGATGTTATAAAATAACTATAGGATACTAAGGGATTTTTAATTCATTGGTACATTATGATAACAAAAGTGTAAAATGGATAAACAAGAGAGGAAAGGAAATGTTTCATTGTCGTTAATAACGAATATAGGTTGTTTACATACAATAAATAGGCTAATCTCATGCCATGAAGGCATACCGTATCGGTTTAGAAGATGTTGTGATATTAGAGCGTTGTAATGTGTGAAGAGGATCTCCATTAAATCTGTTTGTCTATCGTTGGATGTGTGGTTTGCTTATGAATATTTAACAGGATGACGTTAGCAAGCCTCTCCTTGAAATGTGAGTGTTTGGTGCCAAACCTTTGTTTGAAAGTTTCTTCTTCCAATACATCTGATGACTAATTGTGTGTGTTTCCATTGCGGTTTCTTTGATCAATACAGTGGTGACCAAGCTGCCAAAATGGCATCCGAATACCAGCTGGAGAGTGCAATTATGTGCTTAATTAAAATGTTTACACTTTGAACTGTGAGTATCAATTAGAGAACGCAAACTGAAGAGTGTAAGTACACCCTTTGCTATGTAGCACAATACAGCGGGGGCTTTTTTGCTTTTACTTTGAAAAGACTGTAGACCTTTAGTTTGGGTTTTAACAGCATCATGATTTCGAGATTGCTAAGATGGAGAACAGTGCCCCACCTTTTGTTTGTTTTTTTGGCTCCTCAATTGGATTTTATTTTAATATTATGCAAAAGTGATCCAGCTTTGTTTCACTTATTTCGCTTTGTTTCGCTTCTAGGTTGCCTTTTAGAAGAGCCTATGTATTTTAATTAAGGAATACAGAACTCCCTCCATTGATTCTGGATCACTTTTTTTTAGTAGGTGATTAACCATATGGTATGACTATATGAAATTAAAATGTTTTAAGTCTGATCAGCTAGGTCGGTCTGTGCGGCATTCCCTTTATCCCTGTATAATGATATGAACAGACCTCTCACTCCTTGAGTGGACTATTGTTATCAGTAGATATGTCCATTGAATAAAACTGAGGATCATTTGAGGGCTACAATATGGTCAATTACACAGGTACACTACCAAAAAACTGCCTCCAGTTTTGCAACTGATTCCTATAGATTTTGGGGTGCTGAATCCAGGAAAAATAGCCAAAATGTTCCATCACGTCACGTTTTCTTGCAAAATTAGGTTTCTTACCCATATAAGGAATGTTCACATAATTTCTTTTTAGCCGACTGCAGTTTATTTTCTTGGCCCAAAATAGAGGTTGTAATGGTTAACTAACTAGAAACACTCCCTCATGATATTTTAGAGTGTTTTGTATTCATTTTATACATTAACAGGACAATTGGGAGGCAGGGGGCTAAATCCAGTACTCGCGCATGTTCTTTCCTGTTCGCCTCGCCTCGTTCGCTCGCTCAAACAAGGTGGTTGCGACATGAACGTTCCTGTCAAATTTCAGTTTCTTGCAAGTTTATTATTACCTTTTGTTTGCTCAGTCGTAATCCAGCTTTATTCCGAAGTGGTTCACTACAGTTGTAGTTTGCAGTGCTGTGTATTTGTGATGGCTCACAGAGCCAGAGGTTGCGTCAACTCTCCGGACAGTTTTTGTTTTATTTGTGGGGAATATACCGTGAAAAAGCGGCAGAGGAACATTTCTGCATTTATTAAAAAAGTATATTTCGCCTATTTCGGTTTGAAGTTAGGCGATCAAGACAAACCGTGGGCTCCTCACAAAGTGTGCAAGACATGTGAGGAAGATCTACGCTTATGGATGAAAGGTAAAAAACAAGCATTTCGTTTCAGAATACCTATGATGTGGCGTGAACAAAGAGACCACAGCAGTGACTGCTATTTTTGCTCTTGCATTGTGAAGGGATACAACTTAAAAAATAAGAACGTAATAAGTTACCCCAACCTTCCCTCAGCAATTAGGCCTATGCCTCATAGCAACAAAGTACCTGTGCCTGAACCACCAAAATCTTTGGATCATATTTGTGTGGACGGTTCTGATCATGATGAGACTCATCAGATGGCTTTTTCCGATGAGTCCAGTACTTCCGAGTTTGAAACTGAACCAGATCCGAAACCTGAACTTTTCTCTCAAGCTGAATTGAATGATTTAGTCCGGGATTTAGGACTCCCAAAAGATGCTGCCCAACTGCTAGGTTCTCGGCTTAAACAGAAAAATCTATTGTCACCAGGAACAACTTTTTATTGGTACCGCAACCGCGAGACACAATTTTTGAAGTATTTCAGCAAAGAGGAAGATTTGGTATTTTGCAACGATATATACGGAGTGATGGAAAAGTTTAAACTCAAGTATGATCCTGCTGAATGGCGGCTGTTCATTGATTCGTCAAAAGACAGCATAAAAGGTGTTCTTCTTCATAATGGCAACACATTCGCTTCAGTTCCTATTGCTCACTCTGTTATTCTCCAAGAAAAATACGAGAATTTGGCCCTGATTCTTCAGAAGATTCATTATGATGAGCATAAGTGGATGATTTGTGGAGACTTTAAAATTCTATCCATGCTATTAGGGCAGCAATCCGGTTTCACCAAATATCCCTGCTTCCTTTGCTTGTGGGATAGCCGGGCCCGCGACCTACACTGGGGAAAAAAGACTGGCCAATTCGGGAGTATTTGAGACCCGGTGAGAAAAATGTTCTTCATGAGAGCTTGGTACCTCGTGATAAAATTCTATTACCACCTCTCCACATTAAGTTGGGTCTCATTAAGCAATTCATCAAGTCCCTTCCAAAAGATGGTGAGTGCTTTTGGTACCTTTGCTCAAAGTTCCCCCGACTTTCTGAAGCAAAGCTAAAGGAAGGAGTGTTTGTTGGCCCTGATATAAGGAAACTCATTTCAGATGGAGCATTCGCTGAAACGATGTCTGAGAAGGAAAATAAGCCTGGGATTCCTTCAAGGATGTTGTTCTCAAATTCTTGGGGAACAGGCGGGATGAGAACTATAAGGATATTGTTGCCAGGATGCTCAATGCCTTCAAAGAACAAGGCTGTAACATGAGCCTGAAAGTCCATTTCTTGCACTCCCATGTGAACTACTTTCCCGAAAACTTGGGGGCGTACAGTGAAGAACAAGGTGAAAGGTTTCACCAGGACATCAAGGACGCAGAGAGAAGGTACCAAGGAAGATGGAACACCACTATGATGGCTGATTTCTGCTGGTTGCTGCTGCGGGAAACCCCAGATGAAAAATACGCCAAGCAGCGCACCAAGAGAAGCATTCGGGGGAAGAAGAAACGGGCCCACCAGGAGATTGATTGACCCAAGAATGACTTTAAAATCTAAACTGTGTTGACGAATATCGTGTTTTTACTAAACTTTGAAATAAAAATTTGCAAGTTATTACCACAGTGTCGGATCTCATTTATTAGAATTTTATTTTCACACCATCGGGTGTTTGTCTTCATGTATTGCAATGGTGCGGTTTGCGTTTTCTATTCTTACATACATACCTGTACAACATTTTTTGCACATTTCTTTGCTTTGCTTTGTGTCTAACCTCGCTCTTATATGCTCAATGTTTGTGCACATGTATGTGGCTGTTTTAAGTGCAGACAATTTTGCTACCATCACAGTGTGTTTTGTTGACATTACTCTATTCTTATGTGCTGCCTTGTTACAATTTTCTTTATTCTTATTTGAATAACTACTAAACAATTAGTATAAAGAATTCATCCAAGAAACTTTTATCTCGATCGCACTCAATCTGAAACGTTCACCTCAAACTGCTAACCCAATGTAGCAAAAACTCTGTACGTGATGGAGCAAATTGGTTACCAGATTTGGATTCAGCGCACCAAAAAACGTAAAAATTAATCGAAACATTAGAGGCAGTTTAAAAAATATATTTTTTAGTGTACCTGTGTTATTTGTATATGGAAGAAAGTTCTATATTGATTAAGATTCTCTCATTTTATGAGAGCCCATATTTCGAATGGGGGAACTGAATATATTATTACTATTTTCATTCTACAGAGGTTCACAAGGTACATTTAACCAGGAGAGTGAATAATCGGAGGCATTGTTCATATCCAGGAATCCCACCTTCAACCCACCTCAAGCTATCAATGTCCTAAACAAAACAATATCAACAAGGGATGAGGTGAACTACCTAGGCATCATCCTAGACAAGAATCTGAACATACAATCGCATATAAACAAAACCGCAGCGAAGGCATACCACCATTTAAAGATCATCAGGAGGCTCCGACCAATCCTCAATCAGGACAACTTCCGCACCGTGTGTCAGGCGGTAATCACCCCTATACTGGACTACGGAAACTCTTTATATCAAGGACTGCCCAAGCAATCCACACACCCACTTCAAATGGTGCAAAACAATGCAGCACACATCGTCACGGGCACAGCCAAACACGAACACACCACACCTGAACTGCAGCAACTGCATTGGTTACCCATAATAGCACAGGCAAAATTCAAAATAACACTAAACATTTTCAACATCATACATCAATGCTCAACAAAAGTCCTGCACAACACATTGATCAGAGAAACAACCAGCAGACCTAGACCAGCTAACTGCAACAACAGACTCCGCACACCCACGGGATACCAGAAGACAAAACAAACTACCTCCAACAGAGCTATCTCTTTCTCGGCGCCAGCTCTTTGGAACTCCCTCCCAGATGAACTTAGAGCCCTAAACAACATCAAGGATTTCTGCAAATCCTTCAAAATCCTCCTGTTCACAGAACACTTTGCACATGTAACATAGAGTACCTACGTCCCACTGACATGCATAGAGGAGAACTAAGAACCAATTGACTAAAGTCTGTATGTACGTCTTGTCGTCCCTCCCCTCTCATTCTACCCACTGTATTGTCAACCATTTTGATTGAAGGATAAAGTGGTATACAAAACTGGTTAAATAAATAAATCAGGTCCTTTGCCCTTGGTAAGCTCAGAACCATTGTGTTCCCACTTGATAGTCATCTCTCATCTCTCACACTTTACACTTTACATATATTGTTTATACCATATATTTTATGTTTCTTTCTTTATATGTTTTGTTCTTTTTAAAAATCTGTTTTTAATCTTATGTTTGTTGATTATCATTAAGTAGTAACATGTTTTTTTTTTATTTTATTTTATTAACTATTGATCATTAGATTAATGCAGGTATATTTATGGCATTTGTCTCCTTTAAATATATATGAATGACATATATGCATTTATTTCCATAATCTATATGGTCTCAGGATGTGAATAATTAATTTGTTTCAGTTGTATGTAACTGAAATTTTATTTTGAGGATAATGTATTTACACTTAGATTATATAAAGATTATGAATAGCGTTTCTTTATCCCTTGGAGGTACAACGACACCTTTTAGATGTTTTTGATAAAGTTATATGATCATTATGTTTGTTTTTATGTTTTAGAGGACATACACCCCTGAAGAAGGCTTTTGCCGAAACACATGTAGGGTGACCTCTAGGTACCAATAAAGCTCTCTCCTGTTCAAGTTGTGGAGTGACCTGCTTGTTTCTTGTGCCAGGGTTTCTGGCTTGCCATCTGGGCCTGCACGTCTGGTCTTCTTGGCTGTGTTGCCGAGCACCTGCCGCCTCAATGTCCAGATTATTGTAATATATTGCATTCAGCTTGCAACAGATGGCAAGCCATTACCTCTGCTTCTCATAGGCACTCACCCATGTACCATCATTGCCTATGAGCACATTGAGGTGTGCCAGTATCTCCTCCAACATGAGGGTTAACCTCCTCTCACTGAATTTGGATTTTCTGCTTGGCACTTTCAGAACCATTTCCCAATTAGGACACACTCTTGGGAGATGCGCGTTCATACTGCAGAAGCATGGCTACCAGAGATGTTCACTTTTATATCGTGTAAACATGTCCAATTGGAGACGGGGAAATGTTTCAAATATGGTGAGGCTGTAGATATTTCCGGAAACGGGGGTGTACATGTTTGCAGTTACCCATGCCTGGAAGACTATTAGCATGGATGTGTTTCTCTGCTTCCCCTCTCACCCGTGCCTGCGCCCCTGCATGTTTTCTGTTCCCTAGCCACCATTTCCTCTACATGTCCATAGTGCAAATGAGTTATGTAGCAGACAGAAAGGAGGTGGAGTATCTGGAATTGCTGGGACAAACAAGGTATGTCTTTGAGAAGGTATATTGTGCATTTGCTTGAACTCATATTCCTTTAGGTATGCATTGCTGGTCCCCAAGTAGGTTCAGGGTGTGGGCAGCCATGGCAGATTGTGAGTCAGGCCCCCAGGCCCTCCTTGCAAGCTCAAGGCATTGGTGTGCCCAGCACCGTTTTCTCCCTACCCCCATTGACACCACCCTAGGCAACTGCCTGCACAACCATGCCTTCATACCAGCGTATCATTTTCTGGGATGCTGAAGGACAATGTGAAGGATATGCAGTGCAGAGGCAGATATATGCATGCACTCCTTGGGCACCACAAGATACATGTGTTGGCACCACGTCTAGCACTGCTATCACGGGGCTGCCTCTGGTTGGGAGGGGGAGATTCCCAGTAGCCCACAGAATTGAGATGCTGGTATAGGACAGAGTTGCCAGGCACATAGGATCCTATCCAAACTATATCTGCTGATGCATATCTGCCTTCTGTGCACTGCCTGCTATCACATGCCGTCCACAAAGACATCTGTAAGCCTCACCTGAGATTACTTCTGCAACCCCATGACACATTGTGGGCAGGGAGGCTAGTCTCGGTGTGGTTTAGGATGTTGCAAAACATTTTGGCAGACTACATTCCAGGAGAGGGCATCTGTGACTCCTTCATGATTACTGACAGACAGTCCCTTGTTGATGTCTGGTAAAGTAATGGCATGCCTTGGATATCTGGCTGCACTAAACTTACCTAGTCAAACTTGTAAGATTTCATCATGCTCAAGGTACCCTTCTAATGTTAACATTTCAACTTCTGCGCCATTGGTCTTGCATTTGCATGGTTTATGTCCATTATCGGTAAGTGGTGTCTGCCCCACGGTAAGAGGTTTCCATTTCATCAACATCTTTTGTTACCCTTCCATCTCTTTCCTCTGAGAATGTATCCTCTCCTGCTGCCTGATGAGGTTCTGAAAAGTGTAGCCATCAGTCCACTGCTTGGTGAAACAGGTCCCATGCCCCACTTCATTCAGTAACCAGCTTCAGCTGGTCCTGCATATACTGGTCGCGGCACACAATCTTTTCTTGTTTTGACTTTGCTATAGAGAGGTTTTTGTTCATCGTCACACATCGGTTCAAACGGTCCTTGTAGTATCCCAGCATCATCTTCTGCTCATCCACCTGTCTCCTCAGGTCATAGTTCACATGTAATAAATCATCTAGCCTTCCCTCCTCCTCCAGGTCTAATTATTGCTGTTTTCCACAGCTGATATGGCGTGGAAGGGTAGCCTAGTGGCTAGAGCACTGGTGTGGTAACCTAGCCGCCATGGCTTGATTCCCACTAGCAGCCCTTGGCTGAGTCATTTAACCCGCCGATGCCTTTGAAGAAAGGCCTGGCAATTTACTTCTGGTTACACTGCCAAGAAACACTAGGAGTCAGCACTAGCTCAAAAGTAATTGATGCTCCTGTGCTGGACAGACTCCTGCTTTAGTGAGCTACAGGTATTCTCTACACTCCCTGATGCAGTAGAGGTTGGGCTGCTCTGCTATCTTGATAAGAGGAAAGGATTAGGTAAGGAATGTTGCAGTAAGGATCGTGCAAGCGGTGGCACATGTCTGCTGGGACTGCGTCTGCCACCACTCTCCCCTCCCCCCCCAACTCAAAATAGTCACCGATTTAAAGACCCTAAAGAGTATTTTATTCTTGGCTGCTCTCATATGACTCCGCTTTTCTCTAGCCAGTCTGCCTCTTCTCTGGTGTCTCCAGTTTGTCGCTCAGAGATCCAATGCAGCATACACTCTGGTTAGATGATTCGCTGTTCAATGGACCCTTGGCAGCACCTATTCCAGTGACCTTCCTCTAGAGTACAGGAGTAGTCTAGTGGTTAGGACAGCAGCCTGGCATTAAACAGAGCAGGGTTCTAAACTCGTTGTTACTCCTGAGTTACAAACTTTTATCATAAGCCTTCTGGAGAGAGGGAAATGCCTCCAATACCTGATTCTAAGGCACTCTACATAAGGAAGTAAGTAAACTTGTTCTCTAACAGCTCCTGCTATTGTAGATTGGGGCTGTGCAACTCTTACATCATTTTTGTTGCTTTCCCAGCTGCAGTGTGGCCCTCCCTGGGACTCACTCACCAGTCAGCTATAGGCAGGAAAAGCAACAGCAAAAGCAACCTACCACTCCAAGCCGGGGGGGGGGGGGGGGGCGGCACACACTGAGTGACCACCCTGCTTCCCTGCCCCCACACCCTGGGTTCAGGGAAGGAGGGGGCATCTGCCTCAGAGTGCAGGGCCTGTGGGAGGCAGCAGCAGAGGTCATCTCTGAGGAGGGTGGGGGTAGGACTGGTGAAACGAACAGGACCATAGCTGACTGATTCAAACACACAATAAAAATAATTCTCTCTGGCTCTTGCAGCATTTCTGCTGATAGCAACGGCCTTGGGCACTAATGCTGGCTGCAATTGTGGTGGCCTTTTCCTCCACCAGCCCATGCCTGCAGCTTCAGCGCCCCTTAACACCAGCGCCTCCCTGTTATGTTTACTGGACTTGCTGGGTAGCACCAATTTTGCCCCAGATAGGGACAGGCATGAGCACAACACATGATCAACACAGATCAGCTATGCAGCGGTAGTAGGAATGGTGTGCTCTAGCATCTGGAAAGCTGTGCTGTGAACGACAGCTCACGGGTTTGTGGATGATATGTGACAATTCACATATGCAGGGTCAATATGCACATTTCAGCTGTCTGCTTACTCAGCGGGCCACCAAATGCTTTCCCATTCTGTCCAAGAGGCAAGGACACTTCCAGCAATTACAACAGTGAAACACCAGTGTAATTGCCGGAAGTGTGCTTATCTCTTGGACAGGATAGGAAAGCATTTGGTGGCCTGTCAAGTAAGCTGCTAGTTGTTTGGTGAGAGAGAAGATGTAGACATTGGAAATGAAAGAGAGGGGGGTACTTGACCGCATGGGCGGAGGACGGGTGAGGGGATAGAGAGTCTATGGCTGTACGAGACAGAAACAAGATGCAGGCCAGAGTGGAACCATGTGGGAAAGGCCATTGAGGGTTGCGCTGAGATGAGGGAGAGGAGGAGTGTGCATAAAAGCAGTGAGACTGGAGTCTTGGGGAGTGGGTTGAAGGGAATAAGAGGCTAGGGAAGTGTGAGCTAGGGAAAATTAGATGAGTTGGAGGTAACAGAAGTAGATGAAAAAATAGTTGTGCGGTCATGAGGTGATAAAGGTGTAGAGGGAGGGTGACATCAGAGTGGATAGAGATGGTGTAGAGAATGACGGGGTGAAACTGCTAAGAGGGAATTATCAATATGTCAGAAACAGATATAGACACAAAAACATCCATCTGACTCCCGTACCTCTGCTGGAAAACTCAATGCTGGCTTTTCTAATCTTTTTTATTGCCTTCCTTTCATTGTTTCATATGTCAGGCTTCATCTCTATCCCTTTTCAAGTCCATGTTAAAGGCTTACCTCTTTAAAGCTGCTTTTGGATCCTGACCCCCTTTTTCCTTGTGTCTCCTTACCCTTCTTTTCCCCTTATCCTTTGTTTTGTCAGTCTTAATTAGATTGTAAGCTCTCACAAGCAGGGACTGTCTCTATCTATGTTAGAAACAAACACAGTCCAAGATGTGAGATATGTGGAAGACAATTTATTGAATCTCACAGAACCTATGGGTTGCCATAGGTTCTGTGAGATTCAATAAATTGTCTTCCACATATCTCACGTCTTGGACTGTGTTTGTGCTACTTACGTGAGTACTGCCTACCTGTTGGACAGTTCTATCTATGTTAGTACAGCGCTGCATACACCTTGTAGCGCTTTATAAATGATGATTATTATTATTATTGGTAGTAGTAGTAGTATAGAGAAGGAATGTATGAAGGTAGGGGGAACGAGGAGAAATAGCAAATGGATAGCTAACGCTGGAAGGAGTGTTTGATGACAACAGAGGGTAGCAGAAGAAAGAATGTGGCCATTGCACATTTCAAAACAAATGCCACACAACAGGGGTTGAACCCAGTATTTGTGTGGGGATGACAGCACTTGCAGATGTGTGCTTTGGGAGTTGTGCATTGCTGAGGTAGTTGTGTCCTGTTCAATACTAGCCAACATGCATTGGCATTTGTTTTTCGTCTGAGTTGCTATGAATGCAAGGTTTGGCTTCTAACTTGTGGCTCTCAGTTCTTTTTATGGTGAGGGTCTCTCTAGGTTTTATCTATGCGACTGAGATGTGATATTCCTTGTGGGGCGTTTCTGTGTAGAGCTCAAGATGAGCCCCACTGGTCCTGTTGTCCCAGTCTGAGAGGTACTGTCATTGTGTCCCATAAACTGTACAGATTGTTCTGCCTTTTCATAGATCGGTTTGGTGCTGTTTGAGTCCTGGTAATGTCATGTTATTTTTAAGCAGGTTTGCTATGGGCTCTGAGTGGTCTATTTTGCTGCTTGTTATGCACATGTTGGCATGGGACGGAAGTCATGCAGCAATCTGGGAACAAGCAATGTGTGCCTTTCGGTCAGTGCTCACTCCTGGCAACCCAAGAGTTCCTGGGTTTTCTAGGCAGTGTGACCAGAAGTGGATGCAAGACCTTTCTTCGGAGGGGTACATGACTTGCCCAAAGGGCATGGGGGGTGCTGGGGGCATCAAAATGAGGTCTCTTGCTTAACAATCCATTGCTCTGAGCTCTACGTTACTCTCCCACTCTGCAGACTTTCTTTAACCCCACTGTGCCTGTCTGCGAGGTACACCTCTGAAGTCATTGTTGGGACAAATATGAGACAAGCACTGGCCACCTTATAGCAGTGGTGTACCAAGGGCGAGGCAGTGGCTGCACTTGGCTGTAGTGCTGACAGTACAGGCCCACATGGGGGTATCCCACACTCTGCAAACCCTGAGGTGTTGTGGTAACAGTAGCACCAAGGGAACAGTGGGCCTGCGGTGAAGGCCACAATGCAAGCGAGCATAAGAACATATAAGAACATAAGATATGCCATACTGGGTCAGACCAAGGTCCATCAAGCCCAGTATCCCGTTTCTAACAGTGGCCAATCTAGGTCATACATACCTAGCAGTATCCCCAAGAGACACAGGTTCCACAGTGCTTATATTGGGTCAAGCATTGATATCTTGGGTCCCTTTTTAATAATGGTTTATGGACCTTTCCTCCAGGAACTTGTCCAAACCTCTTTTAAACCCAGCTACACTAACAGCCTTAACTATATCCTCCGGTAACAAATTCCAGAGTTTGTTTACATGTTGAGTGAAAAAATATTTTCTTTTATTAGTCTTAAATAGTTTACTCTGTAGCTTTATTGCATGTCCCCTAGTCTTTCTATATTCTGATAATGTAAACAATCGATCTACGTTTACCCGTCCCACTCCGTTCATTAATTTATAGACTTCTATCATATCTCCCCTCAGCCATCTCTTTTCCAGGTTAAAGAGCCCTAACCTTTTTAGCCTTTCTTCATAGGAGTATCCTTCCATCCCCTTTACCATTTTGGTGGCTCTTCCCTGAACCTTTTCTAATAACGCTATATCCTTTTTAAGATAGGGCGACCAGAATTGCAAACAATATTCAAGGTGCGATCTCACCATAGAATGATATAGAGGCATTATAATATCTTTTATTTTATTTTCCATTCCTTTTCTTATGATACCTAGCATTCTATTTGCTCTCCTGGCTGCCGCTGCACACTGGGCCGAGGGTTTTAACATGTTATCCACAATGACGCCTAAATCTTTTTCCTGGGTGGTGGTTCCTAATGTGGAACCTTGCATCGTGTAACCATAGTTTGGGTTGTTCTTCGCTAGGTGCATAACTTTGCACTTGTCCAGATTAAATTTCATCTGCCATTTTGAGGCCCAGTCTTCCAATTTATCAAGATCCTCTTGCAATTTTCCACAATCCTCTTGGGTTTTAACACTTTAAATAGTTTTGTGTCATCTGAAAATTTGATAACCTCACTCATTATTCCCCTTTCCAGGTCATTTATGAATGTGTCAAAAAGCAGCGGACCCAGCACAGATCCCTGGGGTACACCACTACTCACCTTTCTCCATTGGGAAAATTGGCCATTTAGCCCTACCCTCTGCTTTCTGTCTTTTAACCAGGTCCTGATCCACAATAGTACACTGCCTCCTATCCCATGACTCTTTAGTTTTGCCAAAAGTCTCTGATGAGGGACCTTGTCAAAGGCTTTTTGAAAGTCCAGATACACTATATCAACCGACTCACCTTTGTCTACCTGTTTATTCACACCTTCAAAAAAACATAACAGATTAGACAAGGAAGATCTTTCTTACTAAAGCCATGTTGGCTGTCTCCCATTAGGCCATGACTATCTACATGCTGAGTAATTTTGTTATTTATGATGGTTTCTACCATTTTTCCCGGTACTGACGTCAGGCTCACTGGTCTGTAGTTTCCCAGATTACCCCTGGAACCCTTTTTAAAAATTGGCGTTACATTGTTGATCCTCCAATCTTCAGGTATTACAGATGATTTTAATGAAAATTCACAGATTACTAATAGGTCTGCAATCTCATATTTCTGTTCTTTCAACACCCTTGGATGTATACCATCCGGCCCAGGTGATTTGCTATCTTCAGTTTATCTAATAGTTGTCATACATCTTCCCGATGTATCGATATTTCCTTCAATTCTTCCGCACCTTTAAATACCACTTCAGTCATGAGTAACATCCCTACATCTTCCTCAGTAAAGACCGAAGCAAAGAATTCATTCAGTCTCTCCGCTATCACCTTGTCGCCTCTTAGTGCCCCTTTAATCCCTCTATCATCTAATGGACCAACTGACTCTCTCACAGGTTTTTTTTGCTACGAATGTACTTGAAAAAGTCTTTATTCTGCGTTTTTGCTTCCGCAGCAAGCTTCTTCTCAAATTCTCCCTTTGCCTGCCTTATCAATGCCTTGCATTTGACTTGCTAGTGCTTGTGTTGTTTCCAGGTTTCATCGTTTGGCTCTTTTTTCCATTTCCTGAAAGATGCTTTTTTGGCAACAACAGACTTTCTGACCTCACCTTTAAAACATGTTGGCAGTTTTTTGGACTTCCTTCCACTTTTCTTAAAGCATGGAATACAGCTGGTCTGGGCTTCCAAGATAGTATTATTCAACAACACCCATGCTTGGTGTAAGTCTTTAACCTTTGCAACTGCTCCTTTCAGTTTTTCCTTAACTATTTTCCTCATTTTATCATAGTCTCCATTTCAAAAGTTAAAAGGTAGTACTGTGGATTCCCTTACTATCCCTCCTCCACTAATTAAATCAAATGCGATCATGCTATGATCACTATTACCAAGTGGCCCCAACACCCTTATCTCTTGCACTAGTTCTGGTGTTCCACTAAGGACTAGGTCTAATATGGTTTCCCCTCTGGTCGCTTAATGAACCAGCTGCTCCAAGAAGCAGTCATTTATTTCATCTAGGAACTTTATCTCCCTAGCATGTCCTGCCGTGACACTGACCCAGTTGATACCGGGGTAATTGAAATCACCCATTATTATTACTGTGCTGTAACTTTTGTTAGCTTCCTTGATTTCTTTGAGCATTTCATCATCCATTTGTTCATTCTAGCCAGGCGGTCGATAGTACATCCCCACTGCCATCGCCTTCCCCTTTTTATATGGAATTTCAATCCATAGAGATTCTACAGCAAATTTTGTTTCCTGCAAAACTTTAATCCTTTCCAACTCAATGCCCTCTCTAACATAGAACGCAACCCCTCCACCAATTTGATCAGCTCTATCATTACGATATAGTTTGTACCCAGGTATCACAGTGTCCCATTGGTTGTCCTCCTTCTACTATGCCTCTGATATTCCAATCATATCTAACCTCCCATTTAGTGCTATATATTCTAACTCTCCCATCTTATTTTTTAGACTTCTAGCATTTGCATACAAGCATTTTAGAGACTGTATTTTATTCATATTAATCTGGCTATTGGTAGACATGGGTAATTTGGGATCTTTACGCTCTATCTGCTCCATACTCGAGGGCATGTTAGCCGAGCATGCACACGGGGACAGGGGTGGGGGTGTCTGCTCCAGGTGTCCCATCAGCTGAGCACACTACTGTCCTATACACTTACAAAATCATATGAGGCTTCTGTCATTTTTGCCACTCCAGTGTCCATGCTAACATGGCTACCTTGAAGACAATTATCATTATGTTCAAACCAAAGTGAAAACTTGTGAAGGGCTCCATTGTAATACACTCATGTGGAAGGATGGGGGGGCAGCACATGACTCACACAGACAGGGCTACCATTCCACCTTCCCCTCCTCTAATACCTCCCCTTCCTCAGTCTGTGACACAGGCAAGTGCCTTTCCAGCTGCTGTGTGGTGTCTAGTCACCCCCCTTTGGATGATTCCCCACCTCTGTGAGGGTCATACGTAGCACCATCCCTGCTTGTACACATAGACTTGGGGTTCACAGGACAGTATCTTCAACATATGCGTTGTTATGGATGCAGAGTCTGCGTGCCTTGGTGATGTGCATGTGGCTGGGGGCTGCATGTGTGTGTGTGTGTGGTTGGCAAGACTGGCAGCACCATACTGCTTGCCACAACAGGCTTGCAGACTGTCCTCTCAGCAGCCATGCACATGGCCCAGCATTTGACAGATACCTCCTGATAGTGTCACCCACAAACAAAAATATTTATCTTGCATGTCCTCAGCACTTGTAGGCCCACCCCTGCATCCACTGCTTCTATAGTGCTCCATGTAGCCATGGCACACATTATCACACATGTATCAGAGGCATCAGGTGCCTGTTACAGGGCAGTCCTTGCCCAGTGCAGAGTTTGGTGCAGTGCTCCTCAGTGACACTGAATGATGACAGCAGTGGAAAACAGCAACTCCCATATAAACATTTCTCTATATTAAACTATTTACAGTGCTTATTTAACTAACAGGTTATTTACACCACTTTATCATTTTTGTCAAACCAGTTTACATAGTAACATAGTATATGACGACAGATAAAGACCAGTATGGTCCATCTAGTCTGCCCAGTAAGGTGGCAAGAGTAGGTTGTGGTGGCGAAAGCATATCTGAGCCCTGAGAATTAGGTGAAATAAAAACATTTACCTTTCAGCAGAGGGATAGCCCTGAGAGCAGTGAGGGTCAAACTGCAGCAAAAGAAAAAAAACTACATTCAGTTGCTGAGTGTAGGCCGCGCCCAAGCTCCAAGGCAACCAGGGAAGGTAATGGGAAACACCTGAGGGAGGAGTTGGAAGGGATAGTGCAACCACTCTCTTTTAAACCCCAGAGAACAGAAAGAAGAGAGCACTGGAGGGAAGCAGAGCACCCAGGAAAGCAGAGCACCCAGAAAGAAAGGAGCACTGGGAAAGGGGAGAGCTCCAAGGAAAGGAGACCTCCAGGGAAACTGAGGGGAGTGAGTCCAGCGAGGAAGAGGAAGAAAGAACCTTCAGGAAGCCAGAAGGTAGGAAATCTTCCAGGGACAGCCTCAGGGGGATCCCCAAAGGTCTCAGCATACGGGAAGCCACAGCCCAGGTGGATGCCAGTGCTGTAGAAGAAGTATAGCCAGGTCTGGAGACAGGAAGGCTTTACCATGGAAAGCTGCTGACCAGGAACAAGGTACAATGGCTGTAGTACAGAAATCTGCCAGGAAGTTACCAGCTCTGAAAAGGTCTGTGTATAAAGCTTTCACTGAGAATAATTTAAAACTGTTAGAGTCTCTGAAATGTTTACTACCAGCTAAGGATCTGTATAGCTCTGCTAGAATACCTGAGTGTGGAAACAGGTCACGCTGGAAGGCACTCTTAGAATTGTTAGAAGAGATTAACCCTTCGCCTGCTCAAGCTGAGCCAAGCCAGGAGACAAGAGAACAGGAATATGAGGACATGCAAACAGACCCTTGTCCTTCTGATCAAGAGTCTGTAGAATCTTGCATGGATTGCTCTTTTTGTAAGAAGGCAATATAAGGGCAGTTCTGGGTTTTTAAAGGAAGAAAAACCAGGACCGGATTAGCTGGGCAACAAGTACTTTAATTGCTGCAAAAGTTTGTGAGTGAGAGTCAGTTGTGTTTAAAGTAAACCAGTACCATTGAAAGCTGTGTTTAAAGGCTGGACACTTTGAATGAAGCAGACGCCAGGCTCAAAAGTGAGCAGGAAACTTTATGCTTTTTTGTAGAACACTGAGACTGTGAAAGAAACACATGCCTATGGTTAAAAGCTGCCAGAAACAGTGTTATGTTTAAGTTGCTGTGGAAGCGTAATTATAAAACTTCTTTTTGTGTTGGAGAAGCATCTTAATTTTGTTTAACATGCGCTGAGCTACTAAATGCTCTGTTTTGGAGCAAGTAAAAATAAATTCCTGTGATTTGCCTTCCAACCCCTCGGACTCAGTTTATTATACACAACTACATTTCCCAGACGCCACGGCTCTGGATCCTCTTGATAACAAGGGACAACAAAAGGCACGCCTCTACTTCCAGGCAACCGCCTAGGCGGTAGTAGGGCGCCACAAGGTGCACCTGCCGCTCTGTGTAGGTTACTCCTCCCCATGCCTTTATTTAGGGGTGTACCCACCGCTCTGTGCAGGCCACCCCTACTTGTTGAGATATAAGAGATAGTTATGTATGTTTTGATTTTATCCTGTTGCTATAAAAGGATCCACTTTGTCTGTCCCATGCCATTTTGAATTCTGCCACTGTATTTGCCCACACCACATCCATCCAGAGGACATTCTAAGCATCCACCACCCTTTCATGAAAAGGTATTTCCTGACATTTCCTCTCAGTTTACCCCCTTGCAGCTTCATGTTATGCCCTCTAGTTTTACAGCTTCCCCGAATTTGGAAGAGGTTTGTTTGTTCATTAATATTCTTTAAGTATTTAAAGGTCTGAATCATTTCTCCCCTGTCATTCCTCTCCTCCAGAGTGTACATATTTAGGTCTTCAAGTCTCTTCTCATAAGTCTTCTGATGCAGGCTCCAAATCATTTTGGTCACCTTCCTTTGAACCACTTCTAGTCTTTTTATATCCTTTATGAGATACGGTCTCCAAAACTGAACACAACAGTCCAAATGAGGCCTCACCAGTGACTTGTACAGTGGCATTAGTACCTCTTCCTTTCTGCTGGTAATTCCTCTTTGTATGCAAACCAGCATCCTTCTGGCTTTCGCCACTGCCTTGTCACACTGTTTCGCCACCTTGAGATCCTCAGAAACAATCACTCCGAGGTCCTTCTCCTGGTCCATGCACACCAACCTCTCGTCTCCTATCGCATAAAATTCCCTTGGATTTCTGCTTCCCAAGTGCATGACACTGTACTTCTTCACATTAAGTCGTAACTGCCAAGCATTAGACCATTCTTCCAGCTTTTGTAGATCTTTCCTCATATTATCCACTCCCTCAGGGGGATCCACTCTGTTGCAAATTTTTGTGTCATGACTTTTCCATTCAGTCCTTCAGCAATAACACTCACAAATACATTGACCAGTACCGGTCCCAGGACCGAACCCTGGGGCACACCACTAATCACCTTCCTTTCATCAAAGTGAGTTCCATCACCTTCTGTTGTCTGTCAGTCAACCAATTTCTGATCCAGTTCACTACCTTGGGATCCATCCCCAAGCTATTGAGTTTATTGATAAGCCTCCTATGAAGAACAGCATCAAAGGCTTTGCTGAAATCTAGGTAGATCACATCCATCGCATGCCCTTGATCTAGTTCTCTGGTCATCCACTCAAAGAACTTAATCAGATTTGTTTGGCAAAATCGTCTTTTGGTAAAACCATGTTGCCTCGGATCATGCAACCTGTTGGTTTCGAGAAAATCCACTATTCACTCTTTCAGGAGGTAAGGCTTACTGGCCTGTAGTTCCACTACCGAGGTAAGGCTTACTGGCCTGTAGTTTGTTACTTCTTCCCTATTACCACTTTCGTGAAGAGGTACCACATCAGCCCTTCTCCAGTCCTGTGGAACTTCTCCTGTCTCCAAGGATCTATTAAAGACATCTTTTAACAGCCTTATAAGAACCTCTCTGAGGTCTTTAATATGGCCTTGTCCACTTTTTTACATTTCTTGAGTTAACTTTAATGTACATGAAACAGCTGTGTACGCCTTGTAGCACTTTACAAATGATCAGTAGTTGTAGTAGTAGCAGGGACATTGCATCAGAAGAATCCAAGTTATCAATGGAGGGTAAAGTGTCTTGCCTAAGGCCACAAAGAGTGCTAGTGCACATGGCCCAGTGGCTCTACATGGCTTACTTCCCTTCCTGCCTTCCAGCTGGCGAGCTGGTTTGTGGCTGGGAGCGGTGGAGCACCTCTTCACTCAAGCCACGCACCTCCTCGCTCAGGCCATGCATCTCCTCTCTCAGGCCCTCAAGATGCATCACCACTCAAATGAGTCAAGGCACAGCAGGGCCTCACTGGCTGCACTGGACGCCGGTTCCTCCTGTTGATGCACATAGCTGGATGGAAGGTAGGCAGTGGCAGCTGTTCCCCATCCTGCTCCCCCAGCCCAGTCCTTGCCTCCTCCTCCTCTGCCCTCTCATCCCCCAGCCTGGTCTCCACCCCCTCCCATCCTTCAGCCCCTCCTCCTCTAACACCTCCTCCTCCTGCTCTTGAGTGCTATCTAGCTACTGTCCTTTGGAAGGGTTCCCCACCTCTGCCAGCATGAGGATGACATCCTCGGCCTCCTCCAAAGGGGAGGGGCTAGAGAGCACATAATTGGGCTGCTGCTGCTGCAGGTCAGCAGGCTGGTGCCCCTGCTGCTCCATCTCATCCGGCATGGGGCTCTCTCTGCAGGCTAGTGGCTCCTGCAATAAAATGTCAGATTTTACCGGAGCTTAGTAAGTACCCCTCGATGCACTGCGAATGCAAATATTATAGTAGAAAATAATACACATAAATAAATTAAATAGATGCTACATTGAGACATAACACAGAACCTTATATAACATATGTTGCTATGTCAAACATTTGGGGAAAAAATCATTCACCCTAATGTGCATTACGAAAACAGCATGTTCAAAATACAAGATGTACACATGTTTTCATTTAAATGGGATTGTTTGCATTTCATATGCTTGAGACAATCCTGGAAGGGCAAAAAATGTGCATGAATAAAAATATACAAAAGTACAGGAGACACAAAGCAGATGTTCTCTTAACCTCCGAGTTCTTCCAGTGGAATGCTGCAGTTGGAGTGCTCTTGTCTGTATTTTTCTTTCATTGTGATCAGGCTAATCCACAGATCAACACTCTGATAGTGATGCTAAGTCATTATTATTTTATTTTGTGTTCATTATGCCACTATTAGTCATGATGACCTTACTTTGGCAATGATACAGATGTACTATGTACAGTAATGTAATGTCATAACCATTCTCCTGATTAATTGTATTATCTCAATACAGTCTATTGATATTGCAAGTCAGGTTTGGCTGCTGTCAAACCTGTGACAAACTAAAATGTCTAGACATTAAGTTTGAAAACAAGAGATTTAACTGCTGTAATGTTGGCAGCTATACTACAGTACTCCAATTGCAGAAAGACAGATTTCTTTTCCTTGAGCCGACTTGCTTAAGATTTTTTTTACTATTGTTACAAATCCAAAAAAATAATTCCAGCAATTTATTTTTCTGATGGGAAATAGGTTGAAAGAAGAAGAATCAGCTTATTATAACAGTATCAAAGCAAGAGCAATATTTCCATTAGAAGAATATGAGAGGAAGGGACTCAGCATTTCTACAAATATAATTCAGTACAGGGGAGAGAAGAACAATCCAGGTTTATAAGAGTTCTACAGACAACTACTACAACTACTATTATTAATCATGTATATAGTGCTACAAGGTGTACACCCTGCTCATTAGAGCTAACAATCTAATCAAGACAGACAGTACAAAAGTTGAGAACAAGTGTAAAAATAGGGAAAGGTAATGAGAACAAGGGATCAGGATCCAAAGGCAGCCTCAAAAAGGTAAGCCTTTAGCATGGATTTGAAAAGTGGAAGAAATGAAACCTGACATACAGATTCAGAGACTTTGTTCCAGGCATAAGGAGCAGCAAGGTGAAAAGATCGAAGTGTGGAGTTGGCAGTGGAAGAAAAGGGCAAAGAGAGAATTAAGTTAGAAGAAGAGCGGAGTTCACAAAGAGTGTAAGGAGAGATAAGAAAGGAAAGGTAGTGAGGAGCAGCAGACTGTATGCATTTATAAGTCAGAAGGAGAAGTCTGACTTGGATACGGAAACGGAAGGGGAGCCAATAAAGTGATTTGAGAAGAGGGGTTACAGTATATGAGTATATTGGAGCTGGTGGAATATTAGCCGCGCAGCAGAGTTCTAAACAGATTGAAGAGGAGAGAGGAGGCACAGAGGGAGGCCAGCAAGGAGGAGATTACAATAGTTGAGACAAGAGGTGACTAAAGAATGGATAAGTGCTTTAGTAGTATGTTCAGAAAGAAAGGAGCAAATTTGTTAATATTATAGAGAAAGAAGCTACAGGTTTTAGTTATCTGCTGGATATATGTAGAGAAGGAGAGGGAAGAGCCAAAGATGACCCCAAGGCTGCGGGCTGAGGAAACAGGAAGTATAAGAGTGTGGTCAACAGAGACAGAGAAAGGAGGAAGAGGGAAAAAGGGTTTAGGGGGAAAAATAAGAAGTTAAGTTTTGGCCATGTTCAATTTCAAATGGTGGTGAGGTATCCAGGCAGCGATGTCAGATAGGTTGGCAGAAATAAAGGCCTGAAGTGTTAGAAAAATATTAGGTGTAGATAGATTTGACAGTCATCCGCATTAAAATAATACTGAAAGCCATGGGAGGAGATGTGAGCACCAAGGGACTGGGTATAGAGGTAGAAAATGAGAGGGCCCAGAACAGACCCCTGAGGTACACCAACTGAGAATGGGCTAGCAGTAGAGGAGGAACCACCAGAACAAACACTGAAGGAGAGATGTGAGAGATAAGAAGAGAACTAGAAGAGCACAGGGCCCCTAAAAACAAGCGAGGACAATGTGTCAAGGAGAAGATGGTGTCAACAGTGATAAAATCAGCAAAAAGGTCAAGAAGAATGAGGACTGAGTTAAGGCCCTTGGATTTGGCCAGGAACAAATCACTGGAGACTTTGGTAAGAGCCATTTCAGTAGAATGGAAGGTATGAAAGCCAGATTGAAGTGGATCTAGGAAGGTCTGAGAGGCGAGAAATTCAAGGCAATGGTGGAGACCTGCACATTCAAGAAGTTTGGAAATGAAGGGAAGAAGGGAGATGGATCAATAGTTAGAAGGTCAAGTAGGATCAAGTGAAGGTTTCTTGAGGAGAGGTGTGACCACAGCATGCTTGAAGGCTGCAGGGAAAGTTGCAGTAGAGAGTGATAATATGAGATGGAAGAGATAAGTTGCAGTTGAGAATATACGTATGAGATGCAAGGGATAACAGAGGAGGAAATGGAGTTAAGGAGATGGGTGGGGATGGGATCAAAGGAATAGGTAGTAAGTTTAGAGGAGGAAAGAGATCTTAGAAAAGGATGAAAGGGTAATAGAGATTGAGGGGAAAAGTTGGTATTGAAGAGAGGGAAGAGGGGGAAAAGCTGATCTTGTAGAGAACTGGAGTGTAATCTTAAGAACATAAGAAATGACATACTGGATCAGACCAAGGTCCATCAAGCCCAGTATCCTATTTCCAACAGTGGCCAATCTAGGTCACAAGTACTGCGACGCTCCTGCCTGGGCCCTAGAGCTTACAGGCAGGAGTGGCCTTATATAATGTCCCTTATGAATAAAGGTGGTACTGATCCCTTTGAATGCTGGGATTCGTAGTACACTTGTTTTTTTTCTTTAGGGATGAAAGTTGTAGTTGTGACTCGAGTGATAAGGCTTGCAAGAAATTTATTTGTTCTGGGGATATTTTCAATGCTGTAATGTCGCTATTACCCCACAGCTTGTGCTTATAGAGTTAAGCGGCCTGATCCCTTCTTCCGGTAGGAAAATAGTGCTTGGGGAAAGCACTGCCTTCTGGGAGTTGTAGTTTTCACCAACAGAAATAAAGATAGTAGTGGAGCTCGAGTGGTTCAGGCAAATAACAGGATTTTAATTCCCCTCCCAAACGGCTTTTACATAACAGAAAATAAAGAACAGTTGGCCATGTATCTTCTGGCAGGAAATAATATAAGAATGAAACATAAACAGCTTCCTATATCAGCATCACAGTAATCCAACTTAAAGAGCAATTCTCTGTTCCAAAACTTTTGGTGCTTTTTCTTCTAGCTGCTACCTGCAGCTCTCTCTCTGCACAGCTTAATCCTAGCACACAGGTTTTATCTTCTCAGACACAGATATTGTACAGTCCATTGACTGTATTACTAATTAAAGATTTATATGGATTTTTGGATCAGCAAAGGATATTGTACTTTATCTGAGCCAACTTGCTCCAGAGATGAGAGATTTTTACACATCTAGCCTGGGGAGTGTTAAGAGATCAGAGAGGGAGACAGAATTCTTCCCTTGGCCTTTGAACAATTCTCTTGGACAGGATAAGAATTCATCAATTATAATGTAAAAGCTTTGAGATGCTTTTGGGTGTCTCCCTTGACAGAGACCCATTAATGATAACAAAAGAACACTTAGGCCATGGAGGATGTGTCCTTTGAGCATTCTCAGATGTCTGACCATGTCTGACTGTGTAAGTTTGAGCTTCTAACACCAAGGGGGGTAATCAAAAGCCTGCCCGGAAACCGAAGCAAAAAAGATGGATGGGGTGGAGAGAAGCTCATGGGTGAGAGCTGGCTGCAGCACATTTGTGCCTATATAAGTACAGAGAATATCCAGAACAGACAGAGCGTAGATCTGCTTGGCCAAGCATGAAGTATCCTAGACTGTCATCAGTTCCTCTCGCTGAGCGCTCCCAGCTGATGTGTAAAGGGCTTATGACAAGTTTGGTGAAGTATATTCTTTGTACATAGCTGCATTCTCTCATAATTCTTTCAGTACTGTAATTAAGTGTGCATTCTAGTTATCTTTTCTAACTACTCATGTGTAACTAAGAGAATTACTTGTCTTTCTAAATGTTTCCTTACTTTGTTTGTAAATAAACTGCACGTCTTCATTACAAGGTGTTAGCCTTTGTTGAAGTAAGACAATTGGTACCAGAAGTGGGGTATGGAAAAAAGGCTTGGACAATGTTGAAAAGAAAAGAAAATAGTGTAAATACTGTGAATATTGTAAATATTCATAGCGGGTATCAGGCTTTTTATGAAATATTAGCTAGAGAGTGTTATTATGGGTCAGGACTAAGTGAGAAAGATGATGAACCTGTTAATTCCCTTACATGCTTGCAAAAAATACCTGTTGAAAAAGGAACAGAATTGCATACCTTAGGGAGAAGGAGATTGCTTTTGTTGTCTGCATATTGTAAGATGCATCAGACAAATTCTAGCAAATTAGATTTGATTACATGGACAGATAAAATAGAAATTTATCAGCAAGTTGCTGAGAGGGTGGCTCAGTATAAATACCGTAGGAGACGGGGAAAAAGAAAGAAAAGAAAATGCACGTCTATTGCTAAGCAATTTATAGGAGTAAGTGCTGAGTACTCCCCAAAAATCCTGGGAGGAGTTAATCTAGAAGATACTGTGGAGGATTTAATCAACAAGAGATTAATGATAGATCATGGTGATAAGAAATTCTGTTTGATTGGTTCTGACCCACTGATACAAGATCAGGTATAAAGCACTTGTAAGCTTTGATTTGTTCTGTATTCAAATGTTTGTAGTTTAAAACTGTTTTTCTTTCATTACTGGCTACTCCAATAGATTTTATAGTCCCTGAATGCTGAAGTGACTAGCTCAAATAAACAAGGCAAACTTTTTTTCCTCCAAAGTGGAGGTTGAGAATCCTGACAGGACGGTGGGGCATTGAATCCTGAGTAAGTGAGAGGGTGATCTTTATCATTAATATGTTATGCATCTGTTCTTTGTCTTTGACTGTATATGCTACCAGGCAAACCTAAAAGTTAAAGGAGGATTTTTTTTTTTAATTGTGGCAAGCACCCCAGGGGGCATAGTTAAACATAAACAGCTATAACTATAGGTTAATTGTTCAGTCACATCTGCCAGAAGGACAAAAGACAATGGTTTGTTCTACTGGCTGTGTTGAAGATAACATGTTAATTTAAATGTAACCAAGAACATTTCACCTCTTAGAAGTTTCACCTCACTTGAGCCTGAACTGTGAGCTTCAAGATAATTACTTTAAGCTTTGTGCTAACGACTGAGGGACACCTGTTTTCCTGTATTTGAATTTTAGAGAAAAAGTGTACTTTGTTCTAAAAGTTTATATTTCATTTTCAGTACAGTTCCTGAGAAAATAGATATAAAACAGATATATGTTGCAGCATTGTGAGATATTAAGTTGGTAGTTTATACACTTGCACTTATGACACTTGTGGTAATAGTACATTACGCAGAGGTCCAGTACACACACAGCAATAAAAATATTAATAAGTTTGATGAAAATATAGACAGAGCCAGATATGAAATAGCACTGTTCTCAAGCTATATAGAACAAATATAGATTAAGATGGAACTGAGTTCCCAGAAAATGAGAACTTGAGTTGATTGGATAAAACCAAATCTTGCTTGTCAGCAATGATCCAGGAGAGGTTTGAGAAAAAGAATAGAGAGAGAGAGGGCAGAAAGGTGAGGCCACAGCCTAGGCTAAATGTGCTGCTTCCAGTGTTGATGATCTGGGCTACCAAGCACTAAGACGCCTCGAGGACACAGAAGGCCTGAAGAACCGGAACCTTGCATATTTATGTCTCTGAAGAGACATGAATAGGCAGGGTGGAATCGGCCAAGAAGAACCCGAGGATAGTCATGAGGCCCAGCCACAAGCCTTGCAATCCAAGAAGAACCTGAAGATAAGGCCTAGCCACCAATGCCTTGTACCCTCTTAGATCTCTCACCTCAAAAGGATCTCTTTTTGACACCATAATTAATGAGTAGCTTATACAAATCCTTGTGAACACTGCAATTTTAAAATCAGTCTAACAGCACTCTCACTGAGGACAGGGTATACGATAGATTCTAGTTATACGTGAGAGATGAGCCATATTTCTTTCTATTGGGGTTGATGTTATAGAATGCTGCAAAATAATATTTTTATATTGTAAGGATTTTACCCAGATTGTTCCTATTTTAGAATGAGTATATGTCTACTTAGCACTGGACCAATTAAGTTGATGGGAAAGGGACACTGTTTACTCATACTGTTATCTTATTGAGAAGAATCTAAATTTAAGTTATTAACAATTGTTTGATATTCTTAGCAGCCTTGCCAAATAAGGATACAATAGTGTGGTATAAAAGAAACAGGAAAAGGACCTATGTAAGTAGTTGGTGGAATGATGCAGGTGATGAAAAAGTGTTGTGTTATGAGGGATGAAGTGGAATATTAAAGGGGAAACTGTGATAGACAAGAAACTGATGAAGGTAATTTGAAGTGATGTATCTGTCTAATGAATATGTAAACAAAAAAAAATTATGAGCACTTTATTCAACTATGCCGTCTCCAGAAGCTTCAATTCAGGAAGTCATACTCAACAATTGGAAGAAATAGATATTTGGAGACAGGCTAGGTGCACCTTGCACCCTGATGAGCTTTGGAAAACCCACACTGGCCATGTGGTACTTCTGGATGCTTTGTGCCTCACTTTTTCCTCTGTATGTCCTGGCCAGGCATGCAGAGGCAAAGGGGGATGATTTGATGACAAATTCTCACACAATTGGGTATAATTCTAAAACTTGTCAAAATTGCAGAACACGTATGTGCAGCTTGTCTGATCTGAAACATGTAAAGGTCATTCAAGGGCAAAATGGAATATTTCCTACAAGCAAAATGAATTTCCAGTGATAGAGAGACAAGGAGTTAATCAAACTGCGAGATAAGATTGACACCATACGAGATAGTTACTAATAGATCACTGAAAGTTTATAAAAGCAATATTTATTATCTGTAGGATATGATCTTAGTAAATATAGATGAAATTAAGTTTGTCTTATTGTAAAGTCTAACCTAGAATTTTTTTAGTCTTTTCATTTAATATTGGCGCTGCTCTTCTGAATGAGGCCTGGAGCCATGTCACCAACTGCAAGCCGGAGAGTCTAGCGGAGGGAATTGACCAGAGTCCAGATGGAGCAGACCATCCCGAGAGATCTGGACTACACACCGCAGAAAACGTGTGAGGAAGTCCCTATCTACTTCAATGTGTCGCAATGAAAGAAAGGCCAAGATGTCCACCTACGAGAATGAGAGGTTCAACTGTTGAGAGAGGCCAAGTTTAAACTTCAGAGAAAGGTGAAAATGACGCTACGGAGTCCTGAAAAACTGCTGAGAAGCAGGCCAAATTATCTGAAAATAGGAAAAGGACTATTGGACTTTTGTGGACTTTTGTGAATGATTTTTTTTTTCTTATGTATTGTTATTGGTTTCCTGGGAAAGTAACTGTAATTTTAGTATCTCAGATTTTTTCTGCTGAACATCATGTGCCCAATTGCTTATGTCACCTGTTCCCCAGATTTTAGTTATTAGAGTCTATGGGGCAGATGTACAGTGGGAAAAAGTTCTGAATGTGCAGGTGAAATGAGTCCCCCACTGCATGGGGAACTGATAAAGATAGCTGAGACCTACAAGCCATTGGCTTTGACAATTGTAATGCTGAGGAGGGGGGGAATGGGAAAATATCACCCAAATTACACTGAGGCTTGTCCCCTCCAGCGTTTGCCTTAATGCTATCCACTATGTTTAAGCCCATGTTGTTATTATTGTATTTCTAAATGAATTACAAATGCGATTCAGCCATTGCTTACGTACAATATCCTTGTTGATCCAAGGGTGGAATGTATTACTAATTAAAGATTTATATGGATTTTTGGATCAGCAAAGGATATTGTACTTTATCTGAGCCAACTTGCTCCAGAGATGAGAGATTTTTACACATCTAGCCTGGGGAGTGTTAAGAGATCAGAGAGGGAGACAGAATTCTTCCCTTGGCCTTTGAACAATTCTCTTGGACAGGATAAGAATTCATCCATTATAATGTAAAGCTTTGAGATGCTTTGGGTGTCTCCCTTGACAGAGACCCATTAATGATAACAAAAGAACACTTAGGCCATGGAGGATGTGTCCTTTGAGCATTCTCAGATGTCTGACCATGTCTGACTGTGTAAGTTTGAGCTTCTAACACCAAGGGGGGTAATCAAAAGCCTGCCCGGAAACCGAAGCAAAAAGGTGGATGGGGTGGGAGAGAAGCTCATGGGTGAGAGCTGGCTGCAACACATTTGTGCCTATATAGTACAGAGAATATCCAGAACAGACAGAGCGTAGATCTGCTTGGCCAAGCATGAAGTATCCTAGACTGTCATCAGTTCCTCTCGCTGAGCGCTCCCAGCTGATGTGTAAAGGGCTTATGACAAGTTTGGTGAAGTATATTCTTTGTACATAGCTGCATTCTCTCATAATTCTTTCAGTACTGTAATTAAGTGTGCATTCTAGTTATCTTTTCTAACTACTCATGTGTAACTAAGAGAATTACTTGTCTTTCTAAATGTTTCCTTACTTTGTAAATAAACTGCACGTCTTCATTACAAGGTGTTAGCCTTTGTTGAAGTAAGACAATTGACTCAATAGGCAGGTATTCTAAAGATGGTTCTGTTTCCATCGGTTCATATTGGTTCTCAGCTGGAAATGTCTGCAATTGACTACAGGGTGTTTCCAAACACACACCTATTCCTTCAGCATGAGAGACTTTTCCCTGCAGCCTTCTGCTACACAAGGTTGGGAATAGTCACAGTATTCAGCACACGTAAAGCCCCACCCTTCTGGGCTAATATCAGAGCACTTCTTAAAAACAGCTTTGCTTTTATGCCAGTCACTCAGCCTACCTTTTGGCCTTCTTATGGGAGATTCCTTCTGCCCTCCAGGATCAGCTACAGATACAAGCCTTGGAGTTTCTACGTGCACACGTCTGCCTTCTTGGTACATTTCCCTTCTGGCTGCCTTTTATATATTTTATATACGGCACCAAACCTGGGCTGCTTGTACCTGGCTCCTTTGCACTGGTTCTCTGCTCGTTTCTTTTGCTGATTTCCCTTTCTGAGTCAAAGGTCAGAGAATCTTCTGTTACCAATAGTTCCTCTGAATCCTCACTCCCAAGCCAATCCTCTGCTTCTCGTGACTGCTCTCTTGCTTGCACTCGTGGCTGTTCTAACGGCTGTGTTCTCAGCTGCGCTCCCGGCTATGCTCCTGGCAGTGCTAACTTCCTTCCTAATGAGCTTCCCTTATATCTCTGGCTTCCTGGGTTTAAACTGACCCCTCCCTCCAGCAGGTGTTCTCCCTCAGCTCGTGACCGATGAGCTGAACTGCAGCAGGGGCGTGTTTTCCTCTCCACTGATCTGCTCTGTTTGTGGTTTCCCTGGAAACCAGGAGCCATGTGCATTTGTTTTCTTTTATCAACTGAAGCTAATTCCTGCATTTTATCACTCTCTAAGGGATCTGAGGGACCTTCTACACCACAACACATTACAATTCAAAGGTGCATAACGTAAAGGTGCGACTTTCAACATAAAGGTGAAATCAGGAGGTCAGGAAAACAACTGAAATTAAATAACTTTAACTCAGCTTTACACAGTCACGGTAGCTTCTACTCAGCTTTGCCTCATGTGGTTGCTCAGGATTATTGCAGCCTCACAGTAACAGCTGTTCTCCTCACAGCGTGGCTTTACAGAAACAGGTGCAAACAATTTGTGAACTTTCACGGCTAGGCAACAGGTATAGCAAACGTTTTGTATTCTTCTCATACAAACTCCAGATGCTTCTTTACACTGTTACTCTCTAAAACATAAAGAGCAATCCATTGCACAAGGATCATAACTTAAGGTAGGCACATCATTATCTATCTGCATACATTCATCTGGGCTAAGGCAATTGTTCTCTTCATCAGGTTTCTTATGTTTCCCTGACTTTAGCTCCAGAAATTGCTGAAACTCTTTTAGAAGCAATTCAGCCTGTAGCTGCTCTTTAGCTGCTTGATAGTCTCCGGTAAGGGTCACGCCCTTCCCCCACTCACTATCTGCTCCTGTTGCAGAGTTTGGCTTAGGGAGGTCAGCACAATAAAAAGGTTTCTCCAGCAAGGCATTAAAATTAGGAAATTCAGCTTTACCTTTATCAGAGACGTTGGCATAAGAACAGGCACCTTTCTTCCAGGACTCTCTCCTCTCTAGAAACTCAGGAGCCTTATGGCTAGTTCTTCTGCTAGGGGAATTTCTCTCAGAAAAACTTCTTTCCTGTTTTGGTTCCTGGCTTTTATAGCACTGCTCGCCACCAGACAAAATACCTTTTCTCCAAGAGCTGGGTTTGCTAGCCTTCCCACGTTTAGGCTCTACCGTGTAGTAAGGATCTCCTCGAGAGTATATTGGGCTCCAAGGCTTACTGTTCCAAGGTTCTGCCTTCTCCCAGGGTTCTAGCGTTTTTCCCCTTTGATTCCAGGTTCCTCCTGAAGACCAACGTGCACTGGAAGCTGCTTCTTGTCTGCTTCGTTTCTTGCTGCTCTCCTTGTCAGCCTTGCTGCCTTCTTTGCCAGCCTTGCTGCCTCCTTTGCCAGCCTTGCTGCCTCCTCTGTCAATCCTGTCTGAGGATTTAAAAAGGGCTTCATTTCCCGGCACTCTATGTCATTCCCCTGGGCGTGCCCAATCAGTGCTGAAGCCTAACTCCTCCCCTGGGCTGGGGCTTGTCTTCAGCTCAGCTGATAACTGTGTTTTTTCCAAGTCAGTTTTGGAAATCCTGTGTGTGTCAGCCCTTCTATCAGGATTTTCCCCTATCTCTATTTCCTCTGGAGGGGAGTCTTCACCACAGTACCTAGCAGTTTCCCAAAAAAGACACACAGATTCCATAATGCTTGTATTGGGGCAAGCAGTGGATTACCTAGGTCCTCTTTTATAATGGTTTTTAGACCTTTCCTCCAGGAACTTGTTCAAAACTTTTTTAAATCCAGCTACACTAACAGCTTATACTACACCCTCCGGTAATGAATTCCAGAGTTTGATTATGCCTTGAGTGAAAAAATATTTTCTCTTATTAGTTTTAAACGGGGTACACTGTAGCTTCCTTGCATGACCCCTAGTTCTATTTTTTGAAGCCATAAATAATCAATCTACGTTTACCCGTTCCACTCCATTCATCATTTTATAGACCTCTATCATATTTCCCCTCAGCCATCTCTTTGGACTTTGTGAACTTTATCATAAAAATAGTCAGCTAGGGTTTGAGCAGAAAGAGAAGGAGGGATCGGAGGTAGAGGCACCTTGAGGAGACAGTTGAGAGTTGAAAAGAGACTGCAGGGGTCAGAGGTGAGTTAGATGGACATAGTAATTTTGCTTGGTGAGTGTTATGGCTGACTGGAAGGAAGCAAGCATGAATTTGAAGTGAAGAAAATCAGAAATGGAGCAGGATTTGAGCCAAATGTGCTCAGCTGAGTGGGCACAGGAGCATAGGTAGTTGAAGACAGCCAGGGCTGAGGTATAGTACGCCTTACAGGGCATGGCATGGGCAGAGGAAGAACATCCTGAGCAGTGGAGAGAGCAGTATTATAGGAAACTATAGCCTCATCAACACACTTAGTAGAGGAAAGCGGTGATTAGACAATAGTGGAGAGAGCCAATGGATCGATAGCATGAAGATTTCTAAAAAGATAGGAGGTGACGGCGTGATTGAGGTGGGGAGTGATGAAAAGTGAAGCTTAGCAAGTGATGGTTAGATAAAGGAAGAATTGAGGTATGGAAATTACAGTGTAAACAATTAGAGAAGAAAATAGTCAAGGCAGTGACAGTGCTGATGAGTGGGGGCAGAACAAATCTGCAGGTTGAAAGAGGAGGCAAGGGAAAGGAGCTTAGAAGCATAGGGGTCAGAAGGGTTATCAAAATGAATATTAAGGTCACCAAGAATAAAGGAAGGGGAAAAAGAATCCAGAAGTAAGGAGAACCATGAAGTCAGTAAGGTAGAGGTGGACTTGTCAGGGGGTCTCTAGATAGCAGCTATTCAGAGAGGTAAGGGATTAAAAAGGCAGATGGAGTGGACTTCAAAGGAGTGAGACTGAGGTAGAAGAAGAGGTTGAAATTGGCAGGAAGTAAAAAGCAGAAACCCAACACCACCACCATGACCAGTGGCACAGGGAGTGTGGAAGAGTTAGTGACAGAGGGCAGCGACCAAAGCAGTGCCAACCTTCAAAAGAATCCTCTTCACTTTTACTGAACTAATCTAGAAATGCTTGTGAAATGACCACAGTGGTAAAGTCCTATACCCATAGATACTGCATATGCATTGAAGATTAGTATATGAATGGTTTCCGTTTGCTCTCTTCTTTAATCTTTGATACTAGACTATGTAACCTACCATTCTGCTGCTTTCTAAAATTTAATAGATCTTTGCCATATGCATGGGAGGTGTGTGAGATACAGGAATAATTATTTGGTATCAGGAGAACTTGCTTGATTGATTTGTAAGTTACAAGACTGTAGGGGCCTGATATTCAAAAAAAGCTGAGCTCCTAAATTTATGCTCCTAAATTTGTGCCCTATTTTCAGCCACACTTAGGAGCCTAAATTTTTGGCTGAAAATTCATCCTAATTTAGGAGCTTAAAATTTATGCTCCTAAATTTAGACCTGTCATTCATTTTCATAGATTTCTGAGCCAAATTTAGGTGCTTAGTGCTGAAAATCAATGCTAAGCGCCTAACTTTTTCCTGCTCTCAGTCTGTCCTCATTGCCACCCACTTTTTATGTTCCTAAATTTAGGTGCTTAGAGACCAATTCCAAAAATGTGCACATCCGGGCAGCAGGCACGTCCAAATGGAAACATGCAGGAACAGAACCTGATTCCACACACATGGGGATAGACGCAGCTGTGCACACAGAATCACCCACATAGATGTGCTAGGTGTGGCTAGCACACAGCGCTATGTTGTATGGAGATGGGTATACCCTGACATTGGCTTTATACATCCCCGCGCTCAATGTATTCTGAAAATATGTACGTCTGTGACTCTGCCTATCTTCACGATATACCCACAAACGGCCACGCCCTCCCCTTTAAAACGTGCTGTTATGAAGCTGCTGTGGGCACGGACAGTACTGTTATGAGGCTAAATGACAATGACAGTTGGCGATACCTATAGGTGGATGCAAGTTAGATAATAGAAACTAGTCTGTGGCATATTTGTGGCAGACAAAGCAATTGCAGTGCTCAATAATGTAGCAGGAAAACAGGTAGAGAGTGAACCTACTGGCACAAGATGCAGTGCAACACTACATACATGACAGTAGACAACCTCCCGATATATGCATGTCGTGAACATCTCAGGAACATGACTGTACAATGCTAAGTATGGACATGATCCCAACAGAATAGACCTCCCCCCATAGAGAACTACCCAAATATTTCCCCTGCACTACTAAACGGCCATTGGAATGACAGCAGTCAGCAGTACAAGCACCACACAGACATGGCCAGAGACACCATCGTCTCTCTCTACAACTATTCACATTTGTAGCAGTAGGCCAAAACAGTCCTTCCAGTATATCAGCCTCAAGGGTCAAATCCTATATGCGCATTGTACATCATAGGACCACATATGTAAACAACCTCAACACTGATCTGTGCACAAGATATGTGCCATATAACCACTGGCGTAAAATGTCCCTAATATAGTGTTCCGATAGGATTTACATATGGCCTTATCTGCATCAGGGGACTGTACACATTGCATAGAGCATATTGTAGGCGTCCACTGTGTGGCACACAACACTCCAGCTGGCTGGGTGCTGCACATAGCATCGATGGCTGGGTTTATGTTTAACACGGGGTGCTAGGACGTCGTCACCAGTATCATTTCCAGGATATGGGCATTGTTAGGGAGCCCTATCTGTCCCCCTCTAGCTCATACAGCAACTGCTAGCATAGCCGGATTGAGCACCTGTGCTCTACTGCATACATTTGTGGGGGTGTTTATTTCTGCTGCTTTGACTTACATCCTCCCTCTCCTCTGCTTCTATTCTGTAACACTGCATGCTGTGGGAGTGGAGGAGTAGCCTAGTGGTTAGAACACTGGCTTGGTAACCAAGCAATCAGGGTTTTATTCCCACTAGCACTCCTTGTGGCCTTGGGCAAGTCACTTAACCCTCCATTGCCTTGGAAGAAAGGCCTGGCAATCTACTTCCAGTGACACTGCCAAGAAAACCCAGCAGCTTCTGGGTCACTAGGAGTCAGGACTGACTTGAAGGCACACATTGCATTTTTGCATGCTGTGGTTTCCGAACTGCAGTCACATCAGTGCACAGTGTAGATTAGACATCCATTCACCACTATTGGCTGTATTGGGGTGAGGAGCAGGAATATTTTAAGTCTTACCTTTATTCCACAGTTTTGCAGGTATAACCTGGACGTCTGTGGGGCCGACTGCGGACTTACACAGGTGTGACCGGAGTGCGCTTTCTACGTCTCCGTGGCTGGCCAAGCCCCCATTCTCTCCCTTCCTGCCCGCGTTGTGCGAGCCCCATTTAAGTGCTGTGTACATGCAGGGCCGTGAAGGTTCAGCATACAGTTTTGCACGTTTTCGCTAGATACATGTCTATCCCGCACATACAGGCAGCTTATTCGTAGTTTAGAATGACCCCCTTAGTGAAATTTTAAGAAAATATTTAGGAATTCAGCCCTAGTGAATTTTCAAAGAGGCCAATTTAGAGGCATTACTCTCAAGGTTTGGGGCATATATCCGTTGAATATTGGGCCCTAGATGTCTATGTTTTCACATCATGACTTAACAGTATTCAAAACGTTTGTTTGAAAAACGGCGATATACACATAGGAATGAAAAACGTATGCTTTCATGGTTGGCACCTTCCACTAATTTGAAGGCATTGTTGGTAATAAGGATACTTTGAGCGATTCATCTGCAGCACCTTTGCGCTTCAGGAGGCAAATACAGTTGTGGTCAACATTACTGGCACCCTTGCATTTTAGGTATGTTGTGTATAATATCTTGAGAAATAATTGGAAATATTCCAAGTGTATATCATCATAATACTTTAGTAATATGTTCAAAGGCATATAACAAAAAAAAGATGTCTGTGCAACTTAGATGTAGTAATTTCTGAGAAAAAAAATATAACCTGGACAGGAATAATGGCACCCTTCACTAATATTTGGTTGCACAACCCTTCGCAGTGATGACAGCCTTCACATGTTTCTTGTAGCCATGTATAAGTTTCTTAAATATGTCTGCTCTTTGTTCTGGCTCATGAATGTTTCCAGAATTCATTTTACCAATGGCAGATTTCAGCTCTTTCCCAAGGTTCTCGATTGGACTGAGATGAGGACTCATTGCTGGCCAGTTGAAAACAATCCATTTGTTCCTTTTTAACCATTCTTTTGTACTTTTAGATGTATGTTTTGGGTCATTTTCCTGCTGGAGGACCCATGACCTTCGACCCAGACCTAGCTTTCTGACACTAGGTAGCACATTTCGCTCCAAAATACCTTGGTAGTCCTCTAACTTCATGATTCCTTTAACCATGCCTTCAATTCCTGAGGTAGCAAAATAGCTCCACATTATGGAACCTCCACCATATTTAATTGAAGGAAGGGTGTTTTTTTCCTTAAAGCTTCATTTTGGCACCTGTAAATGTATCTCTGATCTGCATTGCCAAAGAGCTCAAGTTTGGTTCCATCTGTCCACAAAACATTTTCCCAGAAGGACTGTGGTTTCTCAAGATGGGTTTGGGCAAAGATCAGGCTTGCCTTTTTATGTCTGTCTTTGGTGGTGGAGGAATTACTGACGAGTCAAGGTGATTTATCTGGGGCTCAGGTCGAGTATTTGATGAACTTAACCACACTGGCATTGAGACATAATGTTTTGGGGTTTGAAGGTCAAATACACCATCAGATCTTGGTGGGTAGCCATGGGGGCTAAGTTTGCCCCTTCAATTGTGAACTTGCTTATGAGTGCATATGAGGCCAGGTGGTTGAGCTCCTCTCCCTGTCCTAACTTAATGCAAACTTTTTATCCAGTTAACATTGACTGCCACAGCTCTATAGTCACCCCATGAGGAGGTACAGCCAGTCTATAGTCTTCTTTAATAGTTACTCCAAACGCTGTTCTTTACAACAAATGCAATAAATGTTTGCATAACATAAAGACTTGCACACTTCCTCACATCCATGCTGAAATAAAATCGACTACAATGCAATTGATGGCAGAAACTTAGACACAGTTTTATTCAAATCTATGAAACACTCTACAGAGATAGCCTTGCTTAGTCTCTCATTATCTCCCAGATCAACCCATCACCCCTATTACCCTCTTGGGCATTCCCCATCATCCTGCTTCCATGGCCACTCAGCTAGTTGGTGATGACCCAGTCGTAATGAGGTCCTTTAAGAACCCTGTGTATAGTCCGCCCGTAATATCTATGCATAACCTGCAGTAACACCAACCTCTGTTTCATGGCTCATAGCAGTGTCATCTGTCAGCCTCTGAATCCTTCTTCCTTATCATTTGGACCAGATTCCTATCATCCCTGGCTGATTCTGAGAGAAAGGCTATGCACCAACCCCTTGCTACAAGCGATCACAGCCTACAGTTAGTCAATGATCCGCTCATCCCCCAGTAAATATGGTTTATCTGTTACCCTAGCAAACTGCCCAACCAACCTGCGCTGAATACAAGAATGTGTCTGAAGAGTATGTGCCCCTGAGCAACAGAGCCCAGTTAGTCATCAAAGGTTCCTGAGCCAGCATGAAACCCTCTTAATGGAAACTGAGAAAGTGCCCTCTCACCCTTCAGCAGAGCTCACTGCCCTCCTAAACTTTCCCAGCATACCTCCTTTCTGACTTAGAATAATTTGAAACCATAACAGCCATGTGTGAGGAAACATCTCACCAGTAGCCAGTCCGTCTCCCTTTCCTGAGTAAAATCTCCCCATTTATCAGCAGACCAGTACACTGTTGGTGAACTACCCACCGACAAGATGCTGATAAGCAGTTGACTTCCAGAAATGAAGGAAGGAGTTGATCCCTATATATGCCCTGATTTCCTGGAAAATGAACATCTTGCTAGCAAATCCGCAGCCCAAATCGGGACCCAGAAGACAAACAAAATGCTGCTCATCCAACAAATACTTCAGAAGGCAGGCTCTGCAGGAGAATCTGATACATAAAGCACAACTGTGGAAGGCAGGGCCGGCCCGTCCATTGAGCGAGAATGTTTTTTGCACAGGGCCCCGCGCAAAAAACATTCTGATCTAAAAGTAAAATTTAAAAAAAAAAAAAGTTGTCTGCTGCCGCTGCCAGGGCCACCGCGGCAGAATCGAGTGTGCCGCGGGCCCCCCCCTGCCCAGCAGAGCCTGCCCTCCCCTGTATCACCTCTCTCTTTACAGCTGCAGTCACACGCGCCGGCTTTCAGAGCGCGAGGGGAGAGTTTCTCCCTCGCTGCTCTGTTAAGCCCGCGGGGGCTGATGGGAAGTTCCCATCAGCCCCCGCGGGCTTAACAGAGCCGCGAAAGGGAAACTAGCTCCTTCGCGCTCTGAAAGCCGGCGCGTGTGACTGCAGCTGCAACGCGAGCGGTGAGACAGGGGAGGGCAGGCTCTGCTGGGCAGTGGGGGCCCCGCGGCACACTCGATTCTGCCGGGGCGGCCCCGGCAGCGGCAGCAGACAGCTTTTTTTTTAAAAAAAATTCCCTAGGCTAGGCTGGGCTGGGCTGGGATGGGGGGTTAGGAGTGGTGATGGGCTGGGGGGGTTAGGAGTGGTGATGGGCTATGGGGGTTGGGGGGTTAGGAGTGGTGATGGGCTGGGGGGGTTAGGAGTGGTGTTGGGCTTTGGGGGGCTGGGGGGGGTAGGAGTGGTGATGGGCAATGGGGGAGCTAAGTCTGTATATGGGCTGATGGGATTAGGACTGGAAGTGGGTTGATGGGGGTTAGGACTGGTAATGGGCTAGGGGGGGATTAAACTAAAAATTGGGTGATGGGGGATTAGGACTGGAAATGGGCGGGTGGGATTAGGACGGAGTGGGCTATGGGGGGCTAGGACTGGTAATGGGTTGGGGTGGTTGCTAGGACTGGAAATGGGCTGGGGGGATTAAGACTGGAGGTGGGCTGATGGTGTTAGGACTGGTAATGGGCTGTGGGCTGGTGGGGGGGTTAGGACTGGTAATGGGCTATGGGGGGCTAGGAGAGGAAATGGGCTGTTGGGGAGGGGTTAGGACTTGAGGTGGGCTGTTGGGTGGGGTTAGGATTGGTAATGGGCTATGGGGGGCTAGGACTGGAAATGGGCTGATGGGGGGTTAAGACTGGAGGTGGGCTGATGGGGTTAGGACTGGTAATGGGCTGTGGGCTGTTGGGGGGGTTAGGACTGGTAATGGGCTATGGGGGGCTAGGATTGGAAATGGGCTGATGGGGGTTAACACTGGAGGTGGGCTGATGGGGTTAGGACTGGTAATGGGCTGTGGGCTGATGGGGGGTTAGGACTGGTAATGGGCTATGGGGAGGTTAGGCCTGATAATGGGCTTTGGGGGGATACGACAGGAAATGGGCTGATGGGGAGGGGTTAGGACTTGAGGTGGGCTGATGGGGTTAGGACTGGTAATGGGCTGTGGGCTGTTGGGGGGTGTTAAGAAATGGAAATGGGATATGGGGGGGTTAAGAATGGTAATGGGCTGTGTGCTGATGGGGGCTGTCTGGTAATGTGCTATGGGGGGGTTAGGACTGATAATGGGCTATGGGGGGGCTAGGACAAGAAATGGGCTGATGGGGAGGGGTTAGGACTTGAGGTGGGCTGATGGGGTTAGGACTGGTAATGGGCTGTGGGCTGATGTGGGGGTTAGGACTGGCAATGGGCTATGGGGGGCTGACTGGAAATGGGTTATAAGAACATAAGAACATAAGACATGCCATACTGGGTCAGACCGAGGTCCATCAAGCCCAGTATCCTGTTTCCAACAGTGGCCAATCTAGGTCATACGTACCTAGCAATATCCCCAAAAGACACAGGTTCCACAATGCTTGTACTGGGTCAAGCATTGATATCCTGGGTCCCTTTTTAATAGTGGTTTATGGACCTTTCCTCCAGGAACTTGTCCAAACCTTTTTTAAATCCAGCTATACTAACAGCCCTTAATACATCCTCCGGTAACAGATTCCAGAGTTTGATTACACGTTGAGTGAAAAAATATTTTCTCTTATTTGTCTTAAATAGTTTACCCTGTAGCTTCATTACATGTCCCCTAGTCTTTCTATACTCTGATAGCGTAAACATGGGGGTTAGGACTGGAAGTAGGCTGATGGGAGGGTTAGGACTGGTAATGGGTTATAGGGGGGGCTTAAACTGAAAATGGGGTGATGGGGGGTTAGGACTGGAAGAGGGTTGATGGGGGGGCTAGGACTGGTATTGGGTTAGGGGGTTGCTAGGACTGGAAATGGGCTGATGGGGGGCTAGGACTGGAAATGGGCTGATGCAGGGACTAGAAGGGAATGGATGCTGGGTGAGGCTGGAACTAGAAGGGAGCTGATGTTGGGGGAGTATTAGAATGGGATGGGGCTGGGAGAGTAAAATGGAGAGGGGAAAAATATTTTGTGTGGGAGGGATAAAAAATCTACAATTGGCCGGGTATTGGGAGAGTAAGTGGGGATTGAGGATGGAGGGGTAAAATTTGAGTGGATGAAATAGGAATGAGGAAAGAGCAAAAGGAGAAAGAATAGTATGTTACAGCAGATATAGAGAGAGAATGGAAAAAAACTAGAAGAGAGAAGAAAGGACAAATGGACAGCAGACGATGGAGAGTTAACAGAAGACACGAAGAAACCAGAAGAAAGTGGCTGGAGCAATTGCAGCTGAAAAAAAATGCACAAAAGGTAGAAAAATATCTCTTTATTTTGAATTTATTAATTGGAATATGTCAGCTCTGGTAAATGTGCATCATTAACGTCTGCGCTTTGTTTAGTACAAGAGCAAATTAATGTATAGTTTTATTTCTACAGTGTTGTACATTCCAAGTTTGGCTTTTGGGATTCCCAGTTTAATTATTGTCTTCCTGTTTCTAAATTGTGATTCCTTGTTTGGTGATGGTCTGTGTTCTGCATGTGTAACTAAGCTGAGGTATTCTGTTTATGTAATTCCTATTTGACATTGCCACTTGTTCTCTTTCCCCAGTAGGTCATGTATTGTTGTTCTCTGAAATGTATTGGTTTAATATTTGCATGTTTCCTTTTGATAGGTAGGGTATGGTGCTTTGTGAGTCCTGGTAGTGCTGTTAGGATACGGCGGGTTTGCTATGGGTTCTAAATGGGCAGTGTTTGTAGTAGTTCCTAATGTGTCTGGTGGTTGGCACTGGATTATAGTAATGTAGAAATCTTTTAGTCTTTCTTTATCCATACACTCATTAAGAGGCATGTTTACTAAAAGTTAGTATATGGTAACATTATGCAAATATTTATGCAAATGAGGCCCCTTATGCAAATGAGGCCCCGCACCGAGTCTCCGCACATGGCCCCGCACCCCCCTTGGGCCGCCCCTGGTGGAAGGCACCTCCTCATGAAGTCCTATAGCCCCCAAATATTGAATGAATTACCATCATACCATTGCTGCCTCAAAACTAACAGGCCCTTCAATCCACAGCAAAGGAAGCCACACAAATACAAATAAAAGAGTGCTGTGACACCACAGTGGATCAACCCAGGGCCCCCTGGCTGTTACACCCCCCCCCCCCAAACATTACAGCAAAGATAAACTTAGGCAAAGGGGTCCTGGCACACGTATGACCCATGTTGACCCTCAAACCCAAAGTCACAGGCAAACCTAACTGTTCTTCATGCAGTACCCTGGGTGGATGACTAAATCTAGGGATCCCTGTGATATGATTCCAAGCTACTTTCCCCCCCCCCCCCCATCTGAGCCATCCTAACTATGCATCCACACAAAATGCCTTCTCTGCCTTAATAGATGATGTTTCAATAATGGAACCTAAAGTACCCTTAGAGAGACAGGGTGACACCCATTGCACCAGAAATCCCATAAACAATGTCAAAACAGAAAGCTGTTACTGCTCAGAGACTGTTAAAAGAAGCATTAATGTAGGAGAAGAGCTCAAGGGGCAGAAAAAGATTCATCGTCTCCCAAGATCGTCAACTAACAAGAATACTAGTCAAATTGTTAGTGAAATTAAAGAGGAAAGTCAAGATTCTTAAGTTGATCTTATTATCCATCTTGGAACAAATGACCTGGTTAGAAACTGCACCTCTGCAGTGCAAAGAGACTTCCAAATTTTGGGGGAGAGACTTAAACCCATTGCCAGCACTAGCATTCACAGAAGTTCTACCTGTTTATGGTATGAGAAAAGAGAGGTTGAAAAGCACCACCAGCTTTAATGGACTAAACAAGAAGATTTTAGGTATGTGGGCAGCTAGGGCAATAGATGGAACAAGAGGAAGGACTATATTTCCTCTGGCAAGAAAAAAGGATCCTAAGTGAAAAATTCTAATAATATATAGAAAGAGGAGAGATGGGGCAGATAGAAGAAAACAAGTTCAGGATGTCCCCCTCAGAAAAAGCATTACAGTAGTACAGAGAATAAAAAGAGGCATCACCTTAATTCACTCAACAATAGCAAATGGATGAATAGACAAGAATTAAACTATACAAAAAACAAGCCATCCAGTCTAGGCAACAAAGTTCTTGACCTGGAAATCCTGATGGTGGAAATAGACTTGGGAGAAAGTGATAATGCCTCTGTATAAGTCATTGATGAGGCCTTTACTTAAAGCATTGTGTTCAGTTTTGGATGCCATACCTCACTAAGAATATAAAAGGACCTGAAGCAGTTCTGAGGAAGGTGACAGAAATAATATTGGGTCTGTGCCAGTAGATGTATGAGAAGAGACTTGTAGACCTGAATTATGTATACCTTAGAGGAGAGGAGAGACAGGGGAGGTATGATACAAACATTTACATATGTGAATGATATTAATGAACAAACAACCTTTTTTCAAAGACGACGTTATAGAACAAAAAATCATGGCATAAAGCTGCAAGGAGGTAAACTTTTAAAGCAACCTCAGGAAATATTTTTTAACTAAAAGACCTGGAATGCCCTCCCCGAGGAGGTAGTGAGGGCAAAAACAGTAACGGAATTCAAAAAGGCATGGGACAAGCATAGAGGATCCCTATACAGCAGGCATGTCCAACTTTGAACAGGTCGCGATCTACTTTTTCTGGCCAAAAGTGCCAGTGATCTACCACCATGAAAATTAAGTTTCCAATTAAAGTTTAACCCAATAAAGTTGGAGGATTCCTCCCTCCCCCCCCCCCCATTTTTAATGAACCTTCTGTCATTTACTTGGATGTGATCAGCTGTTACGCAAATTAAGCAAAAACAAAACAGAGAGACGAAGATCCAGTAAGAACTGCGAGGGGAAATGGAAAGTACATTTTTTCTTTCTCCATCAGTAGTGATGGAAACAAGTCTATGCAATGGAATATTTTCTGACCCGTAGTTCTCCCTTTTAAAGAATTCATTCCAAGTAGTTCTTCCTTAACACTGAAGTCTTCAAACAACCATCCCGATAAAGACTAGTAACTGGGCTATGTCTCTTATGTCTGTAGATTCATCCAGTTGGAGTGAGAAAGCAACACAATTTGAAACATCCTCCAACAATTGTTCAGTTGTGTCTTCCCACATCTGTGTTTCTTGACAATTGTACATCTTGAATAGCAGTTATGATCTCTTTCTTATTTTTTAATCCTTCAAAAAGATTGTCAATTGCTTCAAGAAAACAATCTTTTACAAATTCCCCTTCAGTGAAAGGTTTGCATTTCTTTGCGATCAGGTTGCTGACCTTGAAGGATGCTATGGTTGCATTGACCGAATGAACTTGGCTTCGCCATCAACTGTTGCTGAGTAGCCAATTTCGATTTAAGTTCTTTGAGCTTCAGTTTATGAATTTCACTTTTGGGTGGAAAATCAGCATCAAACTTATTGCTATGCAGCACCTTATAATGATGTTCCAGATTACCCTTTTTGGGCAAGGATACTGGGGCATTACAAATTAGACAACACAACTTGTCTTTCACCATGATAAAGAAGTAGTCCATTTCCCATTCATCATGAAAGTGGTAGGTTTTGCTCTTCTTTGGAACACTCATCTTCGTTATACTGGGGTGGCTGGATGTAAGAAGGACAAATCTGCTAAGTTAGTATAAACACTGGCTGAATCTGGTCCAAAACTGCCACTGTCCCAAAGTATTAACAATCAACAGGAACTGAAGACCTCTGGATGATGTGCAGTACAAGGACTGGAGATGCTAAAACCACTCATGCAGTTCTAAAAGTAAAAATAAGAATTCATCATACTGGCACCAAATCAAATACCACCAAACAATCATCAAAAAATCTCAAACACCTGTCCAGCAAACCAGATAAAATCAAATACCACCAAACAAGTTAAAATACCACCACACGCAATTTAATAAATTCTGCACACAGTGTAGAATCAACGCAAAGGCAAGACGAAATAAAATTGCAGTGTAGAATCAACGCAAAGGCTAGGCAAAATAAAATTGCAGAGGCAAACAAAAGTCACAGTGGTTTGAACCAATTCAAAGGCAAGGCATAGGCAAGTTAGAACAAAATTGGAAAAGCCCGCCAAAATCACCAAATTCTTGACACTTTGTTGTGTCTGCCCGAAAATGTTTAATGAAAGCAAACTATAAAGCGACCAATGACCAGCACACGACACAACTAATACGGTAAGTGTATTCAGGTAAAGCCCAGGCAAATGGATATCGCCCGGTATATAAGTGTTGGGGCGGGGGCAGGAATAGGTGATTCTGAGAGGCCGGAGACCACATATGACGCCAGGCCTGTGGCATCTCATCGCGGGGCGTGGGCGGCGGCCGCCTGGGGTACCCACAAACTATTGGCAGGAAAACAACAAGCGCCCCCAATACACCCGCAGGCAAGATTCCCTCAGGCAGGGAAAAAAGGCAGGCAAAGGATCAGCAGCGGCGGCAAGCCCTCGGCAGATGACCTGCCGGCACGAGCTCTCTCCTAGCGACGGGGCGAGCTGCTGAAGAGATGGAGCCAAGTGGGGCTGGCAATCTACCTCTGACCCCTCCGCGATCTACCTGTTGGACATGCCTGCTATATAGCAAGAGAATGGCATCAAAGCAAACTTAAATGACTAAATCTATAAAACATAACCAATCAACCATCAATAGAGCATTTACAAGCTACGCCCCCAGATGTTGGAACAAACTCCCGTCTAGCATAAGGACAGTAAGGGACCTCACGCAGTTAGAAAGGCCCTTAAACATCACCTATTCCTTTTGCACTTTACACAGTCTGATGTCCCCCCCCCCCTCAGACACTCACCCAGCCATGTCACCTGAGAACACATGCATACTAGAACTGCAATCTGTCTGTACACCAGTATGATACAACAGCACTTTAACTCTTCTTTACCAGCAGAGTACAAATACGCTGTAATCTAACTCGGATTGTAAACCTGTTATGATTCAACCCGTTATTTATTTGAAGCTAAATTCTCATATGTATATAGTTTCCCCAGTTAACTCCATGTTAAAACCCTGTTTTATGTAAACGTAGGACAAAATATGTGTGTCCAAGTGTTTATTGTTCGATGTAAACCGCACTGATGAGAAATAGCGCGGTATATAAGAATTGTTAAATAAATAAATGACTTTTACGCTTCAGAAATAGAAGAGACTAACCTGCATGGAGTGGCAGATACAACCCTAAACAGAGGCAGAGAGAGGGCTAACCTGGAGCAGCAGGTACAACTCCAACTCTAGCCACTTTACTGGCAGGGCCGGCACATTCACTAGGCAAGACTAGGTGGTCACCTAGAGCAGCAGCTTCTGAGGGGCGGCAAAGAGCAGCAACAGTCAAAGCACAACAATCGATCCTGACAGAAACTCAGAACATTTTTTTTTTTACCAGGAGGGAGAGTGGACACACATAAGCATGCAAAGCAAAGTTTAATATTTAAAAGTATAGGGCTCGATATTCAATGTGATTAATGCGGTTAGGAGACCTGCTAACCACATTCGTTATGGTGAATGGGCTGTTCAGAGGCACTAAACGCGGTTAGTACTGCTGAATATCTGCAGGTTCCCTGATGCTAGCCGGCTAGTATTGGGGCATTCTAGGGATGGCATCCAGGGAGAACCGGGCAGTGGCAAGATTCAGCCAATGCCCAGTTATCCCTCGGCATCCAAAGTTAGTCCCTTAAAGTCTGTCCTAACGTTTGCCACTGAAGCTAACTGGACAGTGGCTGAATGCCCTATTCATTTTGCTGTTATCCATCCAACCCAGATATTGAATAATCCAGGTTAGCCCTCTCTGTGCCTCTGTTTAGGGTTGTACCTGCCACTCCATGCAGGTTAGTCTCTTCTATTTCTGAAGCGTAAACGGTGGCCGGATACGGTCCCAGCATTGAATATCTGGGTCTAGAGGTCAGCAGCGATGGCTAGCCACTTTAAAAGAGCCAGTTGCTGCTGCTGAATGTTGGATCCATAACGTCCAGTTATGCGTTTTTACACCAATATTGTGGGAGGGGTGGTGTTGGGATGATCACGATTGTTGAGTTAAATTGTCAAAATATTTGCGTGGGGGCATTAGGCTGAAGATTTAGGTAGAACAGCCAATATCTTCCACAGGACTTGTTCATTGGAAGTGGCATTTTAGAAGAGCCGTCAGTAAAAATCTAGACAACCTGAGTAGAATGTCCGAAAAGTGGGAGGAGTGGCAGCAGCAAAGGGAGGACTTCAGAAATTGCTCCGTCTCCACCCCGAAAAATGAGTGTCCCTGTAACTGGTTATGGAGGCGGGCCATGTGCACAGGTATAGACTATTTCACAAATGTGGATATCCTCAAATTGCACGGGCTCAGAAACGGGTACTAGGTGGTGCCAGCAGGGGTATTTCAGAAGGGAGGAGAGTATACTATCCCAGCCTGCTATTTCAGATACTGAGACATACCGCAGTGGGCCAGTAATACTGTATGTCTGGAGTTTGTATTTATGCACAAGTTTCTTTGGTCAGGAAATAACAACTGTGGCAATCTAAGCGTGCTTTCCCCTAGAAGACTTACATCCATGAAACAAGGGAGTTGTTTTTCACTTTAACCAGCATCAGAACCGGATTATAGGCATTGATGTCTCACCAACCAAGACCAGACATCCTTGTGCCGTTCTGAAATAACACCACAACATACATCTTCTTGATTTCACCCAGGCCACCCCTCCACATGACCGATGCTACATGGACATGCTCTGCTGGAAGGTATCCATACCCAGCTTCTAAATTGTCTCTGGGGACATCACCTATAAATGCATTCATTCTACTGCTCCTCACTACCTTTCCTCTCTCCCTCCTCGTGAACTCTGCTCTTCCTCTGGTTTACTTCTCTCCGTGCCCTTTTCTTCCACTCCCAACTCCAGACTTCGATCCTTTTGCCTTGCTGCTCCCTGTGCCTGGAACAAACTATCTGTATCTATACGTCAGGTTTCTTCTCTCCCCCTTTTGGAATCCATGTTAAAGGCTCACCTCTTTGAGGCTGCCTTGGGATCCAGATCCCTTGTTCTCCTTACCTTTCCCTTTTTGTACCCTTGTTCTCATCTATTGTACTGTCTGTCTTGATTAGCTTGTAAGCTCTGACAAGCAGGACCATCTTTTATAAGTGCTGCGTATACCCTGTAGCGCTATATAAATGTTTAATAGCAGTAGTAGTACTTCCAAGTGCCCATTTTCAGATGTTCAATTCATGAATAAAGCTTCTAAAAGACCCCCCTGAGCAGACTAATTGGAAGATGTTGTCCTTTATCTGCCGTCATTTACTATGCTACTATATTTTTTCTCATTCTTCCTTGGTTCTAAAGTTTAATTAGTAGGTTATTACTATGATGTATTAGTCATATTTAAGAACATAAACTGTCTAGATGACCTTTTTTAGCTCAAATAGCAGCCAAGAACATTTTGGAAAATAAATAAATAATGGAGCACGAATAATTGGTTCGAAGGTGAAATCTTCATTAGCAAATGGGATGATATGTATCTATGGAAGTCATTTTACAAGGGTTTTACGGCGACATGTAAATAGTGGATTTACATGTGTAAATGGTGCCACACATCTAAGTAACAATTTTAGAAAAAACATTACATCCACATGTGTATCCACGGCATCAACAGGTTTGATGGGGTCATTTTCTGGGCGTGGTTTGGGCAGGCCTGAAAAGTATGCATGTATTTCCTATTTTGCAACAGTGTCAACTAACTACCCGCTTGGACTTGGACTTTGGAAAAGTGACGGAGGAGCAATTGTGTTTATCTCTTTGGTGTTTAACACTACCACAAAAAGCCCAAAATTAGAGCTTTGGAGCTCAACTCCTTGACTGACTCTTGGGTGTCCAGTTTTGTGAACTACCCTAATAGGCCTAGGTTGCACAATTAGACACTTTTTTTTTTAAATATTTATGAAATTTTACAATATAATCAAGAAAGAAAATATAATCCTTCTTGCAGAAACAGGTTGACACTCAGAGAATAAACATATAACAAAATACAATTAAGAAATATAGAAAACACAGTGTCATACCTCTCTAGTCCACTACAGAGGGGGACCATTCATGTAAAATATAAACCCAAATATACGAAGAAACTAGGCAGAAGTCAAAATTCAGAAAAAATTTAACATGAGCCTAAGGGGGATCAATTGAGGATTCTAATCGCCTGGCGTTGATGAAAGCTAAGAGCTGAGAGGGCTCAAAAAATATATAAGAAACCGCTTGGCATTTCACCAAGCACTTGCAAGAATGTTTAAGAAAAAAAAGCCCACCCAGCTGTAAGACTCCAGGACGGAGCAAGAGAAACTCTCTGCGCCGTTTCTGGGTGTCTCGAGCCAAATCAGGATACATACGTACTGCTAAGCCACGAAAAGGAAGCTTCCTTTTCCGAAAAAACAGCCTTAACATCCAATCTTTATCAGACAGTGAAGCAAATGTTATAAGCAAAGTGGAAGGTTCCTGAGAATTAAGCCCAGAGTTTTCCAACAAATCTGTAACATTCAATTCTTCCCCTTGATCCAAACCACCCCCTAGGACCCTACCAGCAGATATCCTCTTCACCTTAGGGAGGTAATAGATTTTAACCAAAGGAGGCATTAATTCAGGGGAAACCCCTAATACCTCACCTAGGTACTCCTTAAACATATCCCTAGCAGTAACAGAAGGGGTCCTAGGAAAATTAACAATACACAAATTATGTGCACGAGAAAGATTGTCCAGTTGTTCTAATTCATATTGCACCGACAAAAAATTCTTTTTAAACACATCGGATTGATCTTCAAGATTAGTCACTCTATTTCGTACTCCCTCCACCACCACAGACATATCTGAGATTTTCCTTTCCAAGTTGGTAACAGAGCCTGTCACTACATTCACTTTAACAGTCAAAGAGGAAATTTGAGGAAGTAAAGCTTCACCCAACGAGGCAATAGCATTCCATATCGTCTCTAACGTGAAATTCGTAGGGCGTTGCAAGGAAAAAAACACCTCTGATTCAGCTGTTGAACCTACAGCCTCCATAGATGTCAGCGAACCACCTCGTCGTGCAGGGAGAGAAGGTTTCTCTGCAAGCTCCCCTCCAACCAGCACCATCGATTGTAAGGAGCGGAGCTCACTACCAGCTCGACGCTCTTGCTCCACCAGCCCTCCTTCTCCTGTCCCTCGTGAAGTATCAACTTCTCCTGCCAACACAGGAGAGGGAACCTCCAGGAAGCCCTCCGGCAACAGGCAGCTACGAGGAACTTTCGGCGCTGGACTCAATGCTGGGGAGGAAGATAACGCCAAAGCGGACGCCGAGTATTCCAACTCTGACAAAACAGCTGCTCGGCACTCTCCACCAGCCTCTGAATTCTGTGTAGGATGCAATAGATAAGTGTCTAAAGGACCGGACACAGCAGCAATCGGCGTCGAGGCAGCAGAGGGCTGCGAGGGCAACGGCCCCAATTTGCCCTTATGTTTCTTTCCCATAAGGAAAAAGCGTGTTCACATGGCCAAAACTGCTGCCACCATCTTGGAAATGCCTCCATGTGAGACAGAGCAGACACTTTTAATATATTAAATGCTGCCACTTGCATGTTCGAGAGTCTAGCTCTTTTCATAAAATGGCCATTCCCATTGTACATGCCACCAGTTTCAGGTGTATTTTCTGTGGCTTTCAATTCCATGTGTTTTTTTCTGTGGCCTTATAGAAATTTTAACAAAGACACCACCTTCAGTGAGGCTTTCGTAAAATATTCTGCAAAATTGTGAATGTCCAGATTAGGATGACCCATTTCCTACCTAGATAACCTATGTGCTTAAGCTAGGGACTGATTGGGGATGCCCTTCTCCATGGTGGTGGGTGGGGTAAGCTGTGGTGTGCCCAAGAGCTCACTCCATATTAGGAGCATGGGTAGCTTCTGTGGATAGTCTCCCACCCCCAGGCAGTGGTTTGGCCATAGGGATGGGTGTCCACCCCCTGGGTGATTTATCTGCCAGACTAAGGGGCTGTTTCTAGACAACTGTGTGCTCTCTGTGTTGGGCCAGCAGATCTACACACCAGCCTGTAGGGAAGGGATCCACACACCTCTCTAGCAAAGGTTCCTTGCCAGGTGCATGAGGGGTATAAAAGGGAAGGTTTCCAATCCCCCCACCCCCGAGGCATGGCCACCTGTCTATTGAACTCTAGGTTGTCAGGCACCGGTGTCCACCTGCTGGGGAATACCGACACCTTGCCTTCATCAGAATGTGGCCTCCTGCTCACGTGGCTGCAGAATTTGTGATCTAACTCTCACCGACATGGTGGCAGCACACTCCATGCAGGGGTTTGTTTTGCTGATTTGCATGCCTCTCCCTTTTATTTCAGTCCATATCTCGGTACTATGTAGCAGGGTGCACATATTCCACAATCAACCTTCTTCACTGGCCACTTGCACTATACTCTGTTGGTGGGTTTGGGGGCCATGTATTGTTGTCTGTTCCCTCTACTGGGCTGTAGTGGATCACGTTCACCCACTGCATCTCTCTTGCTCCTCTCTCAGACATTGTATGACATGTATTCCATTTGCGTTGGCACGCCCTTGTACTGCAGCTATCCCAGGGGTCCCATGTCATGCCCCTCCAGTTCCCTCAACCCTCCACACAGCAACATGCTGTGGTCCCAGTGACATACACCTGTCTGGGGGGGTGCATTGGTGTTAGCATGCAAATGCAGAGGACAAGTGGCACACACCTTCACAGTTTGCATATGTCCCCGTTGCGCTATCAATACTACCACAAAACTGCTGCACCTAGAGCAGCATTACTTCCCTACGGTGGCCTTGCATCATGCCTATACCTTGGCCATTCCACCCCTGCCATGGTAAAAAGGTGCACTAAAAGTGCATTAGTCTAGCACTACTCGCAGCACTAGTAAATCATGCGTATAAATTGCAGCTTTTCAGTACCCCGCCCCAGAACATGCCTACACATGAATTTTGTGAAAGTATCTGCCTTCTTGGTACCTCATATACTTTTACATGCATAATGAGCGACTGCACAGACATTGGTCCCAGAAAGACAATAACTGAAGGATACATATATGTGTATATTACCTTGCCTATTTTTCCCAAGTGTAAGATTTTAGAAGTATCAAAATCACTTTTATAGCTATCCATGGGATCTATGTGGCCCTCTGTAACCATGATATAGCTGAACACTACTGCTACCTTGAGTGGGTAGAAATATATTTGAATCTGGTACTTGTGAAGACAAATAAAAGCTAAATAGGCATTTGATTGATTCGTTCTGTAGAGTCACTTCTGTGGTCAGAGTGGCGAGTATTAAGGGGGTGTCTATGATGACTTCGCCTCCTAAGGCCTAACGGAAATAGTATGCAGAATATCTTCCAAATGCATTTCTTTCTGCAACTTGCTTTCATCTTTTTTCAATATTTTACATGCAAGGGCAAAAGATGATCATGCTGATATTGAGCCCGCAGTGGTTAGAGTTTTCTTCCAAATGCTGGCTGCTGTAGCTAAACAAATCTGCATATTCCAGCACAGTATCTGGATGGTGACTGCACAGAATATCCCTACAGTGAGTGAGTGGTTGGCACTACCCAGACAGCAGTGATATTCAGCTGCTTTCCCGATCACCTATCCAAATAGCACTTAGGATAGCTTTTTGCTGTCCTAAGTTACCCAGATAGTTATCTGCTTAGCAGTGCTGAAATCATTGCTATCCACATAACTCAAGTCTCCATCCCTGGACTACCCCAGCACTATCTGGATAGTGCTAAGGCAGTCTCTGACTGGACCAGCACTTCCACTGGGCAAACTAAGTGGTCGCCCAGAGCACCAAAGTTCTGGAGGTGGTAATTGGCAGCAGCAGGCTCTGCGGCTCTGTGATTTGCAGGGAAAAGGTGCTTACGAGAGTATCAGTTTCCGCTGCAGGCACAGAGAGCCAGGGACAGCAGCACAAGCAAGCATCCCAGCAAGTCTACCTCATGGCCTGCGATCGGCACAAGAAAAGACACATATGAGTGCATCAGGTTATTCTACGGTGCAGGGTCAATCCCATGGATCATCTCGCGAGACTGAGACCACTTCACAGAGGAAACTGATACACTCTTCAGTGCCCTTTCTCTTGCCGGCCACAGGGCAGGAGGTTGAACCATCAGGATGTCTGCTCATGTGGCTCCCCGTGCTGTAGAGAAAACTGCTGCACTCTTAAGTGCCTTTCCACGTGCTGTCCACGGAGCGTGGGGCTGAGCTGCATGTCACTGTGGTCAGTAAGTAGGTAGGAGCAGGGGATCACCAGAAGGAAAATTCATCTAGGGCACCTGATAAACTTGCACTGGTCCTGGTTTCTGGAGACATTCAGCAGCGCAGTTAGGATAGTACCAAGGAATATTTCTCTCAGGTACTACTAATCAGAAAAATCCTTTTAAAAGTGACCTCCATTTGAATGAATCAAATACTAGATCTTTATTTACCATCTAGCTTTGCGTGAGCAATCAGAGGAATAGTACCAGCGTCTGTTATTTAATCACATCATAGTTTTATGTGCAAAAAAAATAGAAAACAGGAAAGTGATTTGTAATTTAGGTTTATGAAGAAGCTTCTTCAAGAGAAACACTTGAACTTTGACTTAGTGCTGTTATTAAATTAATTACTGCATTGCAGTAGAAATGGTTAGAACCTCTTCAGCCTCAATGTCTGATTTTATTCTAGCCTTGATTTTTTTTCAAAGGAAAACATGCTTAAAGATTGCAAATACAAATGGGTGCTTTTGAGTCAATGCTGACTCCCCACAGCTCCTGAGTTTTCTTGGTAGTGTGACCAGAAGTAGATTGCCTGGCTTTTTTTCCAAGGCAATGGAGGGTTAAGTGACTTGCCCAAGGTCACGAGGTGTGCTAGTGGGAATTGAACCCTGGTCTCTTGGTTACCAGTCTTTGAGAAAGCACATTACTTTTTGATTGCCAGCCGCACTATGTATAACATCATTGGCTAACATCAGTTCTATGCACTAAGAGGCCAATTCCTTAACTTGCATTAAGGTTTTGCACCTAACATGCAATAACAGCCGAAATTAAGGGATGTTAAGTACAAAACATCTGTGTTAACTGTCTGGAACATTCCCAGCATTTTGGATAAGGTTACCAGATGTCCCTGATTATAGAGCAGTGTCCCCAACTCTCACCTATTTGTCAGTCTCCTGTCCCTAATTCCAGCAATGGGAGCAACGAGAGTAGAAAAAGAATTATTTTCAATTTAGTGATTTGAATATGTCAGCTTTTAGAATTTACATCCATTTTCTTTATGGTTTACACAGTGGGGGGGGGGGAATGCTTACATTCTAATGAGGGGCCCACAAGCAAAAGTTTGCTATAGGCCTCTAGGGTTGCCAACGTTTTGAAAGAGAAAAACCTTCCACCTGTGGCTAGTCACGCTCTGCCCATGCCCGCCCCTACCCTGCCATTTCCCTGCTCCTGCCCCGCCCCCACCCCACCTTCACCTCTACCTCCTGTCCCCGAAAAAACTGCAGAGAGGGTAATGTGCAAACCGAACAAGCAAGACTTTCCTAAACAGAAATTCTATACTGACAGAATACGCAGCATTGGTTGTACACACACGCACACACACACACGTACACAATACAGACAGGTCTTCATCAATACATGAGCACAAAACAAAAAGAGAAATATATAGACAAAAATTAAACTGAAACCCCAAGAAGACAGACTCTGCATGCAGTGCAATATCAGATAAATAAGATGCAGTTTCCCATACTATGTAAAATATAAAGGTAGGACAAAGTCCAATCATTAAATTGAAAATAAAATTATTTTTTCTGCCTTTGTTGTCTGACCACTTTATTCTCTGATCATGCTGGTTCTGATCTGAGGCTTCCGTTTTCCCATCTTCTCTTAGCTCATTTTCTATGGTCTGTAATCCATCTGCCATTTCTTGCCTCTTCTTTTCTTTTCTTCACTTCCTTACATCAGCCTATTTCCAGTCCCAGTGCCCCCTCCCCATTACCCAGTCACTTACCAGTACCATTCCCAGGTGTCAGCTCCCTTTGAGCCCCCTCCTTACCTCCTCTGTCAGCTCCTTTCCAGCCTCCTCCTCCTCCCTCCCTTTTAGCTCTCTTCCAGCCACCTCCTTCACCCTGGCAGTCCCTTCCTGCCACCTCCTTCCCCCCTCTTTCATCTTTCTTCCAGCCCTCACCTTTCACCTGTCAGTTCCTTCTGCCACCTCTTTCCCCTTGCAGCCACTGTTCCTGCTTCTTACAGAGCAGCGGCTGCAATAAAGTTAATTTGAAAAGGAAAGATAACCTGTGAGGAGCCCTCTGGTCCTAGGAAACTCCTTCTACAGCGCCCGGGCAGAAAAGGAAGTGATGTCAGAGGGGGCAGGCACTGAAGAAGGAGTTTCCTAGGACCGAAGGGCTCCTCACAGGTTGTCTTTCCTTTTCAAATTAACTTTATTGCAGCCACTGTTCTGTAAGAAGCAGGAGCAGCGGCTGCATGGGGGATCGCGGACCATGGGAGAGAAGCCGGTTTTTCTGCTCTGGCCACTCCCGATCTCACGGCCAGAGCAAAAAAATGGCTTTTTCAAGGGCTGTTTGCATATCTGCCAGCAGCCAGCCTAGCCATGGAAAAACCGGCCGGTTGGCAACCCTGTAGGCCCCCCCCCCCCATTGTTGCTGCAGTGGCACAGTTCCTCCCGCTCAATCCCCCCCCCCCCATGTGGGTAAACTTACTTTAAAACATTTCCCACACTGCTTCCACTCTTCTTTTAAGTTTTGAGGCTCGGAAGCCATTACGTCCCAACAGCTGCCGGGCTGTAGTTTCACAATGCAGCTGTTATCGCGAAACTTCGGCTTGCTATTGGGAGGTTATGTCTGCTGGGCCTCAAAACGTAAAAAAATAGAGGAGGCAGCACAGCAATCATTTTAAAGTAAGTTTGCTGCTCTGCCTTTACCAGCCTGTGGTCCTCCTTTCTACTTGGCTGGAAATTACACCACCTGCTGCTACTTCATGGCACAGCCTATAACACAAAATGCAGTTAACTTTACCTCAGCATGTGCAGCTAATTATTTATACCTCTTTATCATTTAGTCAAAGCAGTTTAGATTGTAACTTAAACTTGATAATATACATTAGTAACTTGGATTTTTCTGAGGCAATTGAGAGTTAAGTAACTTGCCCAAGGATACATGCAGTGCTAAATCAAACCCTTGCCTCTTGGTTTCTAAGCCAATGTGCTAACCACTAGGCTACTCCTCCACTCCAACTGAGTTTGTTGTTCAGCATTCAATTATACCACATTATCTACCATGTTAGCAGTTAACATACGGTAGCAACCTTTGCATTAGCTAAAAGCACCGTCTCTATTCCTTCCCTGCTGATACATAGTAACATAGTATATGACTGCAGATAAAGACCATCATGGTCCATTCAAGTCTGCCCAGCAAGGTGGTAAGATTAGGTGAACCTGCCATTCCATGCAGGTCACCCCTCCCCATGACTTTGTTTAGGGGTGTATCCACCACTCCGTGCAGGTCACCCCTATTTGTTGAGATAGCAGAGACAGTTAAGGTTATTTTGATTTTATCCTGTTGCTATAAAGGAATCCACTGTGTCTGTCCCATGCCATTTTGAATTCTGTCACTGTGTTTGCCCCACCGCTTCCATCAGGAGGGCATTTCAAGCATCCACCACCCTATCAGTGAAAAAGTATTTCCTAATGTTGTCGTTCAGTTTACCACCTTGCAGCTTCATGTTATGCCCTCTCGTTTTGCAGCTTCCCCGCCTTTGAAAACGGTTTGTTCATTAATATTCCTTAAGTATTTGAAGTTCTGTATTATATCTTCTCTATCCGTCCTCTCCTCCAGAGTGTAGATATTTAGGTCTTCAAGTCTCTTCTCATATGTCTTCTGGCGCAGGTACCAAATCATTTTTGTTGCCTTCCTCTGAACAATTTCCAGTCTTTTTATATTGTTTGCGAGATATGATCTCCAAAACTGAACATAATATTCCAAGTGAAGCCTCACCAGTGACTTGTACAGTGGCAATAGTACCTCCTCCTTTCTGCTGGTAATTCCTCTCTGTATGCAACCCAGCATCCTTCTGGCTTTGGCCACTACCTTGTCAACTTTCGCCACCTTGAGATCCTCAGAAATGATCACTCCAAGGTCCTTCTCCGGTTCCATGCACACCAACCTCTCGCCTCCTATCAAGTACATTTCTCTTGGATTTCTGCTTCCCAAGTGCATGACACTGCACTTTTTCACATTAAATCTTAACTGCCAAGCATTAGACCATTCTTCCAGCTTTTGTAGATCTTTCCTCATGTTATCCACTCCCTCAGGGAAGTCTACTCTTGCAAATTTTCATGTCACCTGCAAAAAGACAGACTTTTCTATTCAGTCTATCAGCAATTTCACTCACAAATACATTGAACAGTACCAGTCCCAGAACCAGTCCCTGGGACACGCTACTAATCACCTTCCTTTCATCTGAGTGAGTTCTGGTTACCATCTCCTTCTGTTGTCTGTCAGTCAACCAATTTCTGATCTAGTTCATCCTCTTGGGACCCATCCCCAGGCTGTTCAGTTTATTGATAAGCCTCCTATGAGGAACAGTAACAAAGACTTTGCTGAAATCTTGGTAAATCACATCCATCTCATGCCCTTGATCTAGTTCTCTGATCACCCAGTCAAAGAACTCAATCAGAATTTTTGGCATGATCATCCTTTGGTAAAACCATTTCGCCTCGAATCATGCAACCAACCTATTGGTTTCAAGAAAGTCCACTTTTCCCACACTGAGGTAAGGCTTACTGGCTGTAATTTGCTACTTCTATCCTATTACCACTTTTGTGAAGAGGTACCACATCAGCTGTTCTCTAGTCCTGTGGAACTTCTACTGTCTCCAAGGATCTATTAAAAATATCCTTTAAAGGCTCTGCCAGAACCTCTCTGAGCTCTTTCAGCATCCTCGGATGTATCCCATCTGGTCCATGGCTTTGTTCACTTTCAGTTTTGATAGCTGTTCAAACACATCATCTTCTGTGAATGGTGTGGTATCTACACCAATCCCATTTGTATATTTGTCAATTACAAGTGGTCCTTCTCCAGGATTTTCTTTAGTAAAAATAGAACAGAAGTATTTGTTTAACATTTTCACTTTTTCAGTGTCACTTTCCATGAATCCGTTCTCAGCACTTTTGAGTCTTGCATTGATCTTCCTCTTCTCCTGAATGTACCTGAAAAAAGTTTTGTCATCAAGCTTTAGATCTTCAGCCATCTTTTCTTCTGCCTTTGATTTTGCTATCCTTATTTCTCTTTTTGTCTCTTTTAGCTTTATCCTGTATACCTTTCTGTGCTCCTCTGTTTGTGAACTTCTGAATTTTGTGAAAGCTGTCTTTTTTTTGTCTTTATTTGTCTTCTTTGGAGAACCAAATAGGTTTCATTTTCCACTTGTTTTTAGTTACTTTCCTTACATATGTATCTGGTGCCCCTTTTTTTGCCTCCTTTAGTTTAGCCCACTGCAATTCCACTTCCCTTACCTCATCCCACCCTGCCAACTCCTCTTTCAGGCACTTGGCTATTTTACTGAAGGTCTAGGACTTTGAGCTTGCTGTGATTGGACTCTGTCTTGGCTTTTATCTCAAACCACACCATGTGATGATCGCTGCTGCTCACATGGGCATCCACCCGAACATTCGACACACTTTCTCCATTGGTAAGTACTAAATCCAGCATCAAACTTTCCTGGTCGTTTCATCACCATTTGTCTAAGCAATGCATCTTGGAAGGCATCCACAATTTTTTTACTTCTTCCCAGATTTGCAGAAGGAATACTCCAATCCACAGTGGGTAGTTTAAAGTCATCCAATATGATCACTTCCCCCTTCAAGGCTACCACTGTAATATCAATAATCAAGTCTCTATCAATTTCTTTGGTTTGAGTTGGAGGCCTGTAGACTATACCAGTATGGCTGATAGTGCCATCTCCTCTTTCCAACACAATCCACAGCGCTTCTTCTTTTCCCCACGTCCCCTGCATTTCAGCAGTTTTAATATTGCTTTTGACATATAAGGCAACTCCTCCTCCTTTTCTGCCTTCTCTATCTCTCCTAAATAAATTATAGCCAGCTATGGCTATATCCCATTCTTGTGACTCGTTAACCCATTTTTCTGTAATGGTCACAATGTCCAGGTCCATTTCCACCATTAGGGCTTCCAGGTCAGGAACTTTGTTGGCTAGACTTCGAGCATTTGTGCTCATTGCTTTCCAGCTTTTGTTGACTGGCTTGCCTGTAGTTTGCATGGATTTTGTTCTACATGCCTCTTCCCACTTGCCATTGATGTATAGGTTAATAGTGTGGCTGTTTCCAATGTTATTATGTTTTTGCTGAAAGTGACCCGAACTTGTTCTTTTCCATCCTTCACCCCCTTTCCCTAGTTTAAATGCCTGCCTACATAATACCTGAATTTTTCACTTAGGTCATTTTCTCTTGTGACAGAGATGTAGTCCATCAACACAGTATAGCCTCTTGTTCTTCCATCTATTTTCCCAGTCGCCTATATATATAAATCCTTCTTGTTTGCATCAGGTTTGGAGCTGTGTATCAAAGTTGTTTATGCAATGCAGCCTTTCTGCCCCTTACCAACAACAGGTAGAACTTCTGAGAATGCTATAGTGTTAACAATGGGTTTGAGTTTCTCTCCCAGCATCTGGAAGTCCCTCTGAACTGTAGAGGCACCGTTTCTAGCCAGGTCATTTGTACCCATGTAGATGATAACATCAATTTTGGAGTGCTCACTTTCTGCATTAACTATGCCAACAATTTGGTTCATATTTCTGCTGGCTGAAGAGCCTGGGAGGCATTTGAACATCTTCTCTCCTTTGAAATGTGTTCCCAAGTTGGTGCCTCTGATGGAATCTCCAAGTAGTAGTAGTTTCCTGTTTTGTGATTTCTTTTCTTCATATTTGGTGCATTATCAGTAGATTGGGCATTAACCTTTTCATTAAGGGCGTTTCAGTTTCCACTAATTGGGCACTCTCATTTTCCAAGGCAGAGAAGGCATTATATGCAGGGATATCTCTTGATGGAGAGGGTGTCTCCATGTTACAGGTTGCAACCTACCAGAGTCCAATGTGATCCATTTGTTCTTGGGCTGTTTGATTCTTTGTGGGAGCGGTGGTGGATTTTTTTTTAATTTGTACCCTAGAGGAGGTGTGTTTAATTGCAGCTAATTCATCCATTAATAGAATAAATTCTTTCTTTATTTATTTATTTATTTAACAGTATTTTTAAACCGCCTTATCTTATTAATCAAGGTGGTATCACAGCAAACAATCGAGTAAAGTGAGTGTGTTAAACATGCAGTGAGGGTGAAATTTAGTTGAGTGTGTGTTGTATTGTGTGCTAGATTGGGTTGAGCTATGTACAAGGTGTGTTGTATTGTGTGCTAGAAGGTTTGAGCTATGTACAATGTGGGCTATATACAGTGGTGCTAAAAAAACATTTTCTATACATACAGTGTTTAGGCGGTATCTTGTGCTGTTATACATTCTCTTAGGTTATGCATAGCAGATAAAGGCAAGCATATAGGACATGTATATAGGGCAAGCTCTTAGGCTCCAAATGATTCTTCTTAGAATGAAGGCACCACAGCTATTGCATTGAATACATGAAATGCTGATTAAGACTATGATAAAGCAGTGCTAGGACAAAGAGAAAGGAGGGAAAAGGTGGGTATTACACCTAATTGGAGGACAGATATCAATCTATTTGATGACTATACAGGCAATTCAACCCCAGGGTGGGTGGGGTGAGAGGTAGGGTGGGCGGAAATTTAAGTGTCCCTGGCCAGTAGACCTTATATGACTGAGATGTCTGATTTAAAAAGGCTATGCAAGGAATATAGGAAAGCTAAATATTCCTACACTTATGATCAAAATTTAGGTTGTTTGCCATTAGACTGTTCACAGCCACCTTGATCTACAGACAGAACTGGGATAGAGACAGAAAGATAGAGAGAGCAAGGGGGGGGGGGGTTGTTTGTTTTGTTTTTTCTGTGTTTGTCCCCCTTCCTTGCAGTTCCCCTAACACACTACAATGCCTAAATAGTCACATAAGAGAATAAATCAGGTTATAGATAGGCAGGGAAAAGTTATGAAAATTTATAGCAAAAACCAGCCAACTAGTAAAGTTTGAAAGCTTAGCTTTGTAGCGTCTGTTGGAGTAAGCTTGCTCAGGCAACAGAGGCTGATTCAATTAACCACACCCGGTAACAATGGGAACTTTAAAAAGTCAAAATTAAATCTTACTTCTATGTATCAGCCCACTATGCAAAGGACCCTGAAACTTTCACATTTCTAGCTTTACTGCAAAATTAAGTAGGAAAACCAGGTCTCTGCAAATCTAAAAGCAAATGTAGCTCAACCTGTATATAGAGCATTTTGTAATTAAGTTACACTTGTATTACACCTACACAAATGCTACGATATAGCCACGGCATGCCTACACTCTCGCACTATGCAACTTGATTCGTTTGAAGTGAAAACCGTTTTGATTTTAGGATAAAGCGGGATATAAATCTTTTTTCAATAAATAAATAAAATGTATACTTCAATTCCAAATAGATAAATATCAAGAATGTAGTGCCCCTGGCCAGTAGACCTTATATGACTGAGGGCACACACAGATGTCTGATTTAAAAAGGCTATGCAAGGAATGTAGGCAAACTAAATATTCCTAAACTTATAATCAAACATTAGGTTGTTTGCCACTGGACTGTAGATCAAGGTGGCTGTGAACAGATATAACTGGGATAGAAACAGAACAATAGGGAGAGCAAAGGGTTTTGTTTGTTTGTTTGTTTTGTTTTTTTTCTGTTTGTCCCCCTTTCTTGGTGAAATTCCCCTAACACACCACAGTACCTAAATAGTCTTATAAGAGAACAAAACAGGTAATAGATAGGCAAGGAAAAGTTATGAAAATTTATATCAAAAAACAACCAACTAGTAAAGTTTGAAAGCTTAGCTTTGTAGAGTCTCTTGGAGTAAGCTTGCTCAGGCAGCAGAGGCTACTCCATTCCATAATAGTAATTTCCATGTTGGGTGCTCCATGTGGTAATTGACATACACTAATAGTGTGCCTTAAAACCTACCTTAAATACCCAACACAGCTGAGTGAAGAGACCCCTAAATGCTTTTCCTATAGAGATAGAAAGGATAACTTGCCATGGGTAAAACTGTTCTTTACCACAGAAGGGGGCTTTTGTCAAAACTAATGCCTCATATGCAGGTGAAAATATGCTCCTGTAGCCTCTATACTTAGACTTTAAAGAACAGAGAGCAGAGGCATGCCTAGGGGTGGGGTTGAGGTAGGTTTTCACCCATTGCATACTTTTGAAGATGTGAGTGTATGCACATAATATAACCCCAAAAGTTTGTACACTCTATAAAATTATCCCCTAAAATGGGTAAAATCGTTTTGTACATCAGGTCCCCAATGAGGTTTGTTTTATAAAGCATGTTTCACATCTGAAGCATGTTTTACATGGAGAAACTAGCTCATATATATTTGTGTTTGAATATGCATGGACAACTCTTTGCCCCAAGATCATGGATACTTTTGTGCAGCCTGCACCTAACGATTCCTGGAGGATGAAGTTAAGATGGAGCTGTGAAGTATATGCTATGGCAATATAGCGAACACTTTGAACCCTGGGGCTTTATTAGACCTTCAAACAACTGCTCACACACATTCACGTTTGCAGGTAAAATTAATTTTATTGATACAACACCAAGGATCACAGCAAAACGTCCGCCTGGCTTGTCCTCCCAGGCTCTTATATCAGGGTTTTTCTCTCTGAACATAAAGAGCATGTTCCTCCAGCAGGCTGCCAATCTCAATGCTTCCCTATAATAAAAGTCCAAGTAGTCCAGCACTGCAAACTCACAGTCAACTTCAGCAAGACCGAATCCAACACGTCACCAGAGACCCCCAGCTTCACACCACCACCAACTATCAGACTTGACAACATGGACCTCCAGGTTAAAATTTATTTATTTATTTTATTTTATTTATTTAGTAAACACTTATATACCGCTACTTTCAGCGATCAGTAGCGGTTTGATTACAACTTTGGGATTTGTCAAAAATCAAGACAGAAAAGTTGGGGCATATATACATAGTACAGAGGTAAAACACATCACACAGAATAGGGTCTAAAGATTGGCCTTAACATATTTACATATTTTACAAAAGAGATTGTAGTTTTCATATTTATATTTTTACATATAAAATCTATGGACCCATAACCACCACAAATCCAACAAACCCACAGTTAAGAAGCTGCTTCAACGATGTCTCCAAGAGAATAATCGCATGATAAACCTCAGAAAGACAGAAGCCTTATTCATTTCAAAGGAGCAGTCCTTCATCCCACCTAAACACCTCACCCTGGGTAAAACCCAAATAAGAGCCCAATTGCAAATAAAATACCTGGGAATCATCCTAGATCAAACACTGTCATTCAAGCAACAGACTGCGAAAACTGCAAGAACAATATTTTTCAAAGCCAAGATGATACAGCATCTTAGGCCAATCCTAGAATCACAGGACTTCAGATCAGTCATACAAGCAATGACACTCCCCCACCTGGATTATTGTAATGCAATATACCAGGGATTCCCAAACACTGCACTCAACCCACTACGGACAGTCCTCAACAACAGACAAAAAGTGAAGAAATATGACCACATTACCCTAGTTCTGAAAGATCTACACATCCTCCCACTAGAAGCTCGGATCAAATACAAAAACATTAATACTGATCCACAGAGCACTTCACCAGTAGCAGCCAGCACATCTTCAGACTCTGCTAAGAAGACCAAACTCAGGAAGGCTGACACGACAGGCCACAAGCAATGTGCTGATTGTCCCATATGAAAGAACAAGGTTCAATTAACAAACCTGTAATCGTGCATTTGATCTATACGCCCCATCATTATGGAACTCTCTTCCAACCACAATCCAAAGTAACAAGGACCTCTCCTCATTTAGAAAACGACTAAAACCCCTCTTATTCAGAGAACACCTAGGATTGGAGCAGAGCAACACCCTCTGAAATTCATGTTCACGATGAGCGCCAAAAAGCCGAGATTGAGTGACAGAAAGAGAACCGAGCCTGCGAAACAGAAAAGAACTGCTGTGAAACCCTGATGCACACCAAATCGGGAATTGTAAATATGTTAAAAGCCTCTTGGTGATGGATTACGCCCCCCCCCCCCTCCTGTAAATATGTTACGACCTGTGTTAATGTATCCCCTTTTGTTTATTGTAAACCGCTTTGACCCGGTGAAAAGCGGTATATAAGTACAGCTAGATAAATAAATAAAGTCCTCACATTCATACCCAGAGCCCAGCATGGCCTCACAGCCCAGCACCTGCAAACATCCATCTGCACCCCAAGGCCAACAGACAACATAGCCATAGCGCACGGAACCACCTCAGCCTGCCAGCGCTGGTCTGCAAGAGCACCCAGCACACCCGTCTACAAGCCTTCTCGATCTACATCCCCACACTCTGGAACACACTCCCTTCCGCCCTGTGAAGCATCCTATGAAGTAGTGCCTTCAACAAGCATCTAAAATCCCACCTGTTCCAAGAGCACTACGGCTCCTGAGATACCAACAGTCCATTATCCACGACACCCCCTAATGATCACTGTTCCCTCTAAGCTGTGCGCGTGTGCGCGCGCACACAACTCGCCGAGCGAGCGCACATACTTTACAACAGAGCGCACAAAAATTACAGCTCTGATTCTGATAGAAAACACCACAGACATCTTAAAATTTAAAAGTTATGATTGTAATTACTAGAAATGTCCCGCTTCATTTAGTAATCGTCTATTTTCATTTAATTAGATTAAAATCAATGTGGTGTACATACTGTATTCTGACGTGTAGTCAAATTTTAAAGTATATAACTCAGAGTATCATTATGTGGCGCACAAAAATTTAACCTTCCTTCAAAAGCTGCACACAGCTGATATTTTATGCGCACACAGCCTACAGAAAATTAGAGGGAACATTGCTAATGATCCTAACGCAATCCACACTATACTATACCACTGTAAGCCACTGTTGCCGTGCTGTGCTATACTCCTGTAACCCACTGTTGCTATATTATGTAACCCACTGTCACTAAGTTAAACCATGCAGCACTACACCAACTTATGTAACCCATTGCACTTCTTTGTAATCCAGCCCCGCCCATTTCTCACTGACTGTTCACTGTTTTGACTGGTAGAAAAATGGTATACCAAAACTGGTTAAATAAATAAATAAACCCCATAGTTGGTTCTTTTCTGAGATCAACATTGCATATCACCTGGCCCATCTCCACTATAGGCTGTAACTCTGGGTATATCTCATGGACACTGGTAATACAAAACACATCATTTAATATTATAAACAACCACTCCCCCCCCCCCCTCCCTTAGTCTGGCTTCTTGGCAGGCTGGTTCCTGAAGCTTTTCCCTCAGCTTCAATGGTACAACAAACACCCGGCCTGGCTTCTTTTGCCAACTGGCTTCTGGAGCTTTTCTTTCATCATTCAAAGGTGCAACAAGCAGGCACCTAGCCTTGCTTCCTTGCAAGCTGACCATTGGAGCTTTGTTTTCTCTCTCCCAGAGCTCAGTGCTACAAACCCAGGGCAGGCCCATCCACTAGGTGAACTAGGCAGTCGCCCAAGGCAGCAGATCCTGGTAAGCAGCATCGCTAACCCAGCCCTCCAGGAAGTGGCATTTGAACTGCTGTTTCAGCACCATGGTGGGCTTAAAAATGCCCATGGACATGTGTGCAGTTCCAGCCTGCTGTTCCTGTCCACCCTCCAAGAAAGTTGCATCGGTGGGGAGACAGGAGCGGCGGACCATGAGCACGCATGCATGCAGGCACTTTGAGGCCTGACACAGCGTTGAAGAGACAGTTCAGCTGCCGCAGTTTCAGTGCAAGGTGGAGGCGGCATGGCAGGCTGGATGGAGGGGGGAGCGGCAGCACAGAGGGTCTGCCTAGGGCAGCAGAAATCCTCATGTCGCCACCATGCAAAGCAAACCCCCAGCCTCACTCCTTTACAGGCTGGTCATTTTTAACCTATCCTTTAAAACTGGAGCTTCTCTCCCAGCATTTACTGCTGCAGATAAACCCCTAGCCTTACTACTAAGGCTGGTCACTTTTAACACCCATGCACCACACTCACAGGGTTAAATATAAGGCCTGTCTTACTATATCTTAAGATAGGGCTCGACAAACCCCAGGTGACTAATAAAAACCAATCAGACCTGGCACCTGGGGCTTGGAACATCTGTGCTGCAGCATGAAGTTGGTACTGACCCTGCCTGCCTTGGTGATCCCCTCCTCTGCAGTCAAAAGTGCTGCCCAAGGCCACAATTGCAGCGGAGACAGGCTCTGGCTGCCCTCAGGGTTACGACTGCAGCACAGATGCAAGCTGTCTGTCCATGGGAGATGGGATCTTCACAGACAGACAACTTACATCTGAGCTGCAATGGCAGCCTTCCTCTTCTCTTCTGCCTGCGAGAGATCATATCCCCACAGGCTGAACAGGAGGGGGAAGCAGGCTGCCCATAGGGATCCAAGCTGGTCGGGGCCCACAATAAAAGAGAAAAATAAAATAGATGGGAGGGGTGGGGGGAGTGAACACAAATCTTAAAGAGCCAAAAAAAAAGAGAGGATGGGAAGAATTCAGGACAAGGGGGTGGGAGTACTAGCGGAAGAGGAAGGGGGAAGGGGGAAGGGGAGAGAGTCTAAATTGCAGTGCACTTGGCATGCAAACTGCATGCAAATCACTGCATAATTAATTGTGCCCAATGTAAAAACCTGTGCTGAAACTTGGCACAATTTTTTACACTGTTTTTAAGACTGGATGTTCATTCCAGCTACGGGCAGGTGGAAAAATCCATCTGAGAGCTAAAATATTGTCTGAGGTGAATTGTGACACTTCACCTCAGATATTTCAGGCATCGGGAAAAGCCCCCAATGCCATCAGCACACTGTCAGGAGGCCAGTGCCCCCCCTTGACAAAAAGAAAAACTCTGGTAGCCCAGCAGCGCTGATACCCTCCCACTCCCCCCCACCCCACCCAAATTAAAAAAAATCCCTGAAGGCCTAGTGATCTTGCTCTCTCTCCCACCCAAACAAAAAATCCCTGGTGGCCCAGAGGCCCTGATTCCTCCCCCCCCCCAACCAAAACAAAACAATACCTGGTAGTCCAGTGGCCCTGAACCCCTCCCCCCAGTACCTTTAGGGTTGCCAACTTTTTGAAAGAGAAAAACCGGCCATTTGTGGCTAGTCATGCTCTGCCCATGCCCCCCCCAGCCCCGCCCTTTCCATGCCCCCCTGTCCCGCCCCTACCCCACCCTTGCCCCACCTCCGTCCCCAAAAAATAATTGCAGAGAGGGCAATGTGCAAAGTGAACAAGCAAGATTGCTACACATTCTTAAACAAAAATTCCATACTAATAGAATACGCAGCATTGGTCGTACACACACACACACACACACACACACACACACACAGAGTACAGACAGGCCTTCATCAATAAATGAGCACAAAATGAAAAGAGAAATAAATAGAAAAAAATTAAACTGAAACCCCAAGAAACCAGATTCCACATGTGGTGCAACATCAGATAAATAAGAGATGCAGTTCCCATACTGAGTAAAATATAAAGATAGCACAAAGTCCAATCACTAAATTGAAAATAATTTTTTTCTACCTTTGTTTTCTGACCATTTTATTCTCTAATCATGCTGGTCCCAATCTGAGGCTTCTTCTTTCCTGTCTTCTCTTAGCTCTCTTTCTATGGTCTATAGTCCATCTGCCATTTCTTTTCTCTTCTTTTGTTTTCTTCACTTCCTTCCATCAGCCTATTTCCATTCCCAGTAATCCTCCCCAGTATCAGCCCTCTTTCCAGTCCTCCTGTCTCATTACCTTCCAATGTCAACCCCCTTACATTCGCAGGACTACCAGTGGTGTCCATTCCCTTCCAATCCCCCTCCTTCCCCAATGTTCAGCCCCTTCTAATCCAAATATCATCTCAGGCATCAGCTCACTTCCACTCCCAGTGTCATCCCCATGTCATCTCCCTTCTAGTCACCCTACCCTCTGTCCATCCCCCTTCCAGTGCCATTCCCATGTGCCCCCTCCCTTCCAACCCCCTCCCCCATTACCCAGCCACCTACCAGTCCCATCCCCAAGTGTCAGCTCCCTCCAGTCCCCTCCTTCCTCCCTTTGTCAGCTCCCTTCCTGCTACCTCCTTCCTCCCCCCTGCATAGCTCCCTTGCAGCCCCCACTTTCCTCCCATGTCAGCTACCTTCCAGTCACCTTCTTCCCCCTTTTTCAGCTGCCTTCCTGCCTCCACCTTCCCCTGTGTCAGTCGCTTCTGCTACCTCCTTCTGCTTGCAGCAGCGACTGCAATAAAGCTAATTTAAAAACAAAACCTGTGCAGAGCCCTCTGGCCCTTTGGAACCCCTGCTGCAGCATCCCACACTCAAAAGGAAGTGACGCTACAGGAGGCAGGACGCTGCAGCAGGGATTCCATGTGGTTGAAACGCTCTGCACCGGTTTCATTTTGTTTTTAAATCAGTCACTGCTATGTAAGAAGCAGGAACCGCAGCTGCAAGGGGAAGGAGAGGCTTCACTGGTGGGGACAAGGATCTCAGATGAAAAGACAGTTTTCTGCTCTGGCCGTACCGGTCCCGCAGCTAGAGCAAAAAAAACAGCTTTTCAAGGGCCGGTCTTACAACTCTGTTGGCAGCAGGCCTGGCCATGTAAAAATTGGCCAGGCCGGCTGAAAACCAGCCAGTTGGCAACCCTAAGTACCTTAAATGATGAGGTAGGACCATTGCCAACATGTTCCTGTCTCCACACTGCCATCTTCTAAAAAGATGGTGCCTGGCCCTGCGCAGTGCATCCTGGGATGCACCGGGTGGGGTCAAATTGCCATATAAGGCAAAAAATGTCTTATATGGCAGAGTGACACCCCCCCACCCCTCCCCCACCCCCCGTTACATCATGAGACTGCTCATGTGTACTGGATAATTTACATCCCAGCACAAACAGTCAGCGTTAAACTCACACTATGAAACCCTGCACTAGAGCTTTAAGCACTGGGCTCTAGCACAGGGTTTCTGCATTAGCTTGTAGCCTGTAAATTTGTGTAAGAGAATTTGTGTGCTTCTAGGGTCATTGTAGAAATCTTTTTTTATAAAACCATGTAGTCACCCTATGTTTCCTTTAGCGGCTCTATGTGTTAAGTTTCATACTTTTTCTTTTTCTTTTTACTTCTTATTCTTGGTACTATTGATTGCTCCAGTGACTTTAACTTGGAGTGTTCCTACGTTGATTGAAGAAAAGTTTTTTTGATGAATGAAGTGATGTTAGCACATTGTTTAACATGGGGACCATTGTGCAGGGCTACATAAAGAAGGCAAATGCAGCGGTGGGACTTTGAATTCAAAAATGCTGGAAGCAATAAGCTTGATTGGACCTTTGAATGTAGTTCTTTTTGTTGAAGAGGAAGATAAAACTCTGGAGTGTCAACTTTTTATGAAACGTGAGTTCAATTTTGCATGAGTTGTTGTTACCTGTAATAATTTTTCACTCCTAGTGAGGTCTTTGCAATAGTATTTCCAGAAAAAATCCCTATGAGCAAAAGAGCAAGCCTAGTGGAAAAGTACTTAAAGTTATTCTCAAGAACAATTGGACTGGATAATTAAGCAGTCAACACTACTACAAGAGGGAGAGGAAATTGAACAGTTTGATGGGAATAGCTTACTCACCTAATGGTATAATCTTTAAAAAAGAAAAATCACAAATGTGCATGAAAAGTCATTAATAGTATATGTTAGACAATGTTTTACCCCTGAGGGTTTGTGCATCAGTAAGGAACCTAAGATATTTGTAGACAATGAACTTTTCATCAGTAGGTGGGCAGCGATAATCAACAAATGTTCACTTGGCTTTATGGCACTTATTATAGAAACTTCACAACAAATGACTCATATCTTGCAGGCTGAATTGGACAAAGTTAACACACAAATACATTTGTTAGTGGATCAAATGAAACTTAATGAAATGATGTATTCAGCCAAATAACCTTTACATCAGTATCATTTGACATTGTAAACAGTCAAAACATTTCAGAAGTTCCAAGGAACAAGCACCGTGTATTTGTGGTTAAATAAGGATTTGAGAAAAGCAAGGTTCTAGACGAGTTTCCTTTAATTATACTTGGGAAAAAAAATCTCCTGTGCAGAAGAAATGAGGAACTCTAATGCTTATGGTCATCCACATTAGTTTTTAGCCCTAGAATGGCAGATGGGTCGAGGCAAAAGAGGGGACAAGAAACAGGGCTGGCCCAATCACTAGGCAAACTAAGAAGCAGCCTGGAGCGGTAACTTCTGAGGAGTGGCAAAGAACAGGGTATTCAAAGCTAAACAATAGATTTTGACAGCTGAAGGGGTGGGTGTAAATCTTAAGGTTTGTCTAAGGTGCCAATACCTTGAACCAACTCTGGGGCCAGCCCTGATGAGAAAACAGGAAGAGAGACCATTATCATGGTCAAAGGGTAGAATAAAACAAACCGGTGGCAAGATCAACCAGTGTGAGAAATCAACCATTATAAATATTTTAGATATTTCTTTTATTGCAGCTCAAAAGCAGGTCTTGAACAACAGACCTTTATTTGTTCCAGCAATCAAGTATGATCCTTTCCAGACAAGATTAGATCTAGCGCATGTGGCATGGCATTTCAGAAAAGACATCTAGTTAGAATCTGGAACATGCAGATCACAGCATCAAAAAATCCGAGGAAGTGGCAGCAGTGAATGTAGGCACATATAAGGGGATCTCAATAAAGTTCTTTGGATCCCCCTAACACGCCCACTTTAGTTATTGTTTCTTCTGCCTTGTGGGTGTTTTCTGCTTTGTTGGACCACTGTGTGTACCAAGCAATGTTTTCCCCCTAGAAGGATGTCCTCAGCTACAGAGATTGCTTCCTGAGAAAGATAAAATCACTTGCAGAATAGAAGAATGACGGACCAGAAACTCATTAGAGAAGATATGCACGCCTCATCACTTCTAGATAACTGTAGACACAAGATCATTCCAAGAGGATTATGGATCAATAAAGCTCCAGACATGTATATTGACGATGCTGACCTTTTGGCAGATTGGACTAAGATTCACAATAAGTGTTCTCTAGACTTAATGATTTTATTAATTAATACTTCACGTCGCAAAGCTGAGTCAATTAGACTTGATATTGATTCAAAATTGGAGGGTCTTAAAAGAAGCCAATGCACAATTTGATAATTCTAAGAATGATTATGATAGGAATGTATCGGAATACAAGAAAATTGTAAAGGAAAGGAAATTAAAGAAATTTAAAAGGGATGAGGAGGACTATAGAACAGGAAACGAGTATGCTTGGATGAATAAGCCGCAGGGCCGTACCAAGGACTGTGTGAGCAGTACGGCCGCACAGGGCGCAAGCACAGAAGGGGGCACTGATATCAACACTGGGCTTCCAGAAACCTCAAAAAATGTGTTACTGAATGTGGCTGGGTGGAGAAGGGGCACCAGATTTTTTAGTCGCAGAGGGCGAATTTCTAGCTTGGTACGATCCTGATAAGCAGAATTCATCCAGGAGTGAGTCACATAAGCGGGAAACAGATTTTAGAACAGAACGTTTTAATAAGACAAAGTCACGACATCACTCATTGGAACCAAATTCTGAACCTATGAGAAAGAAAAGTCGCAGTACTCTAGATGAACCTTTGAAATCATCTACACCTCTTTTTTTCACAGCCCCTCTGCCAAACCAGAATCAGCCCCAGAATCAGGGTTTTTCAATGGATTCACTCTGGAGAGGTGAAGGTCAAAAATCAGGGCCTTATCCCCCACAACAAACACGAGAGTACCATCGGACATATTATCCACAGAGGGGCAGGGGGAGAGGGAGGAACGACAGGTTTCAAAACACCTTGGATTGGGAAAGATAGAAGGGATTTTTAATTTATCTAATTATGTGTTGAAACAAGATGACATCAAAGTATTAAGAAAGGGACTTTCTTTTGTACCGACTAAGAGACACGATCCTTTTACCACCCAGGTGGAATTGTTCAAAATTTTCCATAAAATAAAGATCAGAGATTATTTTGACACTCATACATGCATTACCTCCGACCCATCAATGGCTAAGAAACCTTCTTCTTGGGTACTTCCAAATGCAGGGAATGTGCTAATACAAGCCTACTAGAAGATGGTTTCCCACAGGGTGGAGGATCTTTATAAGAAAAAAACTCACACTTATTTCAATTTATCTAAGGATGAAAAACATGCACACTCTTATCTAAGCAATAATCATGAAATAGTCATTAAACCTGCAGATAAAGGAGGGGCGTTAGTTATTCAAGATTGTTCTGATTATGTACAGGAGGTATATCAGCAGATAAAAGATACCATGTTCTATGTTAGATTGTATGAGGATCCTACTCCCTATCTTAAGAGTAAATGATACACACCGATTTATGTCGCTCTGCAGGCTGGTTTTCTGACACAGAAAGAATGTGACTTCCTGACAGTACAATATCTGGTCACTCCAACAATTTACGTGCTTCCAAAAGTACACAAATCCTTCAATCATCCACTGGGTTCTTTGTTTGAACTAGTTTCTATGTTTCTTGATGTGTTCCTTAGGCCATTTATACAACAGGCACCACCATGTGTACGTGATTCGTCACATATGTTGCAATTATTAGAACAAATTACTGATCTTCATGATGATACTATATTTGTTATTTTAGATATTAATTCTTTTTATACTAACATGAAATCTGAGAGCGCTAGCTTTTCCAGGCCTGAAGAAGTATAGCTTGTCATGTATTCGGTACAATAATTGTGGTGCTTTCATTCTGAGAAGAATCATTTGGAACCTAAGAGCTTGTCCTATATGCCTCAAGTTAGCTGCCATGCATAAAGAATTGACTCTACTAAGGGAAGAACTAGCTACAATGAAACGCACCTCTTCTAGGATACAAACCAAACAAAGTCCACCACCGCTCCCACAACAAATCAAACATCTCAGGAACGAATGGATCACAGTGGGCTCTGGTAGATTGCGACCTGTAACAGACACCCTATACATCAAGAGATATAGATATCCCTGCATAATGCCTTCTCTGCTTTGGTTAATGAGGATGCCCAATCCATGGAAACTGAAAGGCCCTTAAATAAGACAGTCCATGCCCAATCTACTGATAAAGCACCAAATATGAAGAAAAACTCACAAAACGGAATACTACTACTACTTGGAGATTCCATCATCAAAGGCACCAACTTGGGAACACAGTTCAAAGGAGAGAAGATAGTCAAATGCCTCCCAGGCTCTTCAGCCAGCAGGAATACAAACCAAATTGTTGATGTACTTAGCGCAAAAAGTGAGCACTCCAAAATTTATGATGTTATCCACTTGGGTACAAATGACCTGGCTAGAAACAGTTCCTCTGCAGTTCAAAGGGACTTCCAGACTCTGGGAGAGCAACTCAAACCCATTGTTAACACTGTAGCATTCTCAGAAGTTCTACCTGTTCTTGGTAAGGGGGCGGAAAGGCTGTATCGCGTAAACAGCTTTAATACATGGCTCTGGACCTGGTGCAAACAAGAACGATTCAGATTTATAGGCGACTGGGGAAACAGATGGACCAACAAGAGACTATACTGTGCTGATGGACTACATCTCTGTTGCAGGGAAAAGAATCCTAAGTGAAAAATTCAGGCAGTATGTGGATATGCATTTAAACTAGAAAAAGGTGGTGACAGATGGGGAAGGACAAGTTCAGGACGTCACTCCCAGCAAAAGCAGAATAACATCAGAAACATCCACACTTTTAAACCACACAACAACAAGTGGGAAGAAGTGGGCAGAACAAAATCAATGCAAAATGCATGCAAGCCACTTAAATGCTGGAAAGCAACGAGCATAAATGCTCGAAGCTTAGCCAACAAAGTTCCTGACCTGGAAGCCCTAATGCTGGAAATGGACTTGGACATTGTTTCTATTTCAGAAACATGGTTTAATGAATCGCATGAATGGGGTATAGCCATAGCTGGCTATAATCTATTCAGAAGAGACAGAGAAAGTAGAAAAGGAGAAGGAGTAGCCTTATATGTCAAAAGCAATATTAAAGCTACTGAAATGCAGGGGGCATGGGGAAAAGAAGAGGTGCTCTGGATTGTGTTGGAAAGAGGAGATGGCTCTGTGATCCATACTGGTGTAGTCTACAGGCCTCCGACTCAAATCGAAGAAATAGATAACAAATTGATTATAGATATTGCCAAGATAGCCACAAAGGGGGAAGTGATCATATTGGGTGACTTTAATCTACCCGATGTGGATTGGATTACTCCTTCTGCAAATCTGGAAAGAAGTGAAAAAATTGTGGATGCCTTCCAAGATGTGTTACTTAGACAAATGGTAATGGAACTGACCAGGGAAAACTCTATGCTGGATTTAGTGCTCACCAACAGAGATAGTGTGTCGAATGTCCGGGTGGGTGCCTCTGTGAGCAGCAGTGATCATCACACGGTGTGGTTTGAGATAAAAGCAAAGGTGCAGTCCCAGTCATAGCAAGCTCAAAGTCCTAGACTTCAAAAACACTGACTTCAGTAAAATGGCCAAGTACCTGAAGGAGGAGTTGGCAGGGTGGGAGGGGATAAGGGAAGTGGAATTGCAATGGGCTAAACTAAAGGTGGCAATAAAAGGGGCAACAGATAAATATGTAAGGAAACAAAATAAAAACAAGAGAAGAAGAAAACCTATGTAGTTCTCCAAAGAAGTGGCTGCTCAAATAAAGGCAAAAAACACAGCTTTCACAAAATTCAAAAGCTCGCAAACAGAGGAACACAGAAAGGGACTACAGGATAAAACTAAAAGAGACAAAAAGAGAAATAAGAAGAGCAAAATCAAAGGCAGAGGAAAAGATGGCTAAGGATGTGAAGGGTGGTAACAAAACTTTCTTCAAGTATGTTCGGGAGAGGAGAAAAATCAGAGGTGGAATTGCAGGACTCGGAAGTGCTGGGAACAGACTCATGAAAAGTGACATTGAAAAAGCAAAATTGCTAAACAAATACTTCTGCTCTGTTTTTACTAAAGAAAGTCCTGGAGAAGGACCACCTGTAACTCCCAAATATAAAAATGGGAATGGAGTAGATACCAAACCATTCACAGAAGATGTATTAGAACAACTTGCAAAACTGAAAGTGGACAAGGCCATGGGAAAGGATAGGATACATCCCAGGTTTTTGAAAGAGCTCAGAGAGGTTCTTGCAGGGCCTTTAAAGGATGTTTTTAACAGATCCTTGGAGACAGGAGAAGTTCCTCAGGACTGGAGAAAGGCTGATGTACCTCTTCACAAAAGTGGTAACAGGGAAGAAGTGACAAACTACAGTCCAGTAAGCCTTACCTTGGTGGCAGGAAAAGTAATGGAGTGCTCCTGAAAGAGCGAATAGTGGATTTTCTCAAAACCAACGGGTTGCATGATCCGAGGCAACATGGTTTTACCAAAGGACGATCTTGCCAAACAAATCTGATTGAGTTCTTTGGGTGACCAGAGAGCTAGATCAGGGGCATGCGATGGATGTCATCTACCTGGATTTCAGTAAAGCCTTTGATTCTGTTCCTAATAGGCTTATCAATAAACTCAGTAGTTTGGGGATGGGTCTCAAGATGGTGAACTGGATCAGAAATTGGTTGACTGACAGATGACAGAAGGTGATGGTAAATGGAACTAACTTGGATGAAAGGAAGGTGATGAGCAGGGTGCCCCAGGGTTCGTTTCTGGGCCCGGCACTGTTCAATGTATTTGAGCGATATTGCTGAAGGACTGAATGGAAAAGTCTGTCTTTTTGCAGATGACACGAAAATTTGCAACAGAGTGGACTCCTGAGGGAGTGGATAACATGAAGAAAGATCTACAAAAGTTGGAAGAATGGTCTAATGCTTGGCAGTTAAGATTTAATGCAAAGAAGTACAGTGTCATGCACTTGGAAAGCAGAAATCCAAGGGAAATGTACGCGATAGGGGGGCGAGAGGTTGGTGTGCACGGACCAGGAGAAGGACCTTGGTGTGTTTATTTCTGAGGATCTCAAGGTGGCAAAACTGTGCGACAAGGCAGTGGCAAAAGCCAGGAAGTTGTTGGGTTGCATACAAAGAGGACTTACCAGCAGAAAGGAAGAGGTACTAATGCTACTGTGTAAGTCGCTGGTGAGGCCTCACTTGGAATACTGTGTTCAGTTTTGGAAACCATATCTCACAAAGGATAAAAAGACTGGAAAAGGTTCAGAGGAAGGCGACCAAAATGATTTGGAGCCTGCATCCAGGGGCGGCCCAAGGGGGGTGCGGGGCCATGTGCGGAGACTCGGTGCGGGGCCTCATTTGCATAAGGGGCCTCATTTGCATAAATATTTGCATAATGTTACCATACACTAACTTTTAGTAAACATGCCTCTTCATGAGTGTATGGATAAAGAAAGACAAAGATTTCTACATTACTATAATCCAGTGCCAACCGCCAGGCACATTAGGAACTAATACAAACACTGCCCATTTAGAACCCATAGCAAACCCACCGTATCCTAACAGCACTACCAAGACTCATAAAGCACCATACCCTACCTATCAAAAGGCAACACTGCAAATATTAAACCAATACATTTCAGAGAATACATGACCTACTGGGGAAAGAGAACAAGTGGCAATGTCAAATAGGAATTATATAAACAGAACACCTCAGCTCAGTTACACATGCAGAACATAGACCACACAGTATCACAATTTAGAAACAGGAAGACATAATTAAACTGGGAACCCTAAAAGCCAACTTGGAATGTACACAATGTTGAAATAAAACTATACCTCAACTCCCTCTCGGCCTAAACAAAGCACCGACATTAATGATGCACATTTCCCAGAGCTGACATATTCCAGTTAATAAATTCAAAATAAAGAGATATCTTTGTACCTTTTGTGCATTTTTTTTCAGTTGCAATTGTTCCAGCCACTTTCTTCTGGTTTATTTGTGTCTTCTGCTAACTCTCCATCGTCTGCTGTCCAGTTGTCCTTTCTTCTCTCTTCTAGTTTTTTTTCCATTCTCTCTCTACATCTGCTTTAACATAATAATCTTTCTCCTTTTGCTCTTTCCTCATTCCTATTTCATCCACTCAAATTTTACCCCTCCATCCTCAATCCCCACTTAGGGGCTTGTTTACAAAGCCGTGGTAGCGGTTTGCGATCGTAATCGGAGCAGCGGCCCCATTGATTTCAATGGGGCCGCGGCTGCGATCGCGAACCACTACCGCGGCTTTGTAAACAAGCCCCTTAGTCTCCCAATACCCGGCCAATTGTAGATTTTTCTTCCCTCCCACACAAAATATTCTTCCCCTCTCCATTTCACTCTCCCAGCCCCATCCCCTTCTAATCTCCCCCAACATCAGCTCCCTTTTAGTTGCAGCCCCACCCAGTATCCGCTCCCTTCTAGTCCCCACATCAGCCCATTTCCAGTCCTAGCTCCCCCATCCATTTCCAGTCCTATCCGAGTCCCTTCATCAGCTCATTTCCAATACCAGCCTCCCATCAGCCCATTTCTAGTCCTTTCCTAGCCCCACCATCAGCCCATGTTAAATCCTAGCTCCCCTCCACTCAGCCCATTTCTAATCCAAGCCCCCCATGAACCTACTTCCAGTTCTAGCCCCTCCATGAGTCCATTTCAATCCAAGCCCCCACCACAGCCCATTTCCAATCTTAGCTCCCCCAACACCCAATTCCCAGTCCTATCCTAGCCCCTCCATCAGCCCATTTCCTGTCCTAGCTCCTTCCCTAAGAGCCCATTCCAAGCCCCCCTCCCCATCAGCTATTTGCAGTTCAAGCCCCCTTCCACTCAGCCCATTTCCAGTCCTAGCAACCCCCCCCAACCCATTACCAGTCCTAACCTCCCCATCAGCCCACTCCCAGTCCTAATCCCACCAGCCCATTTCCAGTCCTAATCCCCCATCACCCAATGTTTAGTTTAAGCCCTCCCATAGCCCCGGACCAGTCCTAACCCCCCATCAACCCACTTTCAGTCCTAATCCCATCAGCCCATATACAGATTTAGCTCCCCCATAGCCCATCACCACTCCTAAACCCCCCCAAGCCCATCACCACTCCTACCCCCCCAGCCCATCACAACTCCTAACCCCCCCCCATCCCATCAACAATCCTAACCCCCCCCCCAGCCCAGCAACACTCCTAACCCCCCCCCCAGCCCAGCCCAGCCCATCAACACTCCTAAACCCCCCCCCCCAGCCCAGCCCAGCAACACTCCAAAACCCCCCCCCCAGCCCCCCCCAGCCCAGCAACACTCCTAAACCCCCCCCCCCCCAGCCCAGCCCAGCCCAGCCCAGCCCAGCCCAGCGAAAATTAAAAGAAAAGAAAACCTGTCTGCTGCCGCGGTCGGGGCCGCCGCGGCAGAATCGAGCGTGCCGCGGGGCCCCCCTGTGCACGGCAGAGCCTGCCCTCCTTGTAGCAGCTCTCTTTGGAGCTGAAAAGTCAGACGCGCCGGCTTGCAGAGCAGAGCGCGAGGGAAGAGTTTCTCCTCGCTGTTCTGTTAAGCCCGCGGGGGCTGATGGGAACTTCCCATCAGCCCCCGCGGGCTTAACAGAGCAGCGAGGGAGAAACTCTTCCCTCGCGCTCTGCAAGCCGGCGCGCCTGACTTCAGCTCCAAAGAGAGAGCTGCTACAAGGAGGGCAGGCTCTGCCGTGCACAGGGGGGCCCCGCGGCACGCTCGATTCTGCCGCGGCGGCCCCGACCGCGGCAGCAGACAGGTTTTTTTTTTTCTTTTCAATTTTACTTTTCAAAAAGAATGTTTTTTGCGCGGGGCCCCCTGAAACGCGGGGCCCTGTGCAAAAAACATTCTCGCTCAATGGACGGGCCGGCCCTGCCTGCATCAGAAGCCTTATGAGAAGAGACTTGAAGAGCTAAATATGTATACTCTGGAGGAGAGGAGGGATAGGGGAGATATGATTCAGACCTTTAAATTCTTAAAGGGAATTAATGAACAAACAAACCTTTTCCAGAGATGGGGAAGCTTTAAAACTAGAGGGCATAACATGAAGCTGCAAGGGGGTAAATTGAAAGGCAATGTCAGGAAATACTTTTTCACTGAAAGGGTGGTGGATGCTTGGAATGCCCTCCCGATGGAAGTGGTGGGGACAAATACAGTGACAGAATTCAAAATGGCATGGGACAGACACAGTGGATCCCTTTACAACAGGATAAAACAACAGGATAAAATCAAAATAAACCTATCTAATTTCTCAACAAACAGGGGTGTCTTACATGGAGCAGTGGGTTCACCCCTAAACAAAGACATGGGGAGGGGTGACCTGCAAGGAGCAGCAGGTGCACCTACTCTTGCCATCTTACTGAGCAGACTAGATGGACTATACTGGTCTTTATCTGCCGTCATTTACTATAACATCCCACAAACTGTGGCTTTGAACATTGTAGAAGATACACATCACAAAAGTGAGACCTGTGCGGACCACCCTCCCCCCCCCCTCCACACACACACACTTGTTTTATAATCCAACTAGCCACATTAGCAATGACAGAAAACTATGTTTGTTTCCATGAAATTTTTTAGAAAAATCATTTTTATTGCATTATGCCAACAGTACAACAAACATATTCAAAAGGTGAACATAACTGTCCAGTACCCTCTAATCTGTACTTTCAATCAGGTGCAAACCCCCCATCCCCCGAGTATCGTAATGCACCCACAACTCAATCAGCATTGATATCTATGAGGCTGGGCACTGTCTTCCTTCAGTGGTTATCTGAATATGCCAGGGACACAACCCAAAACAGTGTACGACCTTAAGCTCCCCCCCTACCTCCCCCCCCCTTCCCCCAACTCCAGCCTCCCTCCTCCCCCTCCCCATCCTTCCAAACTAGCTCCCCCCCTCTCATCCCCTCCCTTCCCTCCCACCCTCTTCCCCCCCCCCCCGGGTCACTCTAGGAGCTGTGTATCTGCGCTTGTCAAGGTGGAGCCTGCTGATACCCACTCTATGCCAGGCCTGAACAGACACCCACAGGTGACCCCTAACATTATTAACAGATTAAGTCCCATACTCGCCCAAGCTTCTCTCCAGCCGCCACCCCCCCAACCCCCCTAAGGCCTTCGCAGTGCGGTTTTCCATGTCTCGCAGATCAAACATTGTTTGTTCCCATTCCCTGATGCCTGGTGCTAGATTCGTCATCTATTGTCTCAAAATACATTTCTTTGCCACCAGGAATCCTTTTTCACAAAGGCTCCTCTCCGCACTAGTCAGTAGGGGGACTCCCTCATAGACTCCCATCAGTCCCCAAGATGGGGTGATCTGCAACGAGCACCTCACCCAGCTACTCAGCCTGGTACCTACTGCCACCCAGAACTTTTGGATATGCGTGCAAAACCAGAACCTATGGGCCAAGGACCCAGGTTCAGTCTGGCATAGTGTAAACCTATCTGTCTCCACTAGAGCTACCCGTGCCGCCCACACATTATGCCCATATGCCCTCCACAAACACTTGTATTGTGTTTCCTGCATCTGCACGGATTCTGATAATTTTTTAATGGTTGCAAAAGCTTTTTCCAACATCTCTCTCATCACCATCGACACCTTATCTCTCTGCCACCGCGCCGCCAGACTTTTGCTCTGCTTCCAAGCTTCCTCCGGGGTAGAGCTCGCCCCGCAGTAGCTCGATTGTTATTTTCCCCTCTAAAGCTTTGAAGAAATCTAGCATACCATCCTTCTGTATGATGAGTCTATTCTGCCTTTGTAATTCTCGTACGTAGTGTCTAACTTGCAGTTAAAAGTAGAAGTCGTGCTGTTTCAATTGATATCTGTTCCATAGCGAGGTAAAGGAGTCTAGCTCCTCCATCCCTAGCATTTTCAGATGTCCAATATATTGTATGCCTTTCTGGGCCCACTCTCTCACCACTCGCCCTTCCCCCCCCCCCCGGCACGAAATCCAGATTACCCACTAGCGGGACACAATCTGTCTGCTTCCAAACTAGACCCTGAATGTGGCATAAGCCCTTCCAGGTGTGTCTGAGCCCCCGCAAACAGTGGGACCCTCGCCAGGCTGCCAGCAAGTCCCTCTGTGCGCAGTGCAGCATCCGTGCCACATGCTGCCCTTCAGAGAAATCAGCAAGGAGCTCCAGCGGCAGCACCTCACCCGTCTGTGCTATCAGGTCCCTAAGGGCTCTTGTCAAATATAACATATTATAGTCTCGCAGGGAAAGCAGCCCTGCCCCCCCGGCAGCTTCACCCCTCATTAATGTGGCTAAAGCAATGCGGGGTTTGCGGCCCCTCCAAAGGAATTTTACTAAATGTTTCTGCAATAGTTGTAGGTCCTGCTGCTGTAACCAGACCGGGACATGTCTTAAGAGATAGAGCCATCTGGGAACTTCTACCATATTGAAGAGAGCTATTCGCCCTTTAAATGAGAGCGGCAATTCCCGCCACCTCCTCAAACTCGCTATTGTAGCATCTATCAGGGGCCGAATATTAGCCTGTTATAATCGTGTTGGGGAAGCTGGGATTTGAATGCCTAAATATCTTAATTGTTCCTCCGCCCACATCAAGGGGAAATTATCCCTCCATTGAACCCTGACCTTACCACCAACATCTAAGGCTAATGACTTAGTCATGTTTATCTTCAAACCCGAGAACGCTCCAAACTTCTCAATTTGCTGCAGAGCTTTCTCTAACGAACGTTGAGGGTTTGTTAAACACAACATCATATCATCCGCAAATGCACTAACTTTTATTACGCCCTTGCTCCATTCCAGTCTTTGTACTTCCTCAGACTTCAATAGGGCTAACAGCAGGGGCTCTAGTTGGAGCACAAATAATAAAGGTGAGAGCGGGCACCCTTGCCGGGTTCCTCTTTTTAACGCAAAGGTTTCGGACTGATCCCCTCCAACTGCAATATATGCAAGCGACTCCGTGTATAGAGCCCGAGTCCAACCCGTAAATGCCCCCTCTAACCCAAATCAATGCATCCAGGCTCACTAAGAGCAACGGTGTGCCCCCTTGTAAGTAGCGCTCCATCCCCAACAGAATACTATTGATATTCTTAGACCCTTCACGGCCCCTCACAAAACCTGCTTGATGTCTACCTATCAGATCTGGGAGTATAGCTTGCAGTCTTTCTGCCAGCACCGAGGTCAAAATCTTCATATCATAATTTATCAATGAGATTGGCCGATAGGCAGCCGGGTCCTCCGGGTTTTTGCCCTCCTTATATATTAAAGTAATCAAGGCCGTCCGCATGTCTCTCGGAAATCGCCCTTCCTCCAGCACCTCTGCATACAGAGCTGCTAAGGTCGGAGTTAGCTGGGCCTCAAGCATTTTATAAAACTCAGATCCGTAGCCATCAGGCCCGGGTGTCTTGTGTGGTCGTCCTTTCCGAATCACTTTCTGAATTTCTCCCCCTGTTATAGGCTTGTTCAAGTTCAATAAATCCTGCGAAGTAACCTGAGGGAGCTTGAGGTTATCGAAAAAGAGCCGCTCCCCCACCCAATCCTCTATACCCAGAGTATATAGATCTTGATAGAACTGCTTAAAGATTTCTGCTACCTTCTGTGAGTCGCTCTGCTTCCTGCCTTCCTTATGATCGTTATAACCCTAGAACTCCCCCCTTCCTTCACTAATCTGGCGAGGAGCTTGCCCGTCCGATTCCCATATCAAAATAGTTGGTGTCGATAGTATTGCAATGAGTACAGTGCTCTGTCCTGAAGAAGGGTATTTAATTTCTTTTGAGATGCTAAGTACACCTATAGGTTTTCTCCCTTCAAGCCCCCTACGGCTTTTCTCTTCAAATCCTCAAGCTCTCGAGTCATCTGCACTATAGTGCTATTGAGCTTTTTCTTTTCTGTAGACATATAGGCTATAATATGCCCCCGCATTACCGCTTTTCCCTCTTCCCAGACTGTGGCCACCGAGTTGCTGCCTATATCATTGAATTCAAGATACTCTGCCCACTTCTGCTGCAGAAATTGCTGGAATGCATTATCATGCCACTTCTGCCTGGGGAAGGACCAGCGGTACCGCCCGGCACCCGTGCCCCTCCAATCAATCCAGACCATTGCATGATCAGATATCACAATGGGCCTAATCTCTGATTGGAGCACCTTCCCAAAATCTCTCTCTGAGACTAATATGTAATCAATTCTCAACCAAGGGCCGTGCACTCTAGATAAATGTATATAGTCTCTTTCCCCCTCGTGTAGTATTCTCTAAACGTCTAACAAATTGGCCATTTGACATAGGTAGTTCACCCCTCTTCTACTCCACCCTACTCCTTGCTTGGGATGAGACTTGTCTAGGGCCGGATCATGCGGGCAATTGAAATCTCCCACCAAAATTATCGGCGCCCTCGGTGCTGCTTCTAAGTGTTGTAATATCCGCCTAAAAAAAACATGTTCATACACATTCGCGGCATATATGTTGCCTATAAACAATTCCTCACCATTGAGTCGCACATGCAAAAACAAATATCTTCCCTGAGGGTCAGCCTCTTCTCCTATCACCTCCATCTGGACCCCTTTTTTTTATTAACACCGCCACTCCTCTTTTTTTCCCCCATTGCCTTTAACCTTTCCCAGCATTCGCGGCTTCATTGAAACAGCCGCCAGCGGGAAGGTAAAGGTTCTTCACGCTGGCGGGCTGTGCAGCGGGAGCCGGAGCCTCGCGCGGGCTTCCCAGGCTCCCTGGGGCGGCTAGGACTGGAATTGGGCTGTGATGGGGGGGGGAAATGGACTGGAAATGGGCTGTGATGGGGGGGGGGAATGGACTGGAAATGGGCTGTGATGGGGGGTGGGAAACAGACTGGAAATGGGCTGTGATGTGGGGGGTGGGAAAGAGACTGGAAATGGGCTGTGATGGGGGGGGGGATAGGACTGGAAATGGGCTGTGATGGTGGGGACGGACGGACTGAAAATGGGCTGGGATGGGGGGAAACAGACTGGAAATGGGCTGTGGTGGGGGGGGAGAACAGACTAGAAATGGGCTGTGGTGGGGGGGGGGAGAACAGACTGGAAATGGGCTGTGATGGGGGGAACGGACTACAATTGGGCTGTGATGGGGGAGGACTGCAAATGGGCTGTGATGGTGGGGGGGATAGGACTGCAAATGGGCTGTGATGGTGGGGGGAATGGACAAAATGGGCTGTGATGGGAGGGAACTTGAACTGGAAATGGGCTGATGAAGAGCTGGATTAGGACTGGAAATGGGCTGATGGGGGCTGGAATAGGGCGAAGTGGGCTGACGGGGCTAGGATTGGAAATTAGCTGATGGGGGAGCGTGGAGGAAATGGGCTGATGAGGGACTGGAATGGAACTGGAAAAGAGCATATGGGGGCTGGGACTGGAAATGGGCTGATGAGGAGCTAGGATAGGACTAGAAATGGGCTGATGGGGGGAACGTAGACTGCAAATGGGTGATGGGCTGGAATAGAACACTGGAAATGGGCTGATGGGGGCTGGAATAGGACTGGAAGTGGGCTGATGGGAGTTGGAAAAGGGCTGGAAATGGGCTGATGGGGAGCTTGGAGTGGAAATGGGCTGATGGGGGGGGCTGGAATGGAACTGGAAAATGGCATATGGGAGGCTAGGACAGGAAATGGGCTGATAGGGAAGCTTGGGAGACTGGGACTAGAAGGGGGCAGATGCTGGGTGGGTCTAGAACTATAAAGGAGCTGATTTTGGGGGAGGACTAGAAAGGGATGGGAAATGAGAATGGAGAGGGGAAAAGATATTTTGTGTGGGAGGGAAGAAAAGTCTACGAAGGGCCGGGTATTGGAAGAGTAAGTGTAGATTGAGAATGGAAGGGTGAAATTTGAGTGGATGATAAAGCAATAAGGAAAGAAATGGAGGAAAGAGCAAAAGGGGAAAGATCAGTATGTTAAAGCAGATATAGAGAAAAAATTTGGAAAAAAATCTAAAAGAGAAGAAAGGAAAATGGATAGCTCGCAGAAGACACAAAGAAACCAGAAGAAAGTGACTGGAGCAATTGCAACTGAAAAAAAATGCACAAAAAGGTAGAAAAATATTTTTTTATTTTGAATTTATTAACTGGAATATATCAGCTCTGGGAAATGTGCATTGTTAACATCTTTTGTGTTTTGTTTAGTACAAGAGGAAATTAATTTATAGTTTTATTTCTCCAGTGTTGTTGTACATCCCAAGTTTGGCTTTTGGGGTTCCCAGTTTAATTATTGTCTTCCTATTTCTAAATTGTGATCCCTTGTTCTTTGGTGACGGTCTATATTCTGCATTTTAACCAAGCTGAGGTATTCTGTTCATGTAGTTTCTATTTGACCATGTCACTTGTTCTCTTTCCCCAGTAGGAGATGCATTGGTATTCTCTGAGATGTATTGGTTTAATATTTGCAGTGTTGCCTTTTGATAGGTAGGGTTTGGTGCTTTGTGAGTCCTGGCAGAGCTGTTATGATATGGTGGATTTGCTATGAATTCTAAAAGGTCAGTGTTTATAGTACTTCCTAATGGGCCTGGCGGTTGGCACTGGAATATAGTAACGTAGAAATTTATTAGCCTTTCTTTATCCAGACACTCATTAAGAAGCATGTTTACTAAAAATGCATGTTAACATTATGCAAGTATTTATGCAAATTAGGCTCCCTATGCAAATGAGGCCCCACAATTAATCTCCGCACATGGCCCCGCACCCCCCTTGGGCCGCCCCTGAGTGGAGATGATTCAACAAAGAATTTTTAAAGTGATTGAAGCATTGCAGTTTACTGTAGATCTCTCCCTCTGTTGACCACATATTTAAATCTGAAACTGAATTTATGGATAATAAGTTTGAGTATAATTAAAGAGAGACGCTTTCATTCCTCAAGTTTGCGAGCGAGTATGTATGGGATGTAATAATAGGAATGCAGCCTTTGTAAGACAGACATTTTCTTATGGATATTTCACACAGGCTCCCTGTTATGAATTTATTCTCTCTCTGTGTAGCTCAGGCTCACTTTTTAGCATGAGACGAGCTGTACTGATCAGGGGACAGGAGGAGGAATAATCTAAGGACCACTGTATCCACTGAGGAGGGAACAATACACTTCAAGTCTCTTAAATAAAGCTCACGATGCTCGTTGTTCCCAAAGAATATCCTTTTATTTCCAGATAAACACTAGATAGGTATTTACGTAAGATTTAAACAGTCAGTCTACAATCCATTCCTAGAAAGGTTGAGTGGCATTTCTTATTACAGTTCGGTTCTCTCTCTCGACACCCCTTTGATAGCAGGAAAGATACTGAGTACAACCTTTGTCTCTTGTAGCAACTTGGATTCAAGATGAGTAGGAACCATATCCAATGTGCATATATATAAGAAAGAAGCTTTGGGTTTGGGGTGCATGAAAAGGCAAGTATATAAGTTTTTGGGGTTTGCATGCGAGAAGGAGGGGGTGTATGGATATGAGGAGATGGCTGTGAATTTATGGATACATATGTGTTTAAGATGGAGGAAGTGGGCCCGATATTCAAAAGATTTAGATGTGTAACTTTAAGAATTAGGAGCCTAGATCAGGCTCTTTTAGAATTTTTCCTGGATTCAGCAACTAAATCTAGGTGCCTTCATTTACAAGGCCCCTAAAAAGAGGCTGAGGATTTCAAAGCCAGTGGGAGAATTTAAGGGCTTAGCATTGAATTTTAGCTCTGGGCATCTAATTGAGGCACCTAAAAATAGATGATACAATACCTGGCCCACGTTTAGGGGTCTCAACCCGAGAAATATTACATTTTATTTAGAGTTCTATATCTAGCACAATCTTTTGTTGTCAAAAATCAGCAGATCTGGAAACTTAAATTAGACATCTAAATAAGGCACCTAAAAGAATTGTTCACACTTATTAAAAATTGGAGTAATTGGGAAAGCTGTTGTAAAAAAAAAAAAAGTTTTGTTTTTTCTTCCTGTGAGATTAATTAATTGTAAAACAGGAATTGGTATTGGCTTGAAGATTTGTGACTGAGATAGTCTTAAAAGACTGGGGATTTCTAAGAAGTGTAATTATTTGGCTATAATTGGGGATTAAGTGTAAGGATCTTCCCTATTTTTATACAATTTTCCCATTTTAAAAAGGGAAGGGAATGTTAGACAGTGACGCTCATTTTAAACTGTGTTCAGAAAAGACTAGTCGTGCACAGGGAAACCTTGTGGTTTATGGAAAAACTGATCTGGTAAAAGGGTTTAAAAAGGGAAGAAGTTAATTTTTCTAGGTTGAGATGAGAGTGCCTGAGTTAGAAGTTTGGGTTATAACTGAAATAAGGAATGGAATCTTTATGTATGACAGTGCTGTAAGATTTAAAAGTTTTACTTTTGTGCTGCAGCTCAGGGTTTGTGTTTTTTTAAAGAGTTTTAGTTCAAGTGAGTGATAGCTGGTGTGACAGAAGTAGTTTGCGTGGGATGATTGGGAGCTTGTATGGGATTTGAATGGGAGCTGATTGGAAGTGAATGGAAGTGTGGGGAAAAGGTTTTTTTTGCCCCTAAAAACAAATCTCTTTACACAGGAGATTTTGCAAGCTTGCAACTGGAATTATATTTTTGAGAAAGTATAGGGGATTAGAAAAGAGTAACAGAGTTTAAGAAGAAATAAATTAGAAACATGATGGCAGAAAAAGACCACATGGCCTATCTAGTCTGCCCTTCCATAACGCCTCTTTTTCCTTAAGAGATCTTCTGAGTTTGTCCCATGCTTTTTTGAATTCAGATACTGTCCTCGTATCCACCACCTCACTGGGAGACTTTTCCATGCATCTACCACTCTTTCCATAGGAGTAATATGCAGAAATATTTCTTTGAGTCTATCCCCTTTCACTCTCATCCTTTATCCCCTTGTAGCAGAGTTTGCCTTCAATTGAAAGAGATCCTCCTGTGCATTTATGCCACAGAGGTATTTAAATGTCTCTATCATATCGTCCCTATCCCACCTTCTCTAAAGTATACATATTAAGTCTTTCCTCATATGCTACATAATAAAGTCCACTAACCATTTTAGTAACCACCCTCTGCATAGACTCCAACCTGCTTATATCCTTTTGAAGGGCGGTCTCCAAAACTGCACACAATACTCCAAATGAGGTCGCACCAGAGACTTATACAGAGGCATTATCACCTCCTTTTTTCTGTTGGCCATTCCTCTCCCTATGCACCCAAGCATCCTTCTAGCTTTTGCAGTTGCCTTTTCTATCTGTTTAGCTACTTTAAGATCATCAGACACAATTACACCCAGGTCCATGGACAGAAGTACCTCACCCCCTACACTACTGCTTCCTTGGATTTTTGCAGCCCAAAAGCATGACCCTGCACTTTTAAGCATTAAATTTCAGCTGCCAAATTCTAGAGCAGTGATGGCTAACCTTTTTGAGCCCGAGTGCCCAAACTGCCGCACAAAACCAAAGAATTTCCTCAAAGTGCCAGCACGTCAATTAAAGCCTCATTTGCATAAGGTGCCTCATTTGCATAAATATTTGCATAATGTTACCATACACTAACTTTTAGTAAACATGCCTCTTAATGAGTATATGGATAAAGAAAGACTAAAAGGTTTCTACATTACTATAATCCAGTACCAACCGCCAGGCACATTAGGAACTACTACAAACGCTGCCCATTTAGAACCCATAGCAAACCCGCCGTATCCTAACAGCACTACCAGGACTCACAAAGCACCATACCCTAACTATCAAAAGGCAACACTGCAAATATTAAACCAATACATTTCAGAGAACAACAATATATGACCTACTGGGGAAAGAACAAGTGGCAATGTCAAATAGGAATTATATAAACAGAATACCTCAGCTCAGTTACACATGCAGAACAGACCATCACAAAACAAGGAATCACAATTTAGAAACAGGAAGACAATAATTAAACTGGGAACCCCAAAAGCCAAACTTGGAATATACAACAACACTGTAGAAATAAAACTATAAATTAATTTCCTCTTGTACTAAACAAAGCGCAAAAATTAATGATGCACATTTCCCAGAGCTGACATATTCCAGTTAATAAATTCAAAATAAAGAGATATTTTTCTACCTTTTGTGCATTTTTTTTTCAGTTGCAATTGTTCCAGCCACTTTCTTCTGGTTTCTTCGTGTCTTCTGCTAACTCTCCATCTGCTGTCCATTTGTCTTTTCTTCTGTCTTGTTTTTTTTTTTCCATTCTCTCTCTACATCTGCTTTAACATACTAATCTTCTCCTTTTGCTCTTTCCTCATTCCTATTTCATCTACTCAAAATTTACCCCTCCATCCTCAATCCCACTTATTCTCCCAATACCCGGCCAATTGTAGATTTTTTATCCCTCCCACACAAATATTTTTCCCCTCTCCATTTTACTCTCCCAGCCCCATCGCATTCTAATCCTCCCCCAACACCAGCTCCCTTCTAGTTCCAGCCTCACCCAGCATCCATTCCCTTCTAGTCCCTGCATCAGCCCATTTCCAGTCCTAGCAGCCCCCCAACCCATTTCCAGTCCTAGCAACCCCCCAACCCAATACCAGTCCTAGCCCCCCTCATCAACCCACTTCCAGTCCTAACCCCCCATCACCCCATTTTCAGTTTAAGCCCCCCCTATAACCCATTACCAGTCCTAACCCCCATCAGCCCACTTCCAGTCCTAACCCCCCATCAGCCCACTTCCAGTCAGCCCCCCATAGTCCATTGCCAGTCCTAACCCCCCCATCAGCCCACAGTCCATTACCAGTCCTAACCCCATCAGCCCACCTCAAGTCCTAACCCCTCCCCATCAGCCCATTTCCTGTCCTAGCCCCCCCCCCCCATAGTCCATTATCAGTCCTAACCCCCCATAGCCCATTACCAGACAGCCCCCATCAGCCAACAGCCCATTACCAGTCTTAACCCCCCCATAGCCCATTGCCAGTCCTAACCCCCCCATCAGCCCACAGCCCATTACCAGTCCTAACCCCATCAGCCCACCTCAAGTCCTAACCTCTCCCCATCAGCCCATTTCTTGTCCCAGCCCCCCCATATCCCATTATCAGTCCTAAACCCCCCCCATAGCCCATTACCAGTCCTAACCCCATCAGACCACCTCCAGTGTTAACCCCCCATCAGCCCATTTCCAGTCCTAACCCCACCCAACAGCCCACCTCAAGTCCTATCCCCTCCCCATCAGCCCATTTCCTGTCCTAGCCCCCCATAGCCCATTACCAGTCCTAACCCCACCCAACAGCCCACCTCAAGTCCTAACCCCTCCCCATCAGCCCATTTCCTGTCCTAGCCCCCCATAGCCCATTACCAGTCCTAAGCACCCATCAACCCACTTCCAGTCCTAATCCCATCAGCCCATATAGACTTAGCTCCCCCATAGCCCATAGCCCCCCCATAGCCCATCACCACTCCTAACCTCCCCCAGCCCATCACCACTCCTAACCCCCCCATCAGCCCATTTCCTGTCCTAGCCCCCCATAGCCCAGTACCAGTCCTAGTCCCAACAGCCCACAGCCATTACCACTCCTAACCCCCCCAGCCCATCACCAGTCCTAACCCAACAGCCCACAGCCATTACCACTACTACCCCCCCAACCCCATTACCACTACTAACACCCCCAGCCCATCACCACTCCTAACCCCCCCCCATCAGCCCATTTCCTGTCCTAGCCCCCCCCAGCCCATCACCAGTCCTAACCCCCCAACAGCCCACAGCCATTACCACTCCTAACCCCCCCAGCCCATTGCCAGTCCTAACCCCCCCAGCCATTACCACTCCTAACCCCCCCAGCCATTACCACTCCTAACCCCCCCAGTCCATCATCACTACTAACCTCCCCAGCCAATCACCACTCCTAACCCCCCCATCAGCCCATTTCCTGTCCTAGCCCCCCATAGCCCAGTACCAGTCCTAGCCCCAACAGCCCACAGCCATTACCACTCCTAACCCCCCCAGCCCATCACCAGTCCTAACCCCCCAACAGCCCACAGCCATTACCACTCCTAACCCCCCCCAGCCCATTACCACTCCTAACCCCCCCAGCCCATCACCACTCCTAACCCCCCCATCAGCCCATTTCCTGTCCTAGCCCCCCCCCGGCCCATCACCAGTCCTAACCCCCCAACGCCCATCACCAGTCCTAACCCCCCAACAGCCCACAGCCATTACCACTCCTAACCCCCCCCAGCCCATCACCAGTCCTAACCACCACCCCCCCAGCCATTACCACTCCTACCCCCCCCCCAGCCATTACCACTCCTAACCCCCCCAGACCATCTACACTCCTAACCCCCCCTCAGCCCATTTCCTGTCCTAGCCCCCCCCAGCCCATCACCAGTCCTAACCCCCCAACAGCCCACAGCCATTACCACTCCTAACCCCCACCCAGCCAATCAACAGTCCTAACCCCCCCCCAGCCATTACCACTCCTAACCCCCCCCAGCCCATCACCACTCCTAACCCCCCCAGCCCATCACCACTCCTAACCCCCCCATCAGCCCATTTCCTGTCCTAGCCCCCCATAGCCCAGTACCAGTCCTAGCCCCAACAGCCCACAGCCATTACCACTCTTAACCCCCCCAGCCCATCACCAGTCCTAACCCCCCAACAGCCCACAGCCATTACCACTCCTAACCCCCCCCAGCCCATTACCTACCACTCCTAACCGCTCCCAGCCCATCACCACTCCTAACCCCCCCATCAGCCCATTTCCTGTCCTAGCCCCCCCCAGCCCATCACCAGTCCTAAACACCCAACAGCGCACTGCAATTTCCTTTCCTACACCCCCCCAGCCCATCACCAGTCCTAACCCCCCCCAGCCATTACCACTCCTATCCCCCCCCAGCCATTACCAGTCCTAACCCCCCCCCAGCCATTACCACTCCTAACCCCCCCCCCAGCGAAATTTTTTTTACAAAGAAAGCTGTCGCTGCTGGGGCCGGGGCCGGGGCCGCCGCGGCAGAATCGAGTGTGCCGCGGGGCCCCCCCGCCAGCAGAGCCTGCCCTCCGTCCCCGGTATCACCTCTCTCAGCTGCCTCCAGTCACACGCGCCGGCTTTCAGAGCGCGAGGGAAGAGTTTCTCCCTCGCTGCTCTGTTAAGCCCGCGGGGGCTGATGGGAACTTCCATCAGCCCCCGCGGGCTTAACAGAGCAGCGAGGGAGAAACTCCCCTCGCGCTCTGAAAGCCGGCGCGTGTGACTGGAGGCAGCTGAGAGAGGTGATACCGGGGACGGAGGGCAGGCTCTGCTGGGCGGGGGGGCCCCGCGGCACACTCGATTCTGCCGCGGCGGCCCCGGCCCCGGCAGCGGCAGGTTTTTTGTGGTTTTTTTTAATGCCGCATATCTTGGTTGCGGACCTTCCCGCGTGCCAGCTGCAAGGCCTTCGCGTGCCACAGCTGGCACGCGTGCCATAGGTTCGCCATCGCTGTTCTAGACCATTCTTTAAGTTTAGCTAGATCCCTCCTCATGTTATCTACTCCTTCCTGGGTGCCTACTGTCGTCACCCTAGCCCGGGCCAAAGGCCTAAAGACGCAGGGCTGCCAATGTTAGTCCTTAAATAAAGAATTATACTATTCTTGTCCACAGCTTGGACTTCTGGGACTTGTAGTTGTTTTCTCCTTATCTAAAGACAGTAGTGTGAAACCGATGTTTTTTAAAGGCAAACAAGAAATTTATTTATCTTCCCCAAAGCACTAAGGCTCAACACAAACGTTAGGATTCTTCTCCAAGCAATAACATCAGGGAATTATACACAAATTGAACTGAAACTGCTTCATAAGCCTTTTAACATGTGTAGCTGTTTTCATCAAACGTTCAGCAAACAAAACATAGCTTCTTCCCTGTTTCTTCAGTACTTTCTTGGTTAAAGACTTTTTATCAGAAAGCTTTCAATCTGCCTTCTGGCACAATGAACAGTCCATTGCTAATTCCTCAGTTATAGAATCCTGCTCAGGACAGTCTACCTGCATCTCTTCCTGCCCTTCAGCATGTACGTCTGACTCTGAGTTTTCATGAACTGTTTCTGGCTTAATGCTCTGTAAGAGCTCCTGGACTTCTCTCCACAGGTGCTCTCCACAATAAGGAATGTTTGTACCTGGAATGTGAGGATTCCTTCTCTGGATCAACTGCCTCAGTTCCTCTAACTTGTTCAGCCCTGGTTCTTTCCACCCAGCTGGGTTCTGGTCACTTCTAGCTGGGAGTTTGTCCACCCACCTTTTGGCAGCTTGAACTCTTTGAGCTGGACCATGAACCGTTTGAACTGCAGCCTGACCCTCGTCAGCAATTCTCCTAGCCACACCTTGGCTGGCTTCAGGACTAACAGCACTCCTCCTGCAAGCCTGGTTTTGTTTATGGCTGCTACTTTCACTGCTGAGCTCCTCACCAAAATCTTCACCATTCTCCTCCCCAGTGATCTCCTTTCTGCTCCTAGGTGCTGGCTCCTTTCCTTTTCCTCCCCTGGGTTTATAAGGCTGTTTCTTAACTAGCGTACACTGCTTCCTACTCGGTTGTTTTTCATTACTCCCCAAGCCTGCACTTAGGTTAGCAGAGCTTGGGTGTGGCCTGACTTCAGTGACTGCGTGTTTTCTTCCTTTACCTGCACTCTGAACGCTGTGCATTCCCTGCCTGTCTCTCTCCTTAAAGGTATATTTACAATTTTCCTCTATTTCCATGGGCTCAGCAGAGCTCTCCTCATCACACTACTCTATTGCAGATTTTGGTTTCATCCACAAACAAGCAAACCTTACCTGACAGCCCTTCTGCAATATCACTAACAAAGATGTTAAAAAGAATTGGACCAAGGACAGATCCCAGCGGCACAGCATAGTCCTCTTTTGAGAAAACTGTTTCAGTACTGAGCAAATCTGTATCATCTGACTCCGATACCTTTTCCAACTTATGCAGCTTACTTATTGTGTCCAGCTTCCTGCTTGATAGGTCCACCCTTGCAAAATGATTTGGACCACCACATAACTGATGTGTTTTCCCATATGCTGGACAGTGGGTTTTTTTTTTTCACTTTGCCACAGTACTTAAATGCTTTCAGATGTGGTTGTAGTTTGGTTATTCTGCTGTTGCTTGTTGCAGAGCCATCCATACCATGATGATGCCTGTCTGTTGCATTCATGCTGTTAGCCTGCCAGTCTTGTTCTATAGTTCTCAATAGCAAATCTGTAAGTTCTGCAATATGACATGTTAAGTCACATTCTGTTAGGAGATGGCAATATGTGCCCTCATTGGCAATGCTGTTGTTGTTAAGTGCCATCAAGTCAGTGTCAACTGTCACCAGTAGTCAGCCCGTAGCCTCAGTGTACGGGGTAGATAGCCTGGAGACCCTTTATTGAAAGGTTGGAGTCAATGCTTTATGGTTGCATTGCCTCCTGGGAGTTGTAGTTGTGTCCCTTTTCAATAAGATGTAGTTGTGAAATGAGTGTTCAGGCAAAGACAGGCTTTTAATTCCCCTCCCGGGGTGGATTCAAACACAATGTAACTTAGGATCAGAAAGCCATACACTCTGGCACAAGGTAAGAAAAAGAACTAATAACAGCTTCCAAACTTAACTCAAAAGTGGCACGGTATTCACAACATACAGTCACTTCTTATAAGCAAAATAAACTCCTGTGCTTCTCAATTGCCAGTTAAACAGCTTCCTCAGATTATCTGGCTCAGCACAATGAAATCACATCATCAGTAACCGTTAATGTACAATCCATTTAGTTATCAGACAATTCTTCCTCTGGAGGATCAATTAGCATTGACTCATGCTGGTTCTCAGCTGAATACAACTTCTGCTTTGTATATAACGTTTCCAGACTTTCCTCCTCTGCCTGTTCCTGAGGCTTCCCTAATACTGCCTCTGGGAGATAGGGTTCAGCCCTACCGTATATCCTGGCATAGCCTAGAGGAGAGTCATACCCTTTAGGGTTTCTAGGAGAGAAATTCTTATAACCACTTTTATAGTAATTAGACAGCCTACCTTCTGGCTTTGAGGCAGGGGAAAGTCCGTGCACAGCTCTATCAGGACGGGGTTTAAACCTCAGAGGTTTTTCTCTGTATTCTGGTGGCTCACCTTCTTCCTCTGACATACAAATGTCTTGCACCGTATACTTTTCACTCCTTGGAGCTTGTAAGTGCTTCCCAGCTATCCTTACTGGTAACTTTTCCCTCTGTGTGCCTTCACCATAGGATAAATGCCTGGAGTTCTGGCAAAAGGGTTTTTGTGCCCTGCTCCTCCAGTTATTCCTGCCAGTTACTTTCTGTCTTTCTCTCTCAGACTCAGAATCAGAACCCACTGAGTCATTCACATACGTTTTCCTTTCACACCGAGACAGAGGCTGTTTCCAAGACCCAGACTTCAGCTCACACAATCCTTCCAGCTGGTTCTGCTCTCTCTCGTCTTCCCTGTTCTCCTTGTTCTCTCTGTCCTTCCTGTTCTCTCTGTCCTCCCTGTTCTCCCTTTCAAACTCTAATGAACGTTTCTTATACGTTTGCTTGGGAGCTAATCTAGCCCTTCCCCCTCCCAGGTGAAAGCTATTAGGCCCAGGAGATGGGGATTGTTTGCTAGCTGGGCGGGGTTCCTGCCCTCGTGGCTGGGATTGTTTGTGTTGCTCCTGGCAACTGGGAGTCCTGAGCTTTTCCTTCCTGCCAGCAACAGACCTCCTGCTCTCAGGTTCCTCTGTTTCCATAGCACAGGATGTCTCTTCCCCATTACACAACTCATGGTGACCCTCTGGATAGTTATCCTAAATTGTGTTCGATCTTCAGTCATGCAGCTCACATTGTTGACAGACTGGCACTCATAGCTGCTGTTATTGTATCTATCCATCTCATTGCTGGCTTTCCTCTTTTGAGTTGACCTTCTACCTTGCCAAGCATAATGTCTTTCTTTAATGATCTCTCTCTTTGCATGATGTTTCCAAAGTATGAAAGTCGAAGTCTTGTCATCTGAACTTCTAAAGAAAACTTAGGTTTGATCTCCTCTAGTACTAACTGGTTTGTTCTTCGGGCAGTCCATGGTATACACAGTATTCGTCGTCAGCACCATAATTTAAAGGCATCAATTTTCTTCCTGTCTATCTTTTTCACTGTCCAACATTGATATCCATATGATGTTATTGAAAATGCCTTGACTTGAACAAGTCAAATCTTTGTATGGAGAGAGACATCTCTGCCCTTGAGAATCTTGTCTAGGTCCTTCATAGCCATTCTGCCAAGAGCAATGCGTCATCGGATTTCTTGACTGCTTGTTGCATCTTTATTGATAGTTGACCCAAGTGGGTTAAAGTTGTCCATTATTTCAATTTCTTCTCCATCAATGATGAACTTATTCATTTTGCCAGTTATTAGGATCGTTGTCTTCTTAACATTAAGGTGCAGACCCATTTTAAGACTATATTCCTTGATCTTGAGAAGCAAATGTTTCAAATAGTCTTCACTTTAGTCAGTAATGTGGAATCATCAGCATAGCGAAGGTTGGTGATGAGTCTTCCACCAATCTTCACACCTCTGTTGTCTTCATACAATCCTGCTTTTCTGATGATTTATTCTGCATATAAATTAAAGAGGTAGGAGGAAAGTATTCAGCCTTGTCATATACCTTTGCTGATTTTAAACCATTCTGTTTCTCCTTGTTCCATTCGAACTGTTGCTTCTTGATCAGCGTAAAGGTTGTGCAAGAGAATGATCAGGTGTTCTGGTATACCCATGCTTCTTAATGTGACCCAGCATTTCTCATGGTTTACACAGTCAAAAGCTTTGCTGTAGTCAATAAAACACATATAGATATCCTTTTGGTATTCTTTTGTCTTTTCAAGGATCCATCTCACATCGGCGATAGTGTCTCTCGTTCTTCTCCTTTTCCTGAACCCTGCTTACACTTCAGCCAGTTCTTGTTCCAAGTATGGTTATAGTCTTTGCTGAATGATCTTGAGTTAAATCTTGCTGGCATGTGGGATCAGAGTGACTGTGTAATAATTCCCACAGTCATTCATGTCACCTTTCTTCATTATTTGTATAAACACAGATCTTTTCCAGTCACTTGGCCATGATGATGTCTTCCAAATTTCCTGGCAGAGCCTTGTAAGTATGGTAACAGCTTCATCTGATTGCTGTAATAACTCAATGGGAATGCCATCAATGCCCGGTGCTTTGTTCTTTGATAAGGTTTTCAATGGTGCTTCGACTTCTTCTTACATCACCAATGGTTCCTGTTCATAAGGTATAGGTTGAAATGGCTGTTGGTTCACTTGATCTTTATGGTATAATGACTCTGTATATTCTAGCTACCTTTTCTTGATCTTCTCAGCATCATTCAACATGGATCCTTGAGCATCTTGTAGCATTCCAATTCGAGGTTGGAATTTTTTCTTTAACTCTCGTAGCTTTAGAAAAGCCAATCTTGTTCTTCCTTTAATAGCTTCTGATTCTATTTCCTTGCATGTGTCATTGTAGTACTTCTCCTTTTCTTGTCTTGCTGCACGTTGGAAATCTCTGAGTTCTGTGATTGCCTCTCTTTCTCCTCTGGCTTTAGCTTCTCTGCATTTCTGAACAATTTTCAGAGTTTCCTCAGTCATCCATTTTGGCCATTTTTGCTTTTTCACCTTATGTAGAGACTTATCGCTTTCTTCCAATTCAACCATCCAATGCTAAGAGCTACTTTATCCAGAATAAGTTCATCTATGTGGGCTGTACTCACAAGTCGTTGCTTTCTCTCTCAAATGCATGACAACGTTATCAGTGGATTCACCTTCCTCTTGTTTGCAGCTGCCAAACATGTATCTTTCATATATTACATTTTTGCTGTGTTTGACATAGGCTTCTAATGCATCCAGAATGCCTTTGGTATCCTTCCTCTGCTCCTCTGTGAAGCTGAAATTGTGCTTATAAACATTGCAGCCAGGGCTGGCGCTACCATTAGGAAAACTAGGAAGTTGTCTAGTGCCAGTTTTGGAATGTGGCTCATTGCCGCCACTGCTGCCCCTCTCCAGGACCTGCAGTGGTAGCAATGGCTTTAAAAAACAGCAAAGCAGCTCTTATCAATATCCTCTGGCGCTGCATGTGGTTAGTGCTGCTGCCCACTTCAACACAGACTTCCTGTTTGTATGGGGGCGTAAACTCTCTTTTATAAAATTAGGTCATACTTATAGTACACGTGGTGAAAAATAGCATGTGCTTGTAGAGCAGGCATGCTCAACAGAGAGGTTAGGGTGCAATGTGGGAGGAGTCATCATTTACTTGCTTATTTTATAAAATATGCACGTATGAACCTATAGCACATGCTAGCATTTAGGCCTACTCAATCTAGGCATGATTTGTTAGGGTTTGTGCTTGTAGTTTATATAAAGACATATAGGTGTCTATGTGTCTAAATAAAATAGGTTTAAAATAGGCACCTTTTCCATCTACAAACCGAGATGCCCTCTTTAAAAATTACCCTCCAGCAGAACACTTGGGGGTAGGTTTACTAAAGAGCCTTAAGGGAGCAAGTGTCCCGTTAATGGCTGTTATTGGCACCCTTGTTACCTTAACGCTGCGATAATGATGCATTAATGAACATTAAAAGCTCCTGCAGCATTAAGGGAACAGGAGGCAGACAGTGGGCATTGACAGCGGGTGCTTCCTTAAGGCCTGTTGTGTTAGCACCCTTTAATGCTGGGAACCCTAACACCAAGTAAAACCTCACAGCATGGGAGTTTTTGAGGGGAGAGAACCTAGTTAGATGTCTGCAATGTGATGCACAGACAGGGGAGCCCAAGATAGTGATAGCAGTGCTCCATTAGCAGCAACAGCATAGTGCCTAAGTATGAAAGGATACTATGTTGATGGTGCTAATGGGGCAAAGGGGGTGACACGTGGGGGTTGCTGGTGCGCAAGGCACACCAGGCAGCTGCTCAGGTTGCACATCTGTGATGTCCACCATGATCCCACAGTGACAGTGGCATCACCCAAACATGCTGCTGCTGCGAAAAGGTGATGCACAACATGGAGTAGTCCAAGGATCCCTGGTAACCTAGACAGACACCCCTGCTGCCGCTGCGCCAGCAGCTGTAGTTTTACAGAGGGCTGCAAAAAGCAGCTGCCCAGGGAAATACCACTGCTATGACTGTCTGCCTCCCCCCGCGTTTGGCGGGGATGGGGTTACACCGGCAACAGTTGTTTGGGGGGAGCAGTGTAGCTGCCCATTTGTGCCTATGCCCCCTATCCGGAACTGATGCCCTAGGTGCACACCTAAGCCGCATGGTGGATGGGTCAGGACTGTACCCCACCCCCACTGGCAGCATGCTGCCATGTCAGCATGATGTCAGGGTGTTGGCAGAGTGTGCAGCGGCCACCACCAGCAGCATACAAAGCCATTGCAATATACAGACCAGACAACATGTCCCCCTCCAACAACCACCAAACACACCTTGTCAGACAGATATAGTACAGGGCATGCAGAGATCACAGCAGACATAGGAAGACCTTTTCTCTGTGTGGAGCTGTGGTCATTGACAGGGTGATTGCAGGCATGAGTTTGTTGAATCCACATGGCAGTTCTGTGGTGCAGCACACAATGCCAATGTGTATATGGGTAGAGGGTCACAGGTTAAAGACCCAGCTGTAGCTCATGTCTTGGATTCCCTGTGGGTAAACTTTATCTTACAGTATAGCACAGCACCAATATATGCAACTCCCAATGAATCAACCTGCAAGGGTACAGCCTCCACATATGGATAGAAAGGCAGGCTGATAGCACCGACACACTGAATGGGCGTTAACATCAGGGCATGCTAATAGTGCCTGCACAATGAGCACTCTTTAACAATACTTGAGCTCATATGGTGACCAAAGTGTTAGGCAGGAATGCCAACCATCCCCACTTTTGCACAGCACTGCGGTGTGTGTGTGTGTGTGTGTGTGTGTGTGTGTGTGTGTGTCCCTCCAGATTCTGTGGCCTTCGGCACTGCACTGTGCCAGGCATTGCCTAAGCTGTTTCTTGCGTTCATCTGCAAATGTGCATGATGAAGAGCAGGGGATTTTGGGTATGGTCTGCCTTCAGCCCATCCATCAACCTCTGGCAGCTATGTGCAATTATGTCTTCTCGTGCAAGCTGCTACACCATGGCCTACACAGGTACTCTTTTCCACATTTGGATGCTCCACTCACGCCTCTCCTGATATGCACGTCGCCACTCTTGCTCTGTCCTCCTTTCCCTGCACACATCCTGCCACTTCTGACTCTGCTGGGGGACATGTCTTCCCCATCCTATGTCTCACACTGACATTGCACTGTTTTACATTGGCACCCACCAGTGCATTGGTGCAGCTGCCTCCCACATGCTTGTCCAAATTACTGGCTGCCACATAGGGTGTCCATAGATCTGGCAGGTCCATCAGCTCCCACTTGTCCTTCCATCTATCACCTTTACATTGATGCTCCCTTATCCAGTGTTAGGGTGACAGCCATTTTTGGACATTAAAGTGCATGCTTGACGCCTTAATGCCCGATGTCCTGTTAGTGCAGATTAAATGGCCCATTGTGCCCTTACTGCCGGAACGCCTCCTACCCGCCCAGAGCCTTTTTCGCATGTAAAAACCCTTATCTCTGCAGTTAACACCTGATACCTTAATGCCCTTTAGTAAACATACCCCTTAGTCATCTATATTTGACTGAAAATAGGGGACAAATTTAGGAGTTCAAGGCTCAGTATTCAGTGGTACTCATCAGGTGAGCAGCACCTGCTATCCAGATAAGTGCCACTGAGCAGGATATTCAGTGGCAGTTATCTGGACAGGAACTGTGCTGCTAAATATCCTTACAGACCTCCTAGGTAAATTACCCTGCTTCACCCCTCGCCAGCAGCAGAACCTGGGCTCTTGGGCTTCAATCTCTTCACTCAAAGCAATGGGAGAGAGTAATAATAGGTAATAAAACAATTCACACACACAGAGTTAGGTTAAGAACACGGTACTCTTAAGGCCTTAAGGGAGGGAACCCACAGTCCTGCAAACTTGAGCAGTTCCTGTAATTCCCGCTAGGCCAGAGCACCTCCTTTACTGAGAGAAAAACTGCATTGTCCGTACCACTTTTGTTACAAGTCTTGTTATGGGATAAAATAAACACAGACATTGCTCAGCTGAATTAGAAGAAGCAAAACATGCTAAACAAAACATGGCCTTGTTTTGGGGTAAAAACACAAAAAGGAGCAGAGTGTCTTGCACTACCAGCTAGGAAACACAAAGGAGCAAGATACGAAGATGTGGATGTTTGTAGAGCCTTTAATGATGAAGGTCAGAGACCCCGACGCGTTTCGGCGTGGGACGCCTTCTTCAGGGGGTACAAAGCTTAAAAACAGGGGAATAGTACATAATGTTAAATTAAAAATATAAATAATTAATGGAATAAATAATATAACAAACAATACATGGAAAACGTTAATAAACAATTAGATTAATACCATAAATACATTAAAAAATAAGTAAATCGTTACAATTACCAAAGTGATTACCCTTATAACTGTGTAAACTGATATAGAGCAGTATACATTAGCTATAAGCCCTTTAAAATAGTAATGGGGATCACATAAATATACAATAAAAAATGTGAAAATTAAGTAGGGGTACGCAGGACATGAGGATTTAAACCAAGAAAATGGCAGACCACCATATTAATAATTGGTGAATTTTATAAAAATGTTTTAAAAATAAAAATAAAATAATAATAATGATGATAATAATAATAATAAATGCATAAAAGGGATGATGCTGTGTTAAAAGGTCAAAATGATAAAAAAGGTCAAAATGATAAAAACAACTGAACATGTAAAAATTGGTAAGATGGTAAAATACATATATTAAATTGAGTCTATAGCGAATAGATATTAAACCACAAATTGCTGCTGTTAGAGCATAAAAATACATGCAAAAATAGAAATATGAAGATAATAAACCAAAATAATGATATAATAATGATAATAGTAAAAATGAAATTGAAAAAATAATATAATATGATAAAAGAAAAATAAAAAATGATAATCAAAATAATAGTAATAATAAATAGATAGAAAACTATCCCATTGAGCATTCAGAGGATATTATTGATCCTTATAATATAATTAAGATGTTAGAAAACTCAATAGGGCCACTAACCTGAGTTAATTTATTGATTTGTTTGCATCATGTTCAAGAATTGTTCAATGAACTGTTGAGTGAAATATGAAACATTGACAAAAACAAAAAAACAAAACAAAAAGCAAACGGGAAAAAGGAAAGAGATTAAACCAGATAGGCTAATAAAAATATCTGTATGTATGTCATGTTAATCTATGTAAAAATGTATTCATGAAAACATGTAGTGTATATTAAGTACGTGATTATCATGAGATAGTGTGAAAAAACAATTGTAGTTAATCTATTCTTGTAATGCTCCTGACTGTTGCGGTGCCCCTTACTTAAAATTGATGATACTAAGGGACAGTCTCAAATGGGAGTGGTAAGGACCTGAAAATTATCTGTTGGACCTTTGGTTTATCCACCTTTATCTAGATACCTGATAAATTGCGATGGAAAAATGCAGTGGAAGTTACTGTGCCTTACATAAAGTTGTTAGGGGAACCTGTTGGATAAATAGCCAAGAAACTCCCTTGTCTAATAAGACCGTCACCCTGTTGAACCTTAAAACCATACTGGACAATCAACTGGAAGCGATGACTATCTGAAACAGCATATTAAAATATGGTAAATTGAGTCGATGATGGTGTCAATATATGCACCACTTGTATAAAACTCCCTATAGTACTTGTGAGCATGAAATGTAGGAGGTAATCCAAATGTTTAAAATCAATTAACTACTCATAAAAAACCTAAGACATGTGGGGAGGAATGGCACGTGATGACTAGTATTAGCGATTAGCAATCCATGTTTTGAGTCTACACTGGCATTACTAAGTGTGGTTTCAGTCTCATAAACAGTTTATTTCAAATATAACACATTCTGTTTTCTCCTCTACAATTAGAATAGCGGCTCCTCTTGCCCTACATTAGGACGACACGATCAACGCGCCTTTTGAGTCTGGGTCAGTTCACATGCATTTTCATTCATCATTAATTTATATTCATAATATGATTTTTATGCATTATAACTCTACAGTACCATGATCCTTTTTAAACGTTTTACAAAAAGCTTAGCTTTATCACGTTATAAAGTACTGTTTTTAACATCTATTGCTACGGCGTCATGCCGGTGTAGACTCAAAACATGGATTGCTAATCGCTAATACTAGTCATCACGTGCCATTCCTCCCCACATGTCTTAGGTTTTTTATGAGTAGTTAATTGATTTTAAACATTTGGATTACCTCCTACATTTCATGCTCACAAGTACTATAGGGAGTTTTATACAAGTGGTGCATATATTGACACCATCATCGACTCAATTTACCATATTTTAATATGCTGTTTCAGATAGTCATCGCTTCCAGTTGATTGTCCAGTATGGTTTTAAGGTTCAACAGGGTGACGGTCTTATTAGACAAGGGAGTTTCTTGGCTATTTATCCAACAGGTTCCCCTAACAACTTTATGTAAGGCACAGTAACTTCCACTGCATTTTTCCATCGCAATTTATCAGGTATCTAGATAAAGGTGGATAAACCAAAGGTCCAACAGATAATTTTCAGGTCCTTACCACTCCCGTTTGAGACTGTCCCTTAGTATCATCAATTTTAAGTAAGGGGCACCGCAACAGTCAGGAGCATTACAAGAATAGATTAACTACAATTGTTTTTTCACACTATCTCATGATAATCACGTACTTAATATACACTACATGTTTTCATGAATACATTTTACATAGATTAACATGACATACATACAGATATTTTTATTAGCCTATCTGGTTTAATCTCTTTCCTTTTTCCCGTTTGCTTTTTGTTTTGTTTTTTTGTTTTTGTCAATGTTTCATATTTCACTCAACAGTTCATTGAACAATTCTTGAACATGATGCAAACAAATCAATAAATTAACTCAGGTTAGTGGCCCTATTGAGTTTTCTAACATCTTAATTATATTATAAGGATCAATAATATCCTCTGAATGCTCAATGGGATAGTTTTCTATCTATTTATTATTACTATTATTTTGATTATCATTTTTTATTTTTCTTTTATCATATTATATTATTTTTTCAATTTCATTTTACTATTATCATTATTATATCATTATTTTGGTTTATTATCTTCATATTTCTATTTTTGCATGTATTTTTATGCTCTAACAGCAGCAATTTGTGGTTTAATATCTATTCGCTATAGACTCAATTTAATATATGTATTTTACCATCTTACCAATTTTTACATGTTCAGTTGTTTTTTATCATTTTGACCTTTTTTATCATTTTGACCTTTTAACACAGCATCATCCCTTTTATGCATTTATTATTATTATTATCATCATTATTATTATTTTTATTTTTATTTTTAACACATGTTTATCACATACACCAATTATTAATGTGGTGGTCTGCCTGATTCTTGGTTTCAATCCTCATGTCCTGCGTCTCCCTAGTAATTTTTCAGAGTTTTTATTGTATATTTATGTGATCCCCATTACTATTTTAAAGGGCTTATAGCTAATGTATACTGCTCTATATCAGTTTACACAGTTATAAGGGTAATCACTTTGGTAATTGTAACGATTTACTTATTTTTTAATGTATTTATGGTATTAATCTAATTGTTTATTAACGTTTTCCATGTATTGTTTGTTATATTATTTATTCCATTAATTATTTATATTTTTAATTTAACATTATGTACTATTCCCCTGTTTTTAAGCTTTGTACCCCCTGAAGAAGGCGTCCCACGCCGAAACGCGTCGGGGTCTCTGACCTTCATCATTAAAGGCTCTACAAACATCCACATCTTCGTATCTTGCTCCTTTGTGTTTCCTTGTTTTTGGGTACACATATCTCTCCAGGCTGCTAGTGAATTCTAAGCCATTCTCCATATTAACCCTTTCAAAGATCTCCGGGACCCCATTTCAAGTCCCTCTCAACACTTGGCACTATCTGGATAGTGCCAGGGAAGTTTAGGGGTGGAATGGGGAGGAGTGCTGAATCATCCATATAGCCGCAACTTTCAGCACCACTATACAGAGAGAGAGCTGCTTAGCTTAGGACCAAAAAAAGTTGTAGTAATTGCTAGCCAGAGAGCCTCTCTGTATAGTTGCAGAGCCCTGATAGCGTCAGCCCTGGCCATATTGCCCAGATATTCAGTGTCAACCACCATCTGGATACCAGCGCTAAATATCTGGGGTGGCATTTTTGAAGGCATGTACATGGGGTAACTGCCCTAGTTACCATGTAAATGCCTTATCCGGGATTTCCCAAAGGCACCTACATGGGTAGTGCCTTTGGAAAATCCCGGATAAATCCCTAACGTGCCCAGGTACTATGCGGTTAGCATGGGGCGTTCTGGAGTGGAGTAGGGGCGGATGAAAGGGCTAAACAAACTTTTTCCTTGCCTATCTTTAAGGCGCAGGGGTTAAGTGGGTAGTATCAAAAATCGCTGCTACTCATTTAACTTCAGAGGCTCTGGGCGCATCCAGCCAAACCATCCCCAAACCATCCAGCCAAACCATCCCCGCGGAAGTGAAAATCTAGATTAAGGAGGTCGGCAGGCAGGCTATGCACCAACACGGCGCATAGCCTATCTAGATGAAAATCGGGCCCCTGGCTGTTATTGAGCCACGGCAGCTGTCAATTAAAGAAAGCACTGACTGCAGGAGATGAATAGTGAACAGTCATTTTTTTTTTTTATAAAAACATAAACTGCCACTCCTTGTGAACTTAAGCAAGTGACTTAACCTTCCATTGCCTAAGGTACAAACTTAGATTATAAGCTCTCCAGGTTCAGGAAAATACCTACCGTACTTGAATGTAGCTCACAATAAGCTACTTCTGTAATTTGTGAGGAATTATAAAGAAGAAAATCAGAACTCAAAGGAAGTTTGTATCCTGTTAAGGGAAACCATCTCAACTGTTTGAAGATAGTCAAATTGGTATGAAAAATCCCGTCTAAGGTCTGACTGAGCTTTGGTGGAGTAGAATCAGAATTCAAAAAAGCATGGGACAAACACAGAGGATCTCTAAAGGAAAAAAGGGGACTGTTGTAGTGGTTGATATGGAAGGACAGACTAGATAGACACATGATGGCAGAAAGAGACCACATGGGCTCTGTTTCTAAACTGACAAGCTGTGATAGACAGCGCTGAAGCTCTGGAGGTTCTTTTATAAACCTTGTTTCCTGCATCATTCTGAATAAGGAAGGAGGCATTTTGGAGAGAGTTCTGAATTGTTTAAAGAAGGTACATAGTGTATAAGAAGGTATAAAACACCTCCAAAGCAGACTATGTAAACAAATTTCCAAACTCAGTGACAGCTTTTAAGCTTTCCAGGAGTATTATCTAGGAATATCATTCCTTCATTTCTCACTCAGAAGTCAGTATCTTTTAAATTACACAGAGATTTCAATCACTGGTTACAGATTCCTTCCAACAGTATTCAGGAATTTCAGTTTCTCAAAACCTGAATTCAAAACAAGAACCTTTCCAACCGGTGCCAAAATTCAGTACCACATTTCTTATTCTTGCCTCTAGTAAATCAGGAAAAATTAAAGTTCTTTCAACCTGAACTTCAGTATAAACCAAGTTTACACTAGTTACTCTTTACCAAAATTTCTTACATTAATCCCAGTCTCTTACAGACTATTTCCTCTTGAACAGTACTACAATAAAATCCAAAATTCTGCTCCTTTACTCCCTATTAAGCATAAAGCTCCTCTCCTCTTCAATCACAGCCCCCAACTGCCAAAAAGTCAAGTACAGACACATACATACCAATTAGCAGCATCAGTGTCCTTCCTCTTGCACAACTTCAAGAAGTTCCCCAGTAAACATCTCTGCTTACCTTAGAATTTCAGCTTACATAACAACATTTTTATTTTGATTTTGCTGAAAAGTGGTATATAAAACCGTTCGATAAATAAAAAATAATAAATAAAGAAATAAAACATAAGATATGCCATACTGGGTTAGACCAAGGTCCATCAAGCCCAGTATCCTGTTTCCAACAGTGGCTAATCCAGGTCATAAGTACCTAGCAGTTTCCCCAAAAGACACAGGTTCCACAGTGCTTTTATTGGGTCAAACAGTGATATCCTGGGTCCCTTTTAATAATGGTTTATGGACCTTTCCTCCAGGTACTTGTCCAAACCTTTTTTAAACCCAGCTACACTAACAGCTTTTATTACATCCCCCGGTAACAAATTCCAGAATTTGATTACACATTGAGTGAAAAAATATTTTCTCTTATTAGTCTTAAATAGTTTACCCTGTAGCTTCATTGCATGCCCCCTAATCTTTCTATATTCTGATGACGTAAACAATCGATCTACGTTTACCCGTTCCACTCCATTCATTAATTTATAGATCTCTATCATATCTCCCCTCAGTCGTCTCTTTTCCAGATTGAAGAGCCCTAACCTTTTTAGCTTCTCTTCATAGGAGTATCCTTCCATCCCCTTTACCATTTTGGTGGCTCTTCTCTGTACCTTTTCTAATAATGCTATATCCTTTTTAAGTTACGGCGACCAGAATTGCACACAATATTCAAGGTGCGGTCGTACCATGGAACAATATAGAGGCATTATAATATCTTTTGTTTTATTTTCCATTCCTTTCCTTATAATACTTAGCATTCTATTTGCTCTCTTGGTCACCACTGCACACTGGGTGGAGGGTTTTAACATGTGATCCACGATGACACCTAAATCTTTTTCCTGGGTGGTGGTTCCTAATGTGAAATCTTGCATCGTGTAACCATAGTTTGGGTTGTTCTTCCCTAGGTGCATAACCTTTGCACTTGTCCACATTAAATTTCATCTGCCATTCGGATGCCCTGTCTTCCAATTTATCAAGATCCTCTTGCAATTTTCCACAATCCTTATGGGTTTTAACAACTTTGAATAGTTTTGTGTCATCTGCAAATTTGATAACCTCATTCGTTATTCCCTTTTCCAGTTCATTTATGAATATGTCAAAAAGCAGCGGACCCAGCACAGATCCCTGGGGTACTCCACTATTCACCTTTCTCCATTGGGAAAATTGGCCATTTAGCCCTACCCTCTGCTTTCTACTTTTTAACCAGTTCCTGATCCACAATAGTACACTGCCTCCTATCCCATGACTTTTTAGTTTTGCCAAAAGTCTCTGATGAGGGACCTTGTCAAAAGCTTTCTGAAACTCCAGATACACTATATCAACCAGTTCACCTTTGTCTACCTGTTTATTAACATTTATTTAGCTGCATTTATATCCTGCTTTTCACTGGGTCAAAGTGGTTGGGGGATACATTTAACACTAGAGGATTTGAGACACATACACTAACAAGGAACATAGGCAATGGAAGGTTAAGTGGCTTGCCCAAGACCACAAGGAGCACCTGTGGGACTAGAAACCCCAGTCCTTCTGGCCTAAGGTTGCTGTCCTCTAGTGGGATTTGAACCACTGACCTTCTGGCCTGTAGTACCTTGCCCCAACCACTAGGCCACTCCTCCCTCATCTTCAAGAACACATAACAGATTAGTAAGACAAAATCTTCCTTGTCTAAAGCCATGTTGGCTGTCTCCCATTAAGCCATGTTCAGTAATTTTGTTCTTTATTATGGTTTCTACCATTTTTCCCGGTACTGATGTCAGCTTAATACTAGACTTTATATAAAATCTGGGCCACTTTAACTTTTTCTAGAACATTTCTGTAAGTTTTTTATTTTTGAGTACCTCACAGGCATCATCTTTATTTACAGTTATTGGTTTGAAAATAGATCCCTACACTTCTCTACCATTTTATAATGTGGCCTATGGAACTGGAATTAGTTTTCTATATAAACATATTCACTTCCACAAGCTTACGTATATTAGGTTCAGATTATAGAATTAACCTTCCTTAAATGTAACTAGAGTTCCTAATTTGTTTTCTAACTCAGGGGCATAAATCCCCCCTCCCCCTCGGGGAAACATATGCTTTTTTTAGCTACCCAAATCATTTTTTTCAAAAACAAAATACATTTTTATGGAGTGCATATCCCCTGCATCTGAATTCTGGTCTTGAAATTTTTTAAACTTAAAAAAAAAATTTGCTAAAAATTGTTTTTTTGCTAATGTGCTGACATCACTCTGAAGCTTTGGAGCCTCGTTTGCAAAGTTTCCAAGAAAATCGGAAGCCTCTAGCTTCATTTTCTACCAATTTTTTATATTAAGGGCTTCCTTAGCCTTTCTCCACCTTGGAAGCACATTTTTAATTTTATGTATTTTAAACTCAGCTCCATTTTTTGGGTCCAATTCCTTTACATAACTGGCCAATGTGCCCACAATCTAAAACTGGGACCTCTGTTCCCTCCTGAGAAGCCTTTCTGCCCATTTTATTAGTTTCGGGCCCTTCTGTGTCTCCCCGGTAAACTTTCAGGTCTACTAGGCCTCATTCCAAGGCCCTCTGCCTTGGTTAATTAAATTTGGCCATTGTGGCCACCATAGGTGAGCTCCATGCCTTCACCCTGCCCCCTGACTCCATTGGGCCTATCATGGGCCACCAGAACTGCCAGGCTACCCCCTCCTTAATCGGACCTGCTCTGGACCCAAAGACCTTCCAAGGCCCCCTCCTTTACTTTAGTCATGGGCCCACTGTGGCCCCATCTTCTTCTGGGATCCCCTTCCTTTAATTTGGGCCTTTCACAGCCCTTTCTCTGCCTCGGAGACCCCTTTCTGTTTCCCGCCTGCATTGGCGACAGGAACAGCAAAGGCCGCCACCCTCCCTGATGGCAGGAGGGAAACTGCAGCCTCCGACTCCTTCATTGGGGACAGCTGCGATTGTCATCGATACCCCCGGCTCCCCCTGCAAGCAATCAGATCAGCTTTGTAAAGCCGCAGCTGCACCAATTGCCAACCAGCATGCCTCCTTACTCAGCTGGGGTCAGCCGTGTACATGCAGCTGCCCCAGCACCTGTTGCCTGTCTTCCTCGGCAGCAGAACAGTCCCTGCAGCTCTGGTTTCAATTTTTTTTTAAATTTAAAAACTCCTCTCTGCCTGTAAATGGGCTGCCAAGCAGCCCCAACATTAAAAAAATGCAGCAGCACTCCACTGCCTCCGGAAGAGCCCAAGGCACCCTGGAGCACTCACAGAGCACCAAGAACTCTCAGAGGCCCCCCACCCCCTCTCCCCCAGGACAGGTAAATCCCATTTTTTTCCTCTGGTTACACTAATATTTGGAAGCATTTGCATCCATCCCCCTGCCAATAGCATGATGCCAACCAGCTGCATTGCACTAGCGGGAACACAGGCACATTTAGCGCCACCCATGGAGGCGGCATGAAGTGCACCCACCCTAATGGCAAAATTTGCAGTTAGCACGTGCCCAAAATGCCAATGCCAATTGCGATGTGCCATCAGTGCCCACGTTCTGCCCCAAACCTTCCCAATCACATGCTAACCAATTAGTGCAGGGCCCTGCTCTAATGATTAGCACAATTTAGTAAACCCATCACTAAGTTTTCTGCTGAAACTTCGCCAAAAGTCGGGAGCTTAAAAGTTAGCTGGACCTTCAAAATGAGGAAACTTTCAAGACCATGATGGTATCAGGATAGTGACTGCCATTGAATACTCAAATTGCATGGTCACGATCCAGATAATGGCAGACATTATCCAGATTGTGGTGATCTTCAGCTGTTACCTGGACGGTGGCCGGCACTGCCCTCCCTCTGCCCCTGGACCACCACAGCACGAGGCAGCATGTGGAGATATTCAGCAGCACTATCCGGATGTCACTATATCTTCCTCAGTGTCCTTATCCGGATAAGAGCTTTGAAATATTGGGCCTTGTGCTCCAAAATTTAGCGCTGACATTAATTTGCCTAGATTTAGAGGCCTAATTTAGGTGCTAATGCTGAAAATCGGTGCTAAGCTCCTAACTTTTTTCCCCACCCAATATCTGCCCCTTTTGCCACCCACTTTTCAGGCTCCTAAACTTAGGTATTTAACAACATTTCCAGCACACATTTAGCCACAATGAGTCCGTAAATTTTCAAATACCTCTCAAAGTTAGGAACCTGAAAATGTACCCCTCTGACCCAGAAAACTCTGATGCTAAAGTAACACTCCTATTCTGCTAGTCCCAGTGGCCCTCGTCCCCTTTTCTAGCAGATCCCATCTTTCGTTCAAGTAGTCCAAGACCTAGACTAGACCTTCTTTCCTGCCCCAGCTGCCCTGATCTTTTTTTTAAGAAATCTCAGATTGGTTGTGGGCCTCCATCTCACCCCTGACTATCTTGATCCTTCTTTTAAGGATTCACAGCGCCAGTATGGACCTTCTTGGGGCACCCCCTGACTACCCTGATCATTCTTAGATCTGAGACAGATCTCCCTCCCACCCCCAGCTATTCTATTCAAATTTATTGAACAAACTGTAAACCTGCTGTGCTCTATAAGCAGCTAACAAATGGCTTTATTTTCCCATATCGATTCATTTAAAGCAGACCAAAGAGTAAAGTATAATTTAGAATCATGAGGAGATAAATTAGATTTGAGAGAACAAAAATAGTCTCAAGTTACCAGTGATCAGTGAAAATCAGCTACATAAAGCAAGAACTCTAGTGCAACTTCCTCCAAAAAAAACAAAAGCGTAATCTGGGGAAATTTATTGTACAGCCAGAAAATTGCTTATTCACTTATAATAATTGACTTTATACTTATCTAGTTGTCTGGTTTCAGTATACTAAACTGAATTTCAAGCCTCTTAACATTTCAGTTGCTTAAAAAACATCACTCTTGCTACATTGTTTTATATCTATCTGGCTACATTGTTTTATTTTGCAATTGCTACATTGTATTACACCATTGCTGATCAAGCATGTCAATCATCTTATGTGAACTTTTAAGCATACAAAATGGTTCCCTTTGTCTGCATCTGTATTATAGTAATTGCCTTGGTTACATATTCTCTACTAAATTACTGATTGCTTAGGAACAATTCCTTCACCATACTGTTCATCTAAATTCTTAAAACCCCTAGTGAAATACTAGACAAAACCGTCCCTATACCGCCCTTACTTTGTCTGTCAAAGTTTTCACCCACTTTGGTCCTAGAAATCATTTAGGACCTTGAGATCAGTATTTCAAGTATAACTAACTTATCTGGCAATTTTCCACCAAAATAACCCAGAGTACTACTCATCTAAAATGGAGAATCAGAGCATTCTATATTGCGTATATTTCCTACTCCTATTAACTCCTCTTATTCAATCTCTCCACTCACTACCACCACAACACTTTCATATTCCTATCATTCAACACCGTACCAGGAACAATCCCTCTATATACTATTACCAGCCTGGATTCAACACTTATAAACCCCAGTACAACAAACTCATTTACATTAACCCTCTCAAAACCTATTATGGCAAATTACTCTCATTACCAAGTCACCCTATAAAATGCCTCCTCCTGAATACAAGATTAATCGGAAGCAAAATTCCGCTCATCTTGGATCTTAAAATGATAACACTCCTGACATACTATGTCTAACTGAAACATCGTTATCTGATTCTGACTCTGTACTAATCAACCAACTAACTCTCCCAATTATAAATTGTATCATTGCCCAAGATCAGCTAAATGCGGAGGAGAGGTCCTAATCCTAGTAAAAAAAAGAGAACTAAACACAACTCCTCACGCATCTAAGAGCATAGAAGATATGGATATGCTAACTATTCAAAACAAACATTTTTCAGTCACTCTAATATACAGACCTCCTTCAGTCTCTCCTGACAACCTTTCATCCATAATAGAAGTAGCATGCTCCACATCGCTAAACAAATCCCACATTATGCTTGGGGATTTCAATTTACCAACCCTCCACAGCTTGCACACCTCCCACTTCTTCAATGCGATGTATGATATGGGCTTCCACCAAGTGGTACGGGACCCAACTCATAGAAAACGGAATACATTAGATCTAATTTTCCTCCAAACAAATATTACACAAGACAAGCACTATTCCAGACCTACAACGCTCTCACTACCCTGGACTGATCACTTCCTGATAGAATGTACGCTCCTTGCAGTACCTCCTCTATTTGCTACTGATGCCGCACCCTCATTTCATAGAAAATTCAAGCCTTTTGATAAGGAGACCTTTTTGAATACTTCTCTTCCTCAACTAGATACCTTACTCAATGACCTGAATGATATCATCCTTAATTGTAATTCCACTATTAACAACACTGCACTAGCTCCACCTTGCCCCAACAACCCAATTCTGAAAACTTTCAGATTATGGTACACAACAGAACTAAAATTGCTAAAACAAAAATTGTGTAAACTTGAGCACAAATGGAGATGCACAAGATTGGAAAATGATAATAAATTATACTTGTTCATGCTAAAAACTTACAAAGATGCCATAAACAACAGAAAAAAATATATAAAATGTCCCTTCTCTCCAAATCTCACAGCAAACCAAGGGAACTATTTCCTATTATAAGGTCCTTGACTAGAACACCCACTCCAGATGATGATAAAGTAAGCATCCATTCTCAAACTCTAGCCAACTATTATATGGAGAAACAAACGCTATACTCCAGGTCATTACTCCCTCTTTCCTTTCACCTCCCAACCAAACATCCTCAACCCTCCTAAACAAGATATATGGTTAACATTCCACCTTATAGACCTAAAACATCTTAAAAACATACTCAACAAGCCATAATCCAACGAATACTAAAATCAGCTACTGTAGACAAAAACCTCTCTAATTCATACAGACCCATATCGAGCCTGTCGCTCTTAGCTAAGGTCATTGAAAAAGTCATGCTAACCCAACTACTAGACTTTGTTGAGCTAAACGCCCCACTTGACAAGCAACAGCATGGGTTTAGACCACATCACAGTGTAGAGAACCTAATGCTAACTTTATTTAATAATCTCATATGTGACTTTGATTCCAGCAAGCAAGCATTCATCTTAATTTTTCTAGACATTGCCTCTGTGTTTGATAGTATTAATTATAAAATACTAATCAAAACGCTTATGCAAATTGGACTTCAGAGAATGGTCATTCAATGGTTTACGTCCTACTCATCCAACCGCATGCAGCAGGTCCAGATTGGCCAAGTAACCTCCACAACCTTTAAGCAAGAACAAGGTATCCCACAAGGCTCCTCCCTCTCTGCCCTATTTAATCTTTATATCCAACCAATATGCAACATTTTCAAACATCATAAGGTAAACTATCATCTCTATGCCGATGATATAATGTCGTATCATCCCATAGATACCTCTAACCCATTATGCCCCCAGATAATGTCATGTCTAGATGAGATATTTGAATGGTTCAAAGCACACAACTTAAAAATCAACATGAATAAAACAGAAGTACTCTATGGGCTATGTTTACTAAATCGCGTTAGTGCAGTACGCGGTAGGAGCCGCGGTAGTGAAAGAAACCCCAAATAAGGACATGGGCGGTACATCGTTACCACTACCGCGCGTTAGCAAAATTAACGAGCGCTACCGGGCGCCGTGCCACGTTACTGCGCGTTAACCATAAGAAGACGTACAGACACAAAGCACTGAAACAGAGCTGTAGCACAATGGTTACGGTACTGACCGCTGTTACAGGCAGCATGGGTTCGAGCCCCCAGTGTGCCTAACACAGAAGGCTATCTCAGGCATCACCCTGTACATTACAGAAGGAAAGAGGAGGCATGCTTTTCGTTACGCTGAGTATTGGTGTCAGAAAAACACCCTCGGAATGTGCCTAGCCACGTACGTTGGTACGTGCGTAGCGACGCGCGTACATTCGTGCGTGGGTACGTGTGTTTTTTACAGTGTGGGCATCTTATATTACAGACTTTGTAGGGCGTCCTGCACCTATGCATTATGCTAACAGATGTACGTGTGATGGCCTATGGCTTATCAGAGCCTGTGAGCAGGTGCTGGTGTTTCACAGGGTTGGATTGGGCCAGTCACACCCATGATGCACTGCACATGCAAAGCAGCTGTCCACAGATACACACCATGGGGAATGCACCCCCACAGCACCTCGGCCTGGTAGGGGGTACCGACTGTGTGTTGTACTGGCACAGAGCAGCTACACACCGTCACATTGTGCGGGTACTGTGCTCACCCTGAGGGTGCAGTGAGGCGCCCAGCACTAGGTCCACAGCACCGGCCATGGCGCAGGTCCAAAGCAGTGTTACTGTGTGAGATAGGTAGTTTCTGCAGGAACACCTTGGACATCTCTGTCTGTTTCAGTCAGGTACAGCCCCCATGCACCACCACCACACCCCTCCCCCAGGGCTGAGGGAGGCAAACAGGGTCTCCTATCAAAAGATCCACAGTCTACCGTGCTGCAACGGTGGCAGTAGAGGGGAACATGAACCCCAGTCCTGCTGGGGAACAGACACCCCACAGGGCAGTCAATGCAGCTCTGTACACAGCCATAACACAATAGCAGACAGACATTAGGCCTGGATATGGTATGCTGCACCCCACCACTATCTGATATTCCCCTGGTGCAAGCCATCAGCCACTGCACCCTGCAAGCCACTCCATCACAACACCTACCAGCTGCAAACAGTCTGCTAGTGCCCAGTGGAGATGCCTGCACCCAGAACTGGGATGTCAGCATACACAGCAGGCAGATACATCAGTGACTGGGCCCCAGAAGGAAACCCATATGTATCACATGAGAGAAATACTAGATAGCACTATGGGAGTGCCTAGCCATGCTGTGGTCACTGCACAGTCAGGGTGAGAGTGATCTCTCAGCAGGATATACTGAGGTCACCCTGTCTGTGTAGTTGGTGGCCGGGCACTACAATGTGCCTGTCACTGCCCTATGCCCTGTGCAGATGCACCCTGGCCAGGCCACCCTGTCCGGCCTATACCCATGGTACCTTGCTCCTCATTATGCACATTGGCAGCCCAATACTGGCAACAGTGCTGGCAGTGTGGGCTGTTGAAGGTGTTTGCAGCCACCACACACTGGATAGACAGACAGCCACCCCCACACCTATGCCAGCATTGTGCTACTATAGAGGTGGTCAGCAGCCATACCACCACACCAGTCCTGGGCATAGTACAGGCATGGATATGGTACACAAGACTGTTGGGGGGTCACTCCCCAGGGTTGTGAACACTGTCAGAGACCAGACCTGCAGCACACACCGCAGACATCAGAATGATTGTTATGGTGGAGCTCAATGAGCAAAATGTGCTTAACGTAGGAATTGATATCTGCCAGTTATCAGAGGAAACGTTTGATAGCTGTGTACCATATACCCAGGTGTAGGGTGGCATTGCTAAGGTATGCAACTGCTAGTATTGGGAGATACAGGCAGGGCCCAATGTCTTGCCTCTCCAGCTGGCATTGGCCAATGGGGCCTGTGGGTGGGTGTGTGGCCCTGTTGGCTGCTGCTTTACGGCAGAGTTCCCCAACTCCAGTCCTGGTGTTCCACACACTGTTCGGGTTTTCATGCTGTCTCTCATAAATATGCATGAGCTACATCTGCATACCATGGGGGTGGTGCATAGCTATGCAGCACAGGCATCTTTATTAGAGGCAGCATGACACCGGAATGTTGTGGGGCCCTCCAGGACTGCATTTGCGGGACTCTGCTATAGGTAATGTGCCTGTTTCTGGTGTCTGTGTTTGGTGTGGTAAAATATAGGCCATGCGTATGGTCTCTGCACTACAGGAGTGTCTTTACTATCACTGTTTAGTGGTGGGTAGAACTATGGGGACTGGGTTGGCAGGAGCCCCAACTGGGATTTGAACCTGTGACCCTCTGGTCTCACAGGCACTGGCTGTGTCTGTTGCACCACACTGTGGCCACAGAGACTGTGCAGTCCCTGGAGTTAGTTAAACCGGCCTGACGAGTCAGAAACCCTGCTCTGCAACAGGTTTACTGTGGCCTCATTTACCTTGTATGCAGACAAGGGTGCACATAAACCGCAGAAATGACCTCACAAAAGGGGCACACACCCATAACCAAGCTGGGCAACAATGATATCATTGGGAAACATTACACCACACACCCAGGACAGCTCCTTTACAATGTAATGCTCTTTGCAAGGGTCTGCGGAGCGTAGACCCTTCCACACATCATTTCCTTTTATTTTGGTGCTTTCCAGGGAGTGTTGTTCCTTGTTGCCCATTGCTATCACTGTTGCCCAGCTGAATTCTGCTTTTTAAAATGTTTCTTGTGGTCATTTTTAACGTTTTATGTGATATTTTGTTCTGTGCACATGTATCACACTGCTCACGTTTTGTGGGTTTCCCCGGTTTTCTGTACATTGCTGACGTAAATGGTTTCTCTTCCCTTTAAATGCCTTTAACGGCAGGTTTTCATTTGCGTTGGAGGTGAGCTCTGACACTCCGCGCGTTAGTATGAGGGGAGCCTCTCTCCGCCCACTCTCTGCCCATTGACCCCTTCTCTCCGCCCACTCTCCACCTTCTGCGCTGTTTTAACGCGCCGCGGAGCTTTACGATCGTTAACTACGGTTACCGCGCGTAGTATGACGTTAACGGTCGTTAGCGCATCGGTACGCGCGTTATACGGCACTTACGGTCGTTAACGTCATACTACGCGCGTTATTCACGTTTAGTAAACATAGCCCTATGTCTCTAGAAATCCAAACTTCATCCCCCCTCCCCCCCCCCACCCCACCAACAAAATTCAAATACAAGCTCTCTAAGTTCAGGTTAAAAAGGAGGTGAAATATCTTGGCATAAACTTAGACCAGATGCCAAATATGGGCACCTACATAAATCAGTCTCCAAAGTCGTATATTTCAAATTACGCGTAATTCAACATTTTAGACCCATGTTACAGGAACATGATTTCAGAACAGTCCTCCAGGCACTAATAACCCCACATTTCAATTATTGTAACAGTATCCTCCAAGATCTACCCCAAAAAAACATACATCAGCTCCAGCTAGTCCAAAACCTTGCTGCATGCATTGTATGCAGGGCACAATAAACCAATCACATTACCCCAATTTTTCATAGCCTGCACTGGCTGCCAATTGGAATAAGGATAAAATATAAATACCTAATGACTGTTTTCAAACACCACAATAAAATAGCCACTACTCGAGGGGGAGCTGCCGAGGACCTAGAGTGAAATACTGCCTCATTCCTGATTGCAGAGCAGCCTGACAGTCGTAACTGCTTTTATTCATGGTCGGAGATGGCTACTAGCAAGCAAACAAAGTTGGAGTTTACGAACCCGCAATCCTCTGGTGTAAAACGGTCGAAAGCTGATCCACCTTCCCCGCATAAGATGGCGCCGCAGCGCGAGCACGAAGAGGGAATTCGAGAGATCCTTACCGAATTGCGGGCAGTCCGTGCTCGAGTGGACACAAATGGTGAGTGCCTTTGTGAACTTCAGGAAGACTCTAAGGAGCTAAAAGAGCAGTTGATATCGCTGGTTACTAGAGTGGAAAATATGGAGCTTAAGGCTGCAGCTCATGAGGAAAAACTGGCAAAGTTAGGGAAGGCACTAAGAAAAACGGATTCTTTGGAGCGTGCCCTGGAGGATATGAATAATAGGGCACGCAGGAATAACATTCGGATAATTGGAATTCCGGAAGGTGCAGAGGGCAGAGACCCTATCGTTCTTGGAAGATTTTGTGCCAAAATTGTTGAAATTGAATTTAGCTTGCCCGTTTGAAATAGAAAGGGCGCACCGAGTTCCATCAGCATTGAATCAGCAGTTAAGATCACCAAGGCCATTAATTTTTTGTGCTTTGCGCCACCAGCACGTGGTGCAGATCATGAACACTGCGAGGGCCTGCACGGAGCTTCGTTTTGAAGGCCAAAAAATATCCTTTTTTCCTGACTTCAGCAAGCCTACGGTGGCGAAGAGGAAGCAATTTCTAGCGCTTAGGGGAAGATTGCAGCACCTCCAAGCACGTTACAGACTATTTTATCCAGCCTGCTTTCGAGTCACGCTTAACAATGTTACTAAGAACTTTGATGATCCTGCGGTACTGGAGAAGTTCATTGTAGAGCAGGAGGCGCTACAGATGCAATGAATGGCTGGCCTAAGAACAGATGTGTGAATTTTTTCTCCTCTCGGCTAAGGATGGAAGGGGTCCTGTAGCATGGGTGGCCTACTCCTGCAAGGGCCTCGGAGAAGGAGGACTCCTATTGGACAATATCCTTGTTGTCTTAAGATTATTAGGGGTAAAGGGCTGTTTTGCAGGGTCTGGGGCGTATATCTGTTTTTCTTTTCCTTTGTATGGGAGGTCCGCTGGGTGACTTGCTTGGTCCACGCTGACTTACCCAAACTGGGGTATGTGGGGGTTGTTTTTTGTCTGTTGGGTTTTGCAGTGGCTCTCCGGGGGTTGTATGAATGTGTATGTTAGTAAGGGATGGCTTATAGTATCCCTGGGACAGGCTCCTCATTATGCATTTGTGATTGTGTATGGCTAGGTTGGTGCAGCTGCTTTCTCTGAACGTGAAAGGAATTAAGAGTCCGATAAGAAGGAAGAAAATAACTGCGTATTGTAAACATCAAATGGCAGATTTGGTTTTACTGCAAGAAACCCACTTGGATTTGAAGGAGACAAAAAAATTAGAGGATAGGTATTTTGTACTACTTGGGGCTTCTCCTTCATCGCAAAAGAAAAATGGAGTAGCAATTTTGGGAAGGAAGTCTTCGGGATGTAGGGTTAAGGAAGTGCGTGCGGACACGGAGGGGCAATGGGTATTGGTATCTGTCGAGATTGGGGAGGTGGCCTTTGTGGTTGTCAATGTGTATGGTCCTAACTCGGATGACCCAACATTTTTTACAGATTTGCTCGACATGTTGCAGGAACACTCCACTTCGCCTCTGATAATAGGGGGGGACTACAATGTTACCCTTGATCCTCTGGTGGATAAAAACCCTGGGAGGGTGGAGAAAGTTGCTAGAGCACGTGTAGTTCTTCAGGCTTTGCTCACTTCCCTTGGCTTGGTAGATATTTGGAGACTTATGCATCCTACTGTGAAGGATTTTACTTTTTTTTCATCCCCACACCAGTCATGGTCGAGATTGGACTTTTTCTTGATTTCTAAAAGATTGGTCCCCGGGGTACAGAGTGCAGAAATCTTAGGTATGCATATTTCAGATCACGCTGCTATTTCTTTACGTTTGGAATGGGAGCAGAGGAATAGTCAGTCGCGGGCTTGGTCTTTCAATAGATCTATGTTAGCAGACCCTCACTTTCAGGAAGAAATTAGGGTAGTTTTAAAAGAATATTTTGAATCTAACAGTGTGGGGGATACGTCAATCTGGGCGTGGTGGGAGGCCCTTAAGGCTCGTCTGAGAGCAATGATTACTAGTTTTTCCATAAAGGAGTATAGAAGGAAAAAGGCCAAATTGAATATCCTAGAGGACCAAATTAAGGCGGGGGAGAGGCTTTTGATTAAGCAAGTAGATTCTGGCATCATGCTCCGGTTGCAAAGGCTTCGGTTTCAGTATAATGAGTTGTTGAGTTCAGAGATTGAGCAGGTTTTGTTGAAGCAACAGTCTCAGTTTTATGTGGAGAGTAATAAAGGGGGTAAACCTTTGGCTAATACTTTAAAGAGGCGGCAGGAAAAAGCCAGAGTTGCGGTCATCGTTGATCCAATTCGTGGGGCTCTCTGTAGCACTGAGCAGATCTTGGATGTCTTCTCAGAGTACTATCAAAAGCTTTACACTTCTGAGAGCTCTATTGAAGATGGGGTAATTGATGATTTTTTACAAGAGCTTGACCATCCGCAGGTGCCAGCTTATTTAGCGAGCGAGATGGATAAACCTTTTTCCAGTGAGGAAATTGGCAAGGCTATTGCTGGCATGCCATCAGGCAAAGCAGTGGGGCCTGATGGAATCCCAGGAGAATTTTATAAAGTGTTTCGGAATGAGCTTCTCCCTTTTCTATTGATATATTACGAGGCTCTTGGTAACTCCCCTTTGGAAGTAGGTAATTTTGGAGAGGCCACGGTTGTTGTTTTGGAGAAGCCTGGGAGAGATCCCACTCAAGTCGCGAATTATAGGCCCATTTCTTTATTAAATGTGGATTATAAAATATATGCCTCAGTTTTGTCAAGTAGACTTGTAAAAGGGGTGGGGGGCTGATCCATCCTGATCAGTGTGGTTTTATTCCTGGGAGAGCGACGTCTGATAATGCCAGGCTTTTATGTAATCTTTTAGAGAGGGCGAATCATTCAAAAGATCCCTATGTTGGGTTTTTTTTAGATGCTGAAAAGGCCTTTGACAGGCTGGAATGGCCTTTTCTGTTTAAAACTCTGGAATGGTTTGGCTTAGGCCAAAAGTTTGTCAATATGATTCGAACTCTTTATTTGAACCCTAAGGCCCGAATTTGTGCGAATGGGGCTCTCTCCTGTTCCTTTTCGTTGTATCGAGGCACTCCTCAGGGTTGCCCTCTCTCACCTCTGCTTTTTAATTTGGCTTTAGAGCCATTGGCTCTTGCGCTACGGCAAAATAAAGACATCAGCAGGTTCGTGGTGGGGGATTGGCAAGTAAAAATATCCGCGTATGCTGATGATCTTTTGTTGTTTACTCAGCCCTCTGCGATTCCTGCGATATTGAACTTAGTTGAACACTACTCTGAGCTATCTGGGTATAAAATAAATTGGACTAAATCTGTTGTTTTTCCGATGAATAGTCTAGTTACTGCAGATCAATTGAAGTCCTTTCCTTTCCGATGGCAATCTGGTAGTATTAAATACTTGGGTGTTAAATATGGTTTCCCCCTGGAGCAGGCTGTTCAAGAAAATGTCGATGACCTTTTATGGTCTATAAAACAATCTGTGCTAGACTGGTCTCCTTTATATCTTTCCTGGTGGGGGAGGTTGGAAGCTATAAAAATAACTCTAATGCCCAAGATCAATTATATCTTAGGTATGCTCCCGGTTCCTTTGGTTCCAGGGTTTTATGGTGAAGTGGAACGTTGTTTAGCTAGATTCCTATTGGGGGGGGGGGGGGTCGGCAGCCTAGGATTGCCCTTAAAAAGCTGAAAGCTGCTAAGGACAGGGGGGGGGAGTTCACTTCCCTGATTTTCGGTCCTATCATCAAGCTTTTCTTTTAAAGCAAGGTGCTTTGTGGGCTTGTGAGGCAAATTTGGAGGTCAATCCGGTATGGTTAGAGGATGAGAAGCGGATGGTTGACCCCTGTCTGTTGGGGTTGCTCTTGGGTATGAAACATCCCGAGAAATCCCGATTAGGTAAAGTGGTTGCTGCCACTCAGGAGGCCTACTTACTGTGTTCGGGTCTGACGGAATCCGCTGTTTCTCCAACTTGGAGAATACCTTTATGGTGGAATCCAAAATTTAAAATTCATGGTAAGATGTTCTCCTGGAAGAAATGGCAAGCGTGTGGTATATGGTCCCTAGATCATTTGCTTGGTCCTACTGATTGGAAAGATTTCTGCACTCTGCAACAAGATTACTCTCTCCCTGACTCGGCCTGGTTTTATTGGCTACAGCTCCGCCATAGCCTTAAGGCAGCAAATATATCTCCGTCTGGGTCATCTTCTGATGGTGTCCTAGTTCGACGGCTGGTGGAGATCACAGGGGTTAAGGGAGCTGTGTCCAAAATGTATGCTTTTTTGAGAGATTGTAGCCGTCCCACTTGAAGGGGCTTGAGAGCTGTTGGGAAGTTGAGGCACTAAGATCGGTCCCCCGAAATGTATGGAGAATCATTTGGGGTCCTGTCACGAGGGTCTCCAGGTCAGCTGCGATCACCCAGTCACTATTTTTCTTTATGCATAGGGTCTATATTACCCCAGTTAAATTAGCCAAGTGGGATAAATCGGTTTCGGCTAAATACTGGTCCTGTTCAATGGATTTTGGCACGTTCAAACACATGGTCTTTAAGTGCTTTCACGTTCAGAGATTTTGGCAGCCTGTGTGGAACAAAATGCAGACTGTATTGCAGTTTACTGCTTTATTGTCTTGGGATATAGTCTGTTTGAGATCAACTTCTGGTGTAACTGGCTTTGAATTGGGAGGTTATTGTGTTGTTGTGGTACTTTTGGTGTGTTGTTGGTGTATTGTTAAAATGCTAAATAAAGAATTAAAAAAAAAATAGCCACTACTCCACTTCCTTTGCTACTTACGGCCCCTGCATATCCCAGAATAAGGTGGCAGTGCTCCCAAAATACCTTGTCCATACCTCAGCATTTCCATACCACAAACCAATCTACTAGCTCAAGGGCATTCTCATACATTGCCCCTGTGCTATGGAATGCTCTACCAGATGATCTAAGAGCTATAAAAGATTTGCAACAATTCTGCAAAGAACTAAAAACTCAGCTATTCATTGAATATTATGGCACCACCCATGACTAACCTCAAGATCATCCGAATTAATAATACCCAGCTCAAATCTGCCTCCAAGCCTAGACCGACCATAACATTGTTCATAGTGATTGATAACAGGATGATATATGCTAACATGATGTATATAGTTGTTGTTATAATATAGTTCACATAGGTTAAATGTACATAAGTTATAGAAGTTTCAATGTAAAGTTCCTTTGCTGTTCATTGTAAACTGCCCCTGATCCTGGGAAGGAGTGGTATATAAAAACATGCTTAATAAATAAATAAATAAATTAAATAAATAAATTTACAAGGGGAGGGATAGGTATTCAGTGGCGACAGTTAAGGCTATTTAAAGTGCCCAGTTGCTGCCGCTTGATTTACATCCAGATATTCAGCACTGGAAAATATCCAGTTTGCCGCTAAATATCCAGGCTTGCCAGATAGCAGTGTTGCTCTTTGGTTTGCGATGATAACGAAATGGATATCGAAAACTGGTTACAGTTAGGACAGCTATTCGAGTGACCTAACTTTAACTGGTTTAGCTATCCAGTTAGCGGCTGAATATTACTACTAACTGGATAGTAGCTGTCACCACCCCCAATCTGCCCACAGACCACCATGGTTTTCAATGGACATTTCCTATATGGTCTGTAGGGGATATTCCCTGATTTTCAGCCTGTTGGGCAACCTCTTCTCTTCCATTGCCTCTGTTAAGCCATTGTTCCCCTGCAGGTCGCTGTCACCTCTGTCCTGAACATTTGACCCCCAGCATCAGTCCTAATCCACACCACTCCCCCCAACCCCTATTCTCTGTCTCCACCAGCCTTTCAAGGATACCACAGAGGAGCTGAGTTCAAGAAGGACCATGTTTTGTCATCTCGATTCTCAATATCCTGGAGGTAAAATTAGAGATTTTTTGGCAGAGAAAGGGATTGACTGGAAGTGCAAAAAAAAAAAAAAAAAAAAAAAAGACTGAAACCTAGCCTACCTAGGTTAGGAGGATAGTAGGATACCTACATGTTAGCCTGCCTGTGTGATTCAAAGGTAAAATAAGGGAGTATTGCCTTTCAGTGAAACACATTGATTTAATGGAGAGAGCCTGGTGGTTAAGGTAGAGCAAAGGAAGTGCCAAAAAAGGCAGAAGGGCAGTGGAGAGGTAGTAGGGGGGAAGTAGCATGCTGGCAAGTAGTACTGGCAACATGAGTAGCATCCTAACAGCTATTACTTCCTTCCCCCACCTTTCTCTGCCAGTATCTGGTAGGCAGCACGGAATCCTCCACTACCTCTGCAAGCATTAAATAAATATGCTTTGATGAATAATCTTATTAATGTTGCAGAAGAAGTTAAAAAACAGTTTGAAAGATGTCGATGGCAGACCATTAAGGACCATGTTGTAGCTAAAGAATCCTATGTTTTCACTTATCCATGGGGAACTGGGTTTTATGCTGCCTCATACACACACTATTGGGGAAGTTCAAGTCATGTTTCTGCTGCCTCTCTCTCCATTCCTTGACATCACTGCCACTTCTTAACATTGCTTATACATGACCTAAGTGATCCATGATCCTGATCTGACCAGTTTACATGCTTAGGGGTCAGGATCTTCGCATGTAGATGCTACTCGTCTCCTATGGCTACTTTGCACTTTTCTTGGTGCCTAGGATCTTCATGCTACTGTCTGTGCTACTTTACCGCTTTGGGTTGCTTTGAGGTCTTCTTCCCTGAATGGAAAATGATGGCTGTACCTCCTAGCTCCAATGCTCTTCTAAATAACATTTCCTAGGCTAAACAGATTTCATGCACCCAAGTATCTCAAGAGACTGAGTACTGATGCCACTTAGGCTGCCCATTGGATTCTCATAGCCAAAGCTTTGGGCATAAACTATTCAGCCACACACTCAATACCAGTGCCTAGTCTTTTTGTTCCCATTGATTTGAGGTGTTTCTGCTAATGTTGGTGCAGCTTTACCCTTCTTTTGGTGCACTGGGTCTTCATGCAACTGTTTTTTTTTATTTATTGATTTTGCATGTTACAATCCTATAGTCCCAGAAGCTGTATCTGAGACTGGTCAATAGTAGTTCCTTTATGACAGGGAGAAAATACGAAGGGAGATTTAGGACACATGCTGATCTTCCTTTCAATGAAGAAGCCCCAAGTCCTTTCATGTGATCTTTCTGGCAATGCACACAAAAGTAGGTTCTTGCCAACAAATTCTCCTGGTTATATTTGTGTATGGAGATACTCTGATACTCCTTCATGCTCTTCAACTTGAAAAACAGATGGCTGAGGGGAGATGACAGAGGTCTATAAAATAATGAATGGAGAGGAACAGGTAAATGTAGATCGGTTGTTTAATCCTTCAAACAAGGGGACATGCAATGAAGCTACAATATACACATTTAAGACTCATATGAGAAAATATTTCATCACTGAATGCGTAGTCAAACTCAGGAATTCATTACCAGAGGATGTAGTAGACGTTTTGGACAAATTCCTGGAGGAAAAGTCCATAAACTATTAAGAGGACTAGGGAAATCCACTGAGATAAGCAGCATGCAATCTGTGATCTTTTGTGGGAACCTGACAGGTACAGTATTTGAGGCATGGATTGCCTACTGTTGGAAAGAGGATACTTGGCTTGATGGACCCTTGGTCTGACCCAATATGGCATCTCTTATATTCTTATGTTCTAATCCCTCAAATGGGCTTATTTTCCTACAAACCTCCCTCCCTGACCTAACCCTTTTGGTGTTTGTTTTTCTCGGGCCCATTCCACCAGTTCTGCAAGTCTCACTATGCTCGCATAACCCCTCTTCTCAAGACACTTCACTGGCTCCCTATCCATTTCTGCATTCAATTCAAATTTCTCCAAAAGACTTATAAGTATACTCATTCTGCAGTTCTTGACTACCTTTCCTCTCTTATCGCTCCCTACACCCCTCCTCAGGAACTCCGCTCCTCTGGCAGATCCCTTTTATCTGTACCCTTTTCTGTCACTGCCAACTCCAGACTCCACTAATTCCATCTTGCTGCTCCATATGCTTGGAACAAACAACCCAAGTTAGTACACCAGGCTTCTTCTCTAGCCCTATTCAAATCCAGGCTAAAAACCCACCTCTTCGAGGCTGCGTTTGCATCCTGATCCCCCTTATTCTCCTACTTATCACCTGTCTGTATCTTGCATTTACCCTTGAATTACCCTAGTCCCTTGTTGTGTGGTCTGTCTTGGTTAGATTGTAAGTTCTAATGAGCAGGGACTGTCTCTTACTTGTACATCGCTGTGTACACCTTGTAGCACTATACGTAGTAATAGATGACCCAGAGGATTTGGGGGTTTTATGCCAATGTTAGTGCTATTTTATTCCTCTTCTGGTGCATTGGGGTCTCCTTGCCAATGTTGGTGCCAGTTTGCCCCTCACGCGCTGGCTTGGAGTCTTCATGCCTCTGCTAGTATCCTTCACCCCTCTTTTGGAGACATGGAGTTTTCATGCCCTGCCTAATGTCTTGGCGTATTGACTTTCTGACAGATGCTTGCCAGAAAGCTTTAAGCAAATTTCAATAAAACTGGATGGAAAATCTCACTGTTAAGAATAAAAACTGCTTGCCCCATTGACTTTAATGGACTTAAATTAAATGAGGGAAATAAAGAGGCTGACATTCAGCAGCAGAGGCCATCAATGCTGGAGTCAGTGTTTATCTTGATATGTATGTTCAGCACAATCTCCAGGAACAAGCAGTAATTTAGTCTTCACATATGGGTATCGTCGGTACCGACGGAGCCTGCGCGGGAATGCTCCCGAGCGTCCAATTAGAAAGCTTTTGGGAGCATCCCACAGCACCTGCGTGCTGCCTTCTCGCCTTTCCCAACTGCCTCTCTCCAGTTCTTCATTTTCCGCGGAGCCAGCAGGTTGTCGTTCCTGTCACCGCAGACAATTTTTCCTATTCTCCTTCTTTTTTGTGGTCGCGTCTGCCTTCCCTTGACGCTATACTGGTACCGCCAGTTCTTTCTTTCTTTCTTTCTTTTCAAAAAAAACAAAAAAAAAATAGTACATTTTTTTCCAAACCTTTTTTCTTCAGGTGCACAAGCCATTTTGGGCCTTAGGCCCAAAATTTCCCTTACTATTTATTTATTTATTTTTATTTAAACGTATTTCTATGCCGCCTTATCCTGCAATCAAGGCGGTCTGAACAGCAAACAATCAATAAGATACAGTGTATAGTGTGTACATGCAGTGAGTAGTGTATGCGTGTGAGTTTGTCTGGACGTTGATTCTTGTGGTGCTATTTACAGCGTGCGCTATTTACAATGCTATGGGTATCAGTACTATGGAAAAACCCGCCTCGGGCTTCAAGAAGTGCACCAAGTGTGGCGGTACCATCTCCGTCACTGACACCCATGAGTGGTGTCTTAAATGTTTAGGTCCTGACCACTCCATTTCGGAGTGTATGGCCTGTGCCATGATGTCCAATAGGAGTCGACAAAACCGGGCTGCTAAGCTCAGCACCCTTTTTCCCTCCGATGCAGCCTCTGTGGCATCAACATCTTCCAGGGCTTCGTCTTCCTCCCATGGATCTCAGGTAACTAAACATAAGTCTGGCCGGTCCTCAAAGGGTAGATCTCCTTCCAAGCATCGAGATGCCTCTGGCGTTGCCCTTGAGGGTTCTGTACTGGAAAATTGCCCCAGCGAGAGGCTTCGGCTTCCAAAGCATTATCGGGGCTCCAGGATGTTCTCGAGGCCTCAACCTCGGCAGAACTACTGGTGCCATGCTGTGGGGTACCGGCTGCTTTCTCCGGTACCGATACCCAGGCATTGGCAGCGTCGATAGAGCAGAGGTTCCTGGCTATTGAACGCAGCCTGGTGGCTCTCCTTGCAGCATCGATGCCCTCGGAACCACATCAGACGGTTGAACAGGTACCAGCACCGACTCCGGCGCCGGTATTGGCACCGGTACCGATAGCATCGGCATCTACATCAGTGTCTGCATTGCCGGAACCCAGTCAAGCCATGCCTTCCGGTACTGATACACTGGTACCGACTCCCCCCGGCACCGACTTTGGTCGGTACGGGTATCGTGCTCTACAAGAGCATCCAGACAGAAGGTACTTTGAATCCTTGGAGGACTCTGAGGATTCTGATAGCTCCGTCGGTACCGGAGTACTTCTCCCCAAGGAGCCTTCCTCTCCCAAACGTAGGATGTCTCCTCCAGAAGATATCTCCTTTCAGGATTTTATCAGGGAGGTGGTTCAAGGTCTTTCCATTACTGTGGCTCCTGAAACAGAGCCCAGGGCAAAGGAGTTGGAGATTCTACAATATCCCAAGGCTCCTAAGGAGGCAGCTACTTTGCCTATCCATGAGATCTTACATGATCTCATGTTAAGAATGTGGGAAACACCCCTTACCACCTCGTCTCACTCTCGTAGACTGGATACCATGTATCGAGTACCTCCGTGTCCTGGCTTCCAGAAGACTCAGCTTCCTCACCACTCTATTGTAGTGGAATCAGCTATGAGAAGGATCAGAAGTGCAAAGAGGCATGCCTCTAATCCTCAGGACGTGAGTGTCGAATGTTGGATGCCTTTGGACGTCGTACTTTCCAGGCTTCCATGCTTTCTGCCAGGATCAGTTCCTATATTTTATATATGGGAATGCTCATTAAGGAAGTCACAGGAGATTTAGAGGTTTTGAGCCCTCTTCTTCCTGAAGATAAGAGGCAGGATTTTCTCACTCTGGTCAAACATGCCTAGGATGTTTCTAAATTTGTCAATCGTGCAGCTTTTGACTGTTTTGAGTGCATAAGCAGAACCTCTGCCATTGCCATAGGTGCACGTAGAATTGCCTGGCTACAGGCATCTGATTTGGAGCTCTGGGTGTAGGACAAACTGGGCAATATTCCTTGTACAGGTGAGAATCTATTCGGCAAAAATTGGCAAGAAAAAGCCAATGAGTTGGATGCTGACAACTCCACTTTGGATAGATTATCCAAAGCCACAGCTGATCCTGCAAGGAAGAAATCTTTCAAGAAACCATTCTTCTCCAAAAAGAAGAGGTTTTATCCCTCTTATTCTCAGCAGCGACGTTCTGCAGGTCAACCTGTCTGGAAGAGTCAGCAACCACCTAAACAAAGGAAAGCAAAGACTGCTAAGCCTCAACTGTCTCAGCAGTCTCAGCCTCCACAAGGCCTTTGACTTCCATCTAGAGAACTTAGCCTTCCTGGCCCTCAACGGACCAGAATCTTCCACCATTCCAGGAAGGTTGTGTCACTTTGCCCCCAGATGGGGGCAGATAACAGCAGAACATTGGACTCTCTCCATTATAAAAGAGGGGTCCAAGCTTCACTTTCTCCGCATGCCCCCTCCCACAATGGTAAGACAGTTCAATTCTCAGACCTCTCTCATCAACCTGTTAGATCAAGAGGTCACTATGCTTCTTGCCCAAGGGGCAATAGAAGAGGTACCCATTCCTCAACAGGGTACAGGGTTTTACTCCCCCTATTTCCTTATCCCAAAGAAAACAGGGGGACACAGACCTATTTTAGATCTCAGAGAATTGAACAAATTCCTGTTCAAGGAGAAATTCAAGATGATTTCTCTGGGAATCCTGCTGCCATACCTTCAGAGTCAGGATTGGCTTTGTTCTCTAGATCTCAAGGATGCGTACACTCATGTTCTCATCCATCCAACTCACAGAAAGTTCCTTCGGTTCCTTTTTCAAGGAAAGCACTACCAATACAGGGTGCTTCCTTTTGGCCTGGCCTCAGCACTAAGGGTGTTTATGAAATGCATGGCTGTGGTAGCAGCATTTCTTTGCACTCTAGGAATATTCGTCTTCCCCTACTTAGACGACTGGCTCATTCGAGCCCCATCAGAGTCAGAAGCCAGGATTTCTCTATCTTGCACAATGAGTATCCTTCAGTATTTGGGTCTGGTCATAAACATCCCAAAATCCAGCCTAACTCCCACTCAGTCTCTAGAGTTCATAGGAGCTTTGCTGGATACCAGGAAAGCAAAGGGCCTATCTTCCCCAGACCCGTTGCCTTCGCATTGTGCAGTTAGCTTCTCAAGCAGTGCTAAAGCCTCATCTCACTGCTCGAGAAATGTTACAACTACTAGGCCACATGGCATCTACCGTGCATGTGGTTCCTTATGCTCGCCTCCATATGAGAGCAGCCCAGTGGACTTTATCCACTCAATGGACCCAGGCATCAGGGTGCCTGTCAGACAAAATAGCAAACACAAATCGCCTTATTTTGTCCCTCCAATGGTGGCAGTCCACTCAAAACCTGTTGGTGGGGTCCCCCATTTCAACAACCTTTAAATCAGGCAACTCTCACAACAGATGCTTCACCAATGGGTTGGGGAGCTCATCTACAAGACCTCTCCACCCAAGGCACTTGGACTCCACAGGAGACTCATCTACACATCAATTTCTTAGAGCTCAGAGCAATCTTCCTTGCTCTATGAGTGTTCCACACCCTGCTCAGCTACAAGACAGTCCTCATTCATACGGACAATCAAGTAGTCATGTTCTATGTGAACAAGCAGGGAGGAACAGGCTCTCTGTCGCTTTGCAACGAAGCTTTGCGACTATGGGCCCTCGCCAGAGAGCATCAGATTCGTCTCCTGGCAGTGTATCTTCCAGGTATTCAAAACTCTTGGGCAGAAAGACTCAGTTGAGTTCTGCTTCCACACGAATGGTCTCTACATGCAGACCAGGTGGCCAAGATTTTTCAAATTTGGGGAACCCCGGACATAGACCTCTTTGCAAGTCTGTTGAATGCCAGACTTGCCCGGTTCTGTTCAAGAATTCCGGCTCAGGGCTCTCAGGCCAGGGATGCTTTCCTTCTTCATTGGGGTCAAGACTTCCTTTATGCCTTTCCACCCATTCCCCTAATTCCCAAATCCCTGCTCAAGCTTCAGAGAGACAGAGACCGTATGATTCTCATAGCTCAACATTGGCCACGGCAAGTGTGGTACCCTCTGCTCCTACATCTCTCTCAAGCACCCTCTCTGGAGTTAGGGTCTGCTCCAGATCTCCTGTCTCAGGAGGACGGAATGTTATGGCATCCCACTCCCCAGTCTCTGCATCTCAGGACTTGGTTGCTGAAGGCCTAGATCTTCATGATTTTAACCTTTCTCAGCAAGTAAAGGATATCCTTTATGCTTCTAGAAAACCTTCCACAAGACGCTCTTATGCTTTCAAGTGGAAAAGATTTACCATATGGTGCTCGCAGAAGGGTCTTAGCCCCCTTGTGATACCTCTGGAATCATTACTGGAGTATCTCCTTCATTTATCCAATGTAGGACTTAAAACTAACTCAGTAAGAGTCCATTTAAGTGCTATTGCAGTTTCTTTCAAGCCTTTAAATGGACAACCTATTTCCTCCCATCCTCTTATAGCAAGATTTATGAAAGGCCTTCTTCTAACTAAGCCTCCCATTAAGCCACCACCAGTGGCATGGGACTTAAACCTGGTTCTTGGCCAGCTCATGAAGCCACCTTTTGAACCCTTAGCTACTACCTCGTTGAAATTCCTTTCTTGGAAAGTTATCTCTCATTGCAATCACATCAGTACGTCGCATCAGTGAGTTGCAGGCACTAGTGGCGATCCTCCTTATACAAGGTTCCATCATGACAAGGTAGTCCTTAGGACTCATCCACACTTTATGCTAAAGGTGGTCTCGCCTTTTCATTTGAACCAAGCGGTCTACCTGCCTGTGTTTTTTCCAAGGCCTCATGCATCAAATGCAGAAAGGAATCGTCATACTTTGGACTGTAAAAGAGCTTTAGCTTTTTACTTATAGAGAACACAGCAACATAGAAAGTCCTCTCAACTTTTTGTTGCTTTTGATCCTTCTCATTTGGGACTTCCAGTCTCCAAGAGAACATTGTCCAACTGGATTGCACAGTGTATTTCCTTTGCCTATCAGAGTAAGAATCTTCCTCTGGAGGGCCATGTCACAGCTCACAATGTGAGAGCCATGGCAGCTTCAATGGCTCATCTGCACTCTGTGTCTATCAATGACATCTGTCGAGCAGCCACTTGGGCCTCGGTTCATACCTTCACAGCCCATTACTGCTTGGACAAGGGCTCCCGCCAGGATGCCTTGTTTGGTCAGGCTGTTCTCCAACATCTGTTCCATACCTAATCAACTCCTACCCACCATCCCTGGTAGGATGCCGGAGATCCATGTGGGGAAGTGTTCCCTGTAAAAATAGTTATCTCCAAGTTATAATGCCCTGTTCAATGTAATTTCAGTTTGTTCAATGTAAACCGCACTGATGCAGAATAGCACGGTATATAAGAGAATGTAAATAAATAAATAAATAAAATAAGTGGAGCCCTTTCACAGGGACACACAACTTCTGGGGTCTCTCCCTGGCATCTAAAGCTAGGGAGTCCCCATATGTGAAGACTACATTTCTGCTTGTTCCTGGAGATAACATAGTTACTCACCTGTAACAGGTGATCTCCGGGAACAGCGGGAATTTAGTCTTCACAATCCACCCACCTCCCCTAGGAGTTGTATCTCTCTATCTATCTCTTTCTCTTTCCCTCTCTCTCTTTTTGTCTCAGCTTTAAGAGAGGCAGTTGGGAAAGGCGGGAAGGCAGCATGCAGGTGCTGTGGGATGCTCCCAAAAGCTTTCTAATTGGACGCTGGGGAGCGTTCCAGCGCAGGCTCCGTCGGTACCGACGATACCCATATGTGAAGACTAAATTCCTGCTGTTCCCATAGATCACCTGTTACAGGTGAGTAACTATGCTTTACACGTATAGGCAACGGTTATGATTTATCCAGACAGAAGCTGCATATCACTGCTATTCAGATTACTTTTTTGCACCATCCTCCCTCTTCCTCCTCACTATACAGATAATGTCAGGCTGGTTAGAGGGATTCTCAGCCTGACACTCTCTGTAGAGCAGCAGAGAACACACGGATAGCAGAGTTGTGCATTCATTGGCCGCTAGTGAACATGGACTCCGCTTGAGTATCAGCCTTAAAACATTCAGAATCCATTAATAAATGGCAAGATAGGTTGAACCACATAGAAACTGAAGTAAAATGTTTGACCATGTACAGTCCCATTATCAATGAAAAGATGTGAGCTCATTTTAAAATAAAGAAAAATGAAGTAGAGAAAAAGATATACTAAATAAAGTAGAATACGTTCATCACAGAATGCACTAAGTAAATCCAGGCAAGCTTCATGTGAATGAGTCTCACGCAGGAAAGTGCATTAAAGATTATATACATGTTTTCCTCAAAAGGTAAAGTTGATAACAATGGAGCATAGCAAAAAAATACCAAATATTGAAAATCACGACTGACATTATATGTTATAACACTGATCCTCTACTGAAAGAGAATACTATGTTGAATCACATGTTTAATTATGCATTTACTATCCTAATGGAAAGCATTTTACCAGGCTTTGTAGAAAGTCATTAACTCAAACTTTAATCTGTGCCAGCCCAAGCAAAATAACCTGGATAAAATACATTTTATGAAAGAAAAATAATTCCACTAAAGACCTTTTTGTTAATTACCCAAATTAAGTTCTCTATTTTTTTTCTTGCTTTCCATCAATGACAAACTAAATGGACACCTAGGGGTATGTTTACTAAACCGCGCACACGTGCGCAGCGCACAAGAGCGGGCGCTAATGATGCATTTAAGAGCTCTTAAGCGCCACGCAAGCGTGCGCGTCACATTAACGGGCCGCCGCACGTGTGCAGGGCGCTCATGTGCGATTGAGGCGGGGAAATGCTTATGGAGGGCGGAGGAAGGCTCCCGAGGGGCGGGGGGACAGGGTCAATGGGAGGGGAGAGGCTCCTCGCACAGGAGCGGGGCTGAATTTCGGCATGAAAAACACCGCGAGTGAAACCCTCGCGTTAGAGCCGAATTAAAGGGAAGAGAAACCATTTCCGTCAGCAATGTACAGCAAAACCGGGGAAACCTGCAAAACGTGAGTAGTGTGATACATGTGCACAGAACAAAATAGCAAATATAAATTTAAAATGACCACAACAAATGTCAAATAAATTATAATCCAGCTGGCCAACAGTGATATTAATGGGCAACCATAAAAAACACTCCCAGGAAAGCTCCACAAAAAAGAAATGATTTTTGGAAGGGTCTACGCTCCGTAGACCCTTTCAAAAATCACTGCATGTCAATGGAGCTTTCCTGGGAGTGTTTTTGATGTTGGCCATTGATATCACTGTTGCCCAGCTTGGCTTTGGTTTTTTTCCTCTTCTTATGGAGGCCATTTATGAGGTTTAATTGCACCCCTGTCCCCATACAAGGTAAACGAGCCCACACTAAAATTGTGCAGAGCAGGGTGTCTGACTCGTGCGGCCAGGTTTCCTATCTCCAGAGACTGCACTATCTCTGTGGCCACAGTGTGGTGCAGCAGACACAGCCAGTGCCTGTAGGACCAGAGGGTCACAGGTTCAAACCCCAGCTGGGGCTCCTGCCAACCCAGTCCCCATAGCTTTACCCATCACTAAACAGTGATAGTACAGACACTCCTGTATGGCAGAGAACATAAGCATGGTTCCAACACCTATATTTTACCCTACACCGCACACAAACCATAACAATGGGCATTACCGACAGCCGAGTCCCCCAAATTCAGTCCTGGAGTGTCACAACTCAATCAGGTCATATGCTTTTTTCCAGATAGGGACATGTCTGCATGTTGGCGGAAGGGTACAGGTGGTGGAGGGGGCAGTGGCTGCAAACCACAGCAGACAGTGGCCTAGGCCTGTGCAGGCTGGCACCGTCCACCGTAACAGACAGGCTCTGTCGGATGTACAGTCATGGACTCCCCAGGGAACACAGCATATCTGTGGCAACACGGTGGTGCAGTGCACACAGACAGCATGTGCAGGAACAGAAGGTCACAGGTTCAAAGCCCAGCTGGGGCTACTGCCAATCCAGTCCACATATTTTTCCTACAACTAAACCGTGATAGTAAGGAGAAACCTTTATTGCTGAGAACATACGCATGGTGCACACACGCCTATATTTTACCACACCAAACACAGACACCATAAACAGCCGCATTACCCAGAGCAGAGTCTCCCAAATGCAGTCCTGGAGGGCCCCACACCATTCAGGATCCATGCTGCCTCTACTAAAGATGCCTGTGCTGCATATCTATGCAACACCCCCATGGTATGCTGATGTAGCTCATGCTTATTCATGAGGAACAACATGAAAACCCAAACAGTGGTTGGAACACCAGGACTGGAGTTGGGACCCTCTGCCGTACAGCAGCAGCCAACAGGGCCAGACACCCCCCCCCCCCCCCAGGCCCCATTGGCCAATGCCTCCTAGAGAGGCAGGACATTGGGCCCTGCCTGTATCCCCCAATACTAGCAGTTGCATACCTTAGCAATGCCACCCTACACCTGGGTATATGGTACACAGCTACCAAACGTTGCCCATGATAACTGGCAGATATCAATTCCTACGTTAAGCACATGTTGCTCATTGATCTCCACCATAACAAATCATTGTGATGTCTGCAGTGTGCGCTGCAGGTCTGGTCTCTGACAGTGTTTACCACCCTGGGGAGTGACCCCCAACAGTAGTGCGTACCATATCCATGCCTGTACTGTGCCCAGGACTGGTGTGGTGTGTATGGCTTCTGGACTCCTCTATAGTAGCACAATGCTGACATAGGTGTGGGGGTGGCTGTCTGCCTATCCAGTGTGTGGTGGCTGCAAACACCTTCCACAGCCCACACTGCCAGCAATGTTGCCAGTATTGGGCTGCCAATGTGCATAATGAGAAGCAAGGTACCATGGGTATAGGCCGGACAGGGTGGCCTGGCCAGGGTGCATCTGCACAGGGCATAGGGCACTGACTGGGACATATTAGTGCCCGGCCACCACATACACAGACAGGATGACCTCAGTATGTCCTGCTGAGAGATCACTCTCACCCTGACTGTGCAGTGACCACAGCATGGCTTGGCACCCCCATAGTGCTATATGGCATTTTGCTCATGTGATAGGTATGGGTTTCCTTTGGGGCCCAATCACTGATTTAACTGCTTGCTGTGTATGCTGACATCTCAGTTCTGGGTGCATGCATCTCCACTGGGAGCATGCACTGTGGAATAACTAGCACACTGTTTGCAGCTGGTATGTGTCTTGATGGAGCAGCTTGTGGGGTGCAGTGGCTGATGACTTGCTGCAGGAGAATATCAGAGAGTGGTGGAGTGCAGCTTAGCATATCCAGGCCTAATGTCTGTCTGCTATTGTGTTATGGATGTGTACAGAGCTGCAATTGACTGCCCTGTAGGGTGTCTCTTCCCCAGTAGGACTGGGGTTGATGGTCCCCTCTACTGCCACCTCTGCAGGGAGGTGGAATGTGGATCTGTTGATGGGGGGGGGGGGGGTGTGCTGGTGCTGCTGCATGGCCCACCTGGGGGTCCATGGGGACTACACCTGACTGAAAAAGACAGAGATATCCAAGGTGTTTGTGCAGAAACTACCTCCCACATTAACACTGCTTTGGACCTCCGGCATGGCCTCTTTCAGCCATGCAGGATGTTGTGGACCTGGTCCTGGGCGCCTCATTGCACCCTCAGGGTGAGCACAGTACCTGCACAATGTGGCGGTGTGTAGCTACTCTGTGCCAGTAAAACACACGGTCAGTACCCCCTACCAGGCCGAGGTGGTGTGTGGGTGCACATGGTCACTTCCCTCTACCGGGCAGAGGTGCTGTGGGGGTGCATTGCACATCTTGTGTTAATCTGTGGACAGCTGATTTGCATGTGCAGTGCATCATGGGTATGGGTAGGCTAACCCTATCCTGGTGACCACAGCAGACTGTCTGTGTGGTGACGTGCATGCTCTCTGCAGCCAGCCAGGGGCTTGCTAGCAGCTATAGAGCTGTAGCCCAATGGCTACTGCACTGCTTCTGGAGCCAGAGGTCATGGGTTCAAACCCACAGTGGGGTTATTTGATAGGGTTGTCCAATGCATTATCTTTTTTTAATGTACATATTTTGATGCCAGCAAAAACACCCTCAGCGTACTGTACCCATAAGGTGCCTCTGAGGGTGCTTTATAGGGTGCCCTATAAGGCACCTTATGGTTCCCGTCCATATAAGGTGCACTATACGTTCTCCTGTGATGCAACCTATAGGGTGCCCTATAGGGGACATTTTAGGGTGCTGTGGCGGACTGTGCAGTTTATAATGTGCCCTATGGAGTGCCTTATACGGCACCTTCAATTACGGCACGTGAGGGCGTGTTCGCTGGCAGCAATTAATAACATAAATATAAAGTGCTGCAGGACAAAATATGTACAATGCAAAGCTGATGCCACAGCCAGCCTTACGTATTAGGCACACTGGGGAGCAAACCCATGACCCCTGTATCCGCAGTCAGTGCCTTAACCATTGTGCTCCACTGCTGTTCCTCCTTACCTGTCAGCGCACCTACGTATGCTTTTCATTCCTTAAACTGCACAGTGCTGCCATAAAAACCAGTACACTGACCTTGCGGTACCTCATACGGCACCCTCTAAAGCTCCCTATAAGCAACATTCTAGGGTGCCTTGGCTGACAGTGCACTTTAAAATGTGCCTTATAGGGCACCTGATGTTAACACACTTTGGGAGTGCGTTTGCTAGTTGTGGCAATTAAAATATGACTTAAATGCCTCCTAAAGCAATCTGCCCCATAATATGCTATGCCTCAGCTAGCCTTGTTCATTGGGCACTTTGGGGGTTTGAACTGCTGATCCCTGCACCATTGGTTAGTGTCTTAACCATTGTGCTGTGGTTCTGTTCCTGTGATTGCACATCAGCGCGCCGCCTTATGCCGCCCAATATTAACATGCCTCCTAAAACATTGGGGTGCCGCCTTATGCTGCCCATCATTTATATGCCTTCTATAATAATGCCTCAGCCAGCTGCCTACATTGGGCACTGTGGGGGATTGAACCCCTGATCCGTTGGTCAGTGTCTTAACCATTGTGCTGTGGCTCTGTTCTTCTTCCTACACATCAGCGCGCCACTTATACCGCCCAGTATTATACTGCCTCCATAGACATCAGCGCGCCGCCTTATGCCGCCCAGAATTAATATGCCGCCAAAAACATCAGCGCGCTGCCTTATGCCACCCAGTATTAATATGCTGCCATAAACATCAGTGCGCTGCCTTAGGCCGCCCAGTATTAATATGCCGCCAAAAACATCAGCGTGCTGCCTTAGGCCGCCCAGTATTAATATGCTGCCAAAAACATCAGTGACTCATACATTACCACCTCAGCCAGCAGTCTTTATTAGGTACTGTGGGGAATTGAACCCCTGGCCCCTGCACTGTTGGTCAGTGTTTTAACCATTGTGCTGTGGCTCTGCTCTTCTGTTTGCCTATCAGCATACCACGTATGCCTCCCGCGCAGCCATCTGATGCGCTAAAGTGCAGGGCGTACAAGGGCGCCGCGCACCTTAGCGCATATTTAAATTCTGGCTTTTCTTTTTCAGGACGAACCGCCCACTCCTTATATGGCACCCGCACTCTACCGCGGCCCGCACTTTACCGGGGTTTTAGTAAACATATCCCCTAGTTTGGATGAAACCTGGTGAACTTTTCCAGTGTTTGAAACATCAAGATCTAAAATATTCAAACCACTGTAAGGGAATTGATTAGTTGTTGATTGCTAGAGAGCCCTAGACCCAACTTTCCCGCCAGGACGTGCAGTCCCACAAGCCATCCGGGCCCGATTCCCCTTCTGACTCTCCTCATACATCCTGATTATCAGGATGGGGAGAGCCAGCAGGGGCGGGATCTGGGCGGAGCAGGGGAGGGCCAGCCCTGCAGGACAAACAGGGCCAATTCAGGTCACAGCCCTGTATGTCCTGTCAGGTCAAAGGGGATGTTTTGCTTATTCCACCTCAAAGGTGGAATAAGCAGAACTGACCCAGCAATTGGGCCCAGGGATTCCCCCCAGGGCTGGGGGGGGGGGTGTATCCACCACCCGATCCAGGCCATAGCTGGCCAGCCATGGGTCGCGCGATGGGAATAAGCGGGGGCCTAGCCGGGGCTGCTAAGGGAGCCTGCAGGGAAGATGTCCCCGCAGGCTTTCAGGGGCATGCTGGGCTGTCTTCGGGCCGATTCCGTGCACCGCAGGAACATTTTGTTCCTGCAGTCCAGAATTGGGTCGCAATAGACGGGGATGCTTGGGATCATCCAGATGGCCTGGACATCCACCTCTCTGAATTGGGCTCCACATGTAAAACATTTTCACTTTTCAAAAGTCTACATATTACAATTATCAGTGATAATGCTTTATCTGAAGGTTTTCACAAAGCAAAACTATAACATTTGCTGGCTTAAGTGCATAATAATGGCCATCTTATTTGTTGAAGTTCAAAACACTGAACACAGCCATTTCTCCTTTTATAATTTATGTTTGTTTGGGTTTTTTTGTTTGTTTTGGGATTGAAAAAGCCATCTTTTGTTTCATTTTCTCTGGGGTTTTATAGTTGGATATTTGTTTTTACATTTTGAATAAATTGACATCAGTCTGTTTTTTGTATGCATTACAGGCCTGATCATTGCCAAATGAAAACATATCTTTACAATTAAACTTTTTTTTTGGGAGGGGGGGTGGTAAGGGAAGTTGTTGTCTCAGCAGTTTCTTTTTGCCTGCTTTGGGTTTCCAACTGAATCAAAATTGGCTTCTACTGGACTGCAAAACTATGAACTTTCAATTGTAACTAGCTTAGTTCCCACTCCCTTTATTTTCATATCCCCCTCCCAACTCAGTTCAGGAGCTATAAACTGCTGGCCTGATATTTGAAAGGCATTTCCATGGTTTACAGCCCAGTGAACTGTGTAAATGCCTTAAAATGGGATATTCAATGGCATTCGGTTGCATACCGAGAGGAATTACCAGGAGAAAGGAGGAGGTATTAATGCCACTGTACAAGTCACTTGTGAGGCCTTACTCAGAGCATTGTATTCCGTTTTAGAGGCCATATCTCACAAAGGATATAAAAAGACTTGAAACGGTTCAGAGGGAGGTGACCAAATGATTTCGAGCCTGCGCCAGAAGACGTATGAGAGGAGACATGAAGACCTAAATATGTATATGCTAGAGGTGAGGAGGGACAGGGGAGATATGATACAGACCTTGAAATACTTAAAGGATATTAATGAACAAATAAACCTTTTTTAAAGATGGGGAAGCTATAAAACTAGAGGACATAACATGAAGCTGCAAGGGGGTAAACTGAAAGACAACATCAGGAAATACTTTTTCACTTTAAGGGTCGTGGATGCTTTTAATGCCCTCCCAATGGAAGAGGTGGGGGCAAATACAGTGACAGAATTCAAAATGGCATAGGACAGACACAGCGCATCCCTTTGTAACAACAGACTAAAATCAAAATGACCTTAACTGTCTCTGCTATCTCAACAAATAGGGGTGATCTGCAAGGAACGATGGGCACACCCATAAGCAAAAACATGGGGAAGGGGTGACCTGCACAGAGCAGCGGGTGCACCTACTCTTGCCACCTTACTGGCAGGCTAGATGGACCATATTGGCCTTTATCTGCTTTCATATACTATGGGGTAGATTCAGAGGGCCAAATAGCATGGTTGTACGTCCGGCTTGGACGTACAACCGCGAAGAGGCCCTGGATGCAATTCCAATCCCAGCACTCCCTGCATGTATAGAGGGTTTGTGCGGGAAGCACTGGATGGGAGTGGCTTATTCCACTTCAGAGGTGGAATATGTGCTGGGTGCAGGGGAGATCAGGCCCTGCAGCCCCCCAGATGTCATTGCGTGGCTGCGGTAGATGTCCTGCCACCCGATCCAGGTCCAGGCTGTTCCCTTCAGAGTGTTGGGTGGTAGAAAAAGGGCCTTAATTTGTGGGAGGGCATTTGCAGCTCAGTCTGGACATGCCGGTGCTATGGTGTCGGGTTGCCATGGCACCGGCACACCAGCCGAAGTACAGGGAGGGCTGGCTGTACAAATCCCGAGACATCCCCAGCAGCAGAATGCAGTGCATGCCAGTCCATCTATGTGCCCTGATTCTGCAACAGGGGGAATGTTTAGCTTCCGTGGTTGCAAAATTGGATGCAATTGGGGCCCATACAATTTTTGGATGTCCCGATGGTCCAGACGTGCACTGCACAGAATCGGCCTCCACATTACTATGTTACTATGTATGATTGAGACTGTAGAAATAACTAGTCAGAACCCGAACAATAACCAGGCTGTAGTTGCCTATCATCAGGCAAAAACGGATTACAGTGGACTTTCTTTGGAAGAAGCGATACGAGTCTGGAATATGTCTACAAGGTTTGACAACAGATAAGTTAGCTCCAGGATTACATGAAAGATTATGCCTAGGAAGGGAAAGTTATGATATAATTTTGGTCTTCATTTGTTGAAGCAACAAGTGCCACAAACAGAGCGAAGTTGGATTAAGAATCCAACTAAGGGGGAGCAAGAGATGGACGGGGGACCAAAATAGCATCGGAGAAAAATGCTTGGGTATAGAAGTTTGTTATTCCACTTACCTGTTTTCTGATGTGTAGGAAGAGAAAACCCCAGCTATAATTCTCCAGGTGGGGTCAGTCTTTATGTAAGGTCTACACGACCCTTGAGGACTATGACATTTTCCCAAGTTAAGGGGGACAGTGGCTTTGATTGAAGCAATAGGACAATAGGAGTGCCCACTGAGAGGAGCACTAAAAGGACATTGCTTAGCCCTGAAGAAAGAGCAGCCCCCCTCCTCCTGCAACCCAGCTGTGCCCTTACAGGTAGTGCTACAGCAGATTTTGTAAGTGGTGATCCTTGTGAGATGTTCACAATATGGAAGAGCAACTTTTTCACCTGTGGACTAGGGCAGTGCTTCCTAACTACTGTGCCAGGGCACATTGGAGTGCCTTGGAAAAATCCTTGGTGTGCCTTGGCAGGGACAGCTAAAGATGTGATTAGTCATGAGCTCATGAGGCCTCATTTAAAATGTACAGCACCCATGAAAAATAGCCATCTGCTTCCTGTTCCAGCCCAAGTAGAACACAGAGACCAGGAGAGATAGAGCAAAGAAGATCTAGCCTGCCTCTTCATCCACCCCTCCCCTCCCGTCATTCCAGGCCAGCATGATAAGAGTGTGACTGACTCCAGATCAAAGTAGATCCCCTACTACCCCTGCTTCAGTTCTCTCTTTTCTATTCTAGATGTAGGCAAATAACTTATTTTAGGTTAGTGATTGTAATATATGATCTAGTAGCTGTAAGCTCCCAAGAGTAAGCTGGATGCTCTGCAAACCATGTAAATGCTTTGGAAAATGCCCCCAACAACTCTTAAGGTGGTGGTTTGGGTCCTGCCATGAGGTCAACTTACCATCCATTCTTTTTTCTGTCAAAGATAGTAGACAAATGTTATTTTCAGCTAACTGAATATCAGGCTCTGCACCTCTATCATTCTGACTTTGGAATGGATTACAGAACTGAAAATGACTATTACAAAGAGATGCTTTGATAAGGGTAAAGATGGACTGTTCATATTTCTAGATATGCTGGCAGTATTTGATACACTTAACCATGAGTTGCTTTTGAGGATATTAGGCAACAGTGGTATACTCATAAGTGGATAAGTACTGGCATGGTTTACTTCTTATTTGAAGGACAGGACCTATAGTGCAGAGTGTGGGGAGAGGGAGGGAGGAGAGTTTCCTTGGGAAGTGATATCTACATGTGGGGTTCCCCAGGGATCTGTACTCTCTCTGATCCTGATCAATTTGTTCATGACTCCGCATGTCTGGCTGGTGGAGCAATTTAATATGCCATATATATGGGGGGTTTTTATTAAATCTTGATATACCTCCTTTTGCTGGTTAGGGCAACAAAGCAGTTTACAGCTCAATGCTATATATTCAGAAAAGAAAAGAAGTACAACATTTTACAGTAAAAGATAGTAATAGTAAAAAAAATAAATAAAACAAAATAGTAAGTTCCTGGAATGAGATGGCTGCAAGCACCCAGAACAGTCAAACCTGATCCATAAATGCAGACTTGGGACATTTTCAAGACCACTGAATTTTTTAAAGGATGATTCAATACAAATTTCAATCGGTAAAACATTCCAAAGGCAGGAGATTTAAAAAAAAGGTGACATGCCTAGTAGACTCAAGTCTAGCTTTAGACACTGAAGGGATCATTAAAAGATTTCTACCTTGTGATTGGATCAGTGGCATAAATTCTATCTAAGCAGCCCCTGCAGTGCGTGAGGGGTGGGGGGGGGGGGCAGGGAATAAAACAACTATAAGGGTCCCTGTTATGCATATGTGAGCAGGGAAGAGGAGAGTTTTTAGAGGGAACCTGTAAGGGGTGTAAAACCCCAGTGCTGATTCAAATCTGGGTCTTTGGCTCCACTGTCACTGCATCACAGAGATGGCCCCATAGCCATTGTACCAAAGGGTGGTGTCTCAGACATTTGGTTGAGCATCTAGGAGAGGAAGGAGAAGTGGTACAGCCCTGTGTTCCAGTTGGTAAGAGCTCAAGGACTTGGACTGGAATAAGGAGTCAAGAGGCTATGAGTGATTTGTTGAAGTTTCTTTTTGTTACCTGATAATTAATGCTAATTTTTTGTAACTGAGGATTTATTGTGAGTGACACTGAATCCTTAAAGTCAAATTCACCAGATTCAGAGCCAATTTCTGTACTGGACCGAGTTCTTTTACAGTGGTGAGAGTGCTAGAGAGACAGAGTACACTAGGGCTCCAAGGAATATCCTGGCCTTGCCCCAAAAATCCTATCAAAATGCAGAGTCAGACTTAGCAGGGGAGATCTGAAAGGAACATACAACCTGATAGAGGTTACATGGGCATAAATGGTTTAACAGAGTGCATTCTGTGAAGAGCTTAAAATGTTCCATGAACTGTAGCAGAAGTCCGTTAATCAAAAGACAAATCCGATTCCAAAATAGCTCCTGAGTCAAAGAGTCTACCAGTGGTATTGGTGCCCCAACTATAAATGAGAGAGTAGGATGACATGAACTATCTGTGAGCCATAACGCTTGGGATTTAATCTTAACTGATGCTTGGAGGGCCATAGGGATGCTACATCTAAGCAGGTGTTAATAGGAGTCAGGTTCAGAGCAGTTAGGGAGTTATGAGTCACCAGCAAGATATAATCCGTATAATGAAAATTTCTAATCCCATGGCCCTGAAAGATTGTTGCAAAAATATTAAAAGAGCAGTGGGAATAAACTAGAGCCCTGTGGCACCCTGTAGCAAAAATAATTTGGAGGTGAAATAGGGAGAAACTCTAACAAAACTCTAAGGGGTATGTTTACTAAACTGCGTTAGTGCAAATCGCGTTAGGAGCCGCGTTAGTGAAAGGAAAGCCATAAAAGGACATGGGCGGGACATCGTAATGACTAACGTGCATTCCAAAAACTAACGAGCGTTACAGGGCGCCGTGGCGCGTTAATCATATGAAGGCGTATAGACACAAATCATTGAAACAGAGCTGTAGCACAATGGTTAGTATACTCACAGCTGTTACAGGCAGCATGGGTTCGAGTCCCCAGTGTTCCTAACACAGAATGCTGTCCCAGGCAGCACCCTGTACATTAATTAGGGAATGAGGAGACATGTTTTTCTTTACGTTCAGTAGTTAGTGAAACACACTCTCGCAGTGCGCATAGCCATGTACGTTGGTACATGCGTTGCTACGGGCGTAGGTACGTGCGTACAATCGTGCGTGGGTACGTGTGTTTTTACCAGCATGGGCACCTTATAGTACAGACACTTTAGGGTGTCTTGCACCTATGCACTATGCTAACAGATGTACGTGTGATGGCCTATGGTTTATCAGAGCCTGAGAACAGGCGCTGGATCTTCCCAGGGTTGGATTGTGCCAGTCACACCCATGATGCACTTCACATGCAAATCAGCTGTCCACAGATACACACCATGGGGAATGCACCCCCACATCACCTCGGCCTGGTAGGGGGAAGTGACCATGTGCACCCCCACAGCACCTTGGCCTGGTAGGGGGTACTGACCGTGTGTTGTACTGGCACAGAGTAGCTACACCCCGTCACATTGTGCTGGTACTGTGCTCACCCTGAGGGTGCAGTGAGGCGCCCAGCACCAGGTCCACAGCACCATCCATGGCTGAAAGAGGCCATGGCGCAGATCCAAAGCAGTGTTAATGTGTGAGATAGATAGTTTCTGCACAAACACCTTGCAGTCAGGCGTTGCCCCCCATGTACACCACCCCCCCCCCCCCAGCACCAAGGGTGGCAAACAGGGTCTCCTAACAATAGATCCACCTTCTACCTCCCTGCAAAGGTGGCAGTAGAGAGGAACATCAACCCCAGTTCTGGTGAGGAACAGACACCCCACAGACAGACATCAGGCCTGGATATGGTAAGCTGCACCCCACCACTATCTGATATACTCCTGCAGCAAGCACATCAGCCACTGCACCCTGCAAGCCACTCCATCAAGACACATACCAGCTGCAAACAGTCTGCTAGTTAGTCCATAATACATGTGCCCAGTGGATATGCATGCACCCAGAACTGGGATGTCAGCATACACAGCAAGCAGATAAATCAGTGACTGGGCCCCAAAAGGAAACCCATATCTATCACATGAGAAAAATACTATATAGCACTATGGGGGTGCCTAGCCATGCTGTGGTCACTGCACAGTCAGGGTGAGAGTGATCTCACAGCAGGACATACTTAGGTCACCCTGTCTGTGTAGGTGGTGGCCGGGCACTAAAATGTGCCTGTCACTGCCCTATGCCCTGTGCAGATGCACCCTGGCCAGGCCACCCTGTCTGGCCTATACCCATGGTACCTTGCTCCTCATTATGCACATTGGCAGCTCAATACTGGCAACATTGCTGGCAGTGTGGGCTGTGGAAGGTGTTTGCAGCCACCACACACTGGATAGACAGACAGCCACCCCCACACCTATGCCAGCATTGTGCAACTATAGAGGTGTTCAGCAGCCATACCCACCACACCAGTCCTGGGCACAGTTCAGGCATGGATATTGTACGCAAGACTGTTGGGGGTCACACCCCATGGTGGTACGCACTGTCAGAGACCAGACCTGCAGCACACACCACAGACAGCAAAATGATTGTTATGGTGGAGCTCACTGAGCAAACTGTGCTTAATGTAGGAATTGATATCTGCCAGTTATCACAGGAAACGTTTGATAGCTGTGTACCATTTACCCAGGTGTTGGGTGGCATTGCTAAGGTATGCAACTGCTAGTATTGGGAGATACAGGCAGGGCCCAATGTCCTGCTTCTCCAGGAGGCATTGGCCAATGGGGCCTGTGGGTGTGTCTGGCCCTGTTGGCTGCTGCTTTATGGCAGAGTTCCCCAACTCCAGTCCTGGTGTTACAAACCTGTTCGGGTTTTCATGCTGTCCCTCATAAATATGCATGAGCTACATCTGCATACCATGGGGGTGGTGCATAGATATGCAGCACAGGCATCTTTATTAGAGGCAGCATGGAACCTGAAAGGTGTGGGACCCTCCAGGACTGCAATTGCGAGACTCTGCTCTGGGTAATGCGCCTGTTTCTGATGTCTGTGTTTGGTGTGGTATAATATAGGCGTATTAACCATGCGTATGTTCTCTGCAATAAAGGGGTGTCTTTACTATCACTGTTTAGTGGTGGGTAAAACTATGGGGACTGGGTTGGCAGGAGCCCCAGCTGGGATTTGAACCTGTGACCCTCTGGTCTTACAAGCACTGGCTGTGTCTGTTACACCGCACTGTGGCCACAGAGATGGTGCAGTCCCTGGAGTTATTAAAGCGGCCTGAGGAGTCAGAAACCCTGCTCTGCACAGGTTTACTGTGGGCTCATTTACCTTGTATGGAGACAAAGGTGCACATACACCTCATAACAGACCTCAAGAAAAGGGGCAAGCACCCATAACCAAGCTGGGCAACAATGATATCATTGGGCAACATTACACACCACTCCCAGGAAAGCTCCATCACAATGAAATGATCTTTGAAAGGGTCTACGGAACGTAGACCCTTCCAAACATCATTTCTTTCTTTGGTGCTTTCCAGGGAGTGTTGTTCATTGTTGCCCATTGCTATCACTGTTGCCCAGCTGAATTGTGCTTTTTACAATGTTTCTTGTGGTCATTCTTAAGGTTTTATGCGATGTTTTGGTCTTTGCATATGTATCACACTGCTCACGTTTTGTTGGTTTCCCCGGTTTTGCTGTACATTGCTGACGGAAATAGTTTCTCTTCCCTTTAATATGCCTTTAACGACAGGTTTTCATTCGCGTTGGAATTGAGCTCTGAAATTCAGCGCGTTAGTATGAGGGGAGCCTCTCCCCGCCCACTCTCCGCCCATTGACCCCTTCTCTCCGCCCACTCTCCACCTTCCGCGCTGTTTTAACGCGCCGCGGAGGTTTACGATCGTTAACTGCGGTTAACGCGCGTAAAGTACGTTTAACGATCGTTAGCATGTCAGAATGCACGTTCAGACATGCTAACGATCATTAAACTACTTTACGCGCGTTAATCACGATTACCGCACTTTAGTAAACATCCCCCTAAATGTAAGATTCCCTAGAAATTATGAAAACCAGTGCAATACCTAACCATCTATTTTTTTAAATTTATTTATTTATTGAAATCCACATAGTACAGATCATGTAAAACAAAATACATAAACGGGACTTCTGGTGTTTCTCATCCTCCAATCTAAGTTACCTCAGCAGATCAGTCATACAAATACAGCATTCACAATTTTTCTCCCCTCCTCCCTCCTCCCCCCTCCCACCATCCCCCACCAATTGCCTCATCCCAGCAGTCTCTCCCTTTATCATCCCCTCTCAGTAAACATACACAGTGATTACAACACCCTTCTTATTTCATTAGAATCCCATTCCCCTATCCCTTACCCCATCCATTCTCCAGGCCTCCTCAACCCAATTGAAGCACTTCATTTCAGACACAGAGCCTCAATATCTGAATATATGGCTCCCATATCAGCAGGAATGAGGCCCAACATTGAGTACTTCCTCTAGCCGCCCTCCTCTCCATGAGCATCAGCAGGTGAAAGCTGTTACGCCATTCCCAAAATGTGGGACCAGACGTTTCCCTCCACCTATGAAGTATCAGTCCTTTACCCACCAGACATGCCTTCCTGACTATGAGGCGTTCCCATTTCCCTTTCGGGTGCAGTGGTCCAAGCTGATCTAACACCACAAGCGCTGCCATCAAGCGGATTTGTTGCAGTACAACCCTGCTCATAAAATTAGCTATCCTCTTCCAGTACAAGAAAACCGCAGGACATCCCCACCACATATGTCCTAAGTCTGCCAAGGGGCAGGGGCATTTTGGGCATTTGCCCATCTCCGTGAGATGGGAACGTAACGCCCGTCTCAGAGAGAAGTGTGCCCATAGGAGGCATTTAAACTGCACCTCCCGCCAGTGGGCTCCCCCCACCAACTCCACAATCCTACTCAAGGCCTGGAGGAGTGAATCAGGAGGCACCAACACATTCAACTCTCGGGCCCACAAAGCCTCTTCCATCCCATAGTCAGACAAACTACTATAGCCATCTAACCATCTTTTCAACTGCGCAATTGAGGGCGGCGACTCCTCTCCTAGTGCAAAAAACTCTAGTATCTGTGTCGATCTTTCCACCCACAATGCATCCCATGGGATGGAAGCCACATAATGAGAGAGCTGCACGTAAGCGAAATAATGTTGATTACTTAGGCCATACTCCTGGCGCAAAATCTCCCAAGACTTGCACTGCCCCGTTTGATCTACAATATGTCCAATATTTCGCATACCCAGTCTCCTCCAGAGTGCAAATGTCAGCGTTTCTGATCCTGGTGTAAACCGAACATTTCCCTGTATTGGAAGCCAGCTCGAAACCCCTGGTGGTTCACACCAGAGCCTATTCAAATGTTTCCACGTCCACCGTGCCGGGCAAATCAGTTCACTACTAAGCACTCCACCAGGAAGGAACCTACTTTCCTGGTGCAGCACTGCTAATAGGGTCTGCGAGGATACAAAGGCCTCCTCCAGCGCTCTTGGGGTATACACCTCTGTATTCCCTAGCCAATCTCCTAAATGCCGAGCCTGGCATGCCATCTACCATCTATTTTAATCTCCCTGAATTGGTTCACAAGCATGGCACTTTGTGGAGGAGTGGCCTAGTGGTTGGGGCAAGGTACTTCGGGCCGGAAGGTCGGGGGTTCAAATCCCACTAGAGGACAGCAACCTTGGGCCAGTAGGACTGGGGTTTCTAGTCCCTCAGGTGCTCCTTGTAGTCTTGGGCAAGCCACTTAACCCTCCATAGCCCATGTTCCCTGTAAAATAGTTCTCTGTGTGCTGTGCTTTCCTGTCTAATCAATGTGTTTATACCTCAAAAATTTCCTGTCATGATTTGACAATTTCCAATCTGTAATCAAAAACCGCTGCTGATCGCTGGAAGTAGCGGTATACAAATGTATACTAAATAAATAAATGGCCCCATCAAAGCAAGGTTGGCACCCTAAGCAAGCCTTATGCCCCCTGGCTGCAAGAATCTATTGTTTAGCTTTGAATACCCTGTTCTTTGCCACCTCCCAGAAGCTTCAGTCCTAGGCGACTACTTAGTTTGCCTGATGGTTGGGCCAGCCCTGCACCAAAGGCTGCTGAAAAAAGTCAACTACTATGAACAGAGCTACATGTTTGGCATCCAAAAAGCTATATATCTCTCAATTAGCAAGGCAGTAAGTGGAATTTTGATGCAATGACCAATCTGAAAACCTGATTGCTGGAGATGAAATATATCAGTATTTTCCACAAAGTCAGCTAGCTAAAGATAGACTGCCTTTTCACTCCATTTTGATAGACAGTGTAAGCCAGATTGGAAACAGGTCAATAATTTTCTGTCAGTATGGGGCCCGATTTTCAAAGGCATTTACATGGGTAACTACCCGTGTAAATGCCTTATCTGGGATTTTCAAAAGGCAACTACTGTACACGGGTAGTGCTCTTCAAAAATCCTAGATGAGTCCCTAACACGCCCAGATACTAGGTGTTTTTCCTCGCCTATCTTTCAGGTGCAGGGGCTAAGCGGGTAGCATTGAAAAATTGGTGCTACCCGAATAGCTCCTGCAGCTTCTGGGTTGTTTGGCGAGACCCGGATTTTCTATGCTGGGGCTGCCTATGACCCCGGCATTGAAAATCTGGGTTAGACGGATGGCGGGCAGGCGGGCTATGCTCCAATGTGGTGCAAAGCAACATCCAGATGAAAATGGGGCCCGTGATGTCCAAATTTGCTTTATTTTAAAACAGTCTTAAGAGAAGTAGGATAAGTACTAGTGGAGAGATTGATTAATGATTGCAAGAATAAAAGGATTAAGTTCAAGCCCAGCATATTTTAGCCTGCGTGAAGATAATGAATTGAAGAGACAAGTAGTTCTAGTAGAGAGGATACATTTACCCTGAGGGGCGGAGCTTGCCACGAAGCGTGATGGCCGCCTAAAGAACTAGCTCCTGCATTGCATAACGGAATCCACCCCTTCTTCCCGATTACCCGGCCGGTAAAAGATTTAATTCTGGTGGTAGTGCATAAGAGGATGGCGTCGTTAAAGCCAGCTAAGTTGGAGTTTCCGCCATCCACGGGCCAAGCTCATAAGCGCCTAAAACATGATGCGGCCTCCCCGCAAAAAGTGAAACCGGAAAAGGAGCCAGAGGATGGCATTCGGGAGATCCTCACGGAGCTGAGAACCATGAAGGAGATGATGGAGAGCAATGGGGAAACACTATCCCAAATGCAGGAGGAACTGCATGCGGTTCGTGAGAAACTGAGCGGCATGGATGGTCGATTGGTGAAAGTTGAGGCCTTGGCTCAGAAGCACGAGGGCATGGTCTCACAGATAGGCCCTCTTGTAAAGAGAGTAAACACGCTAGAAGCGCAGCTGGAAGAGCAGAGCAACAGGTCACGGAGAAGTAATGTGTGGGTTATTGGACTCCCGGAGGGAGTTGAAGGAAACGATCCGATTAGCTATATGGAAAAGATCATACCCGAACTCCTCCAAATTAAATTCTTGGCCCCCTTTGAAATTGAGAGGGCGCATCGGGTCCCCATAATGAGTACAGTGCAAGCGAAGCGACCGCGGCCTATGCTGATCAAGATCCTGAGATATCCCCAAGTTTTGCAAATTATGCAAGCGGCAAAACAGAGGAGCTCCATGCAGATAAATGGTAATAAGATTGCCTTTTTTCCAGATTTATCTAAAAAGACAGTAGACCGGCGTCGAGAGCTACTTGACTGTCGGCCTCTGCTACAAAAGATTCAAGCGCGCTATGGGCTATTCTACCCAGCTAAAATGCGAGTCACCGTGGACAATGTCACCAGAAACTTTGATAATGCAGCAATGCTACGTTCTTTCCTGCTGGACTACTCCCAGATGGAGGTTAGCCGCTGATTACGTGTGCTCGACGATTTACACTACAGAGCTCATGAGCCCCGCGCCACAGGAGCCCGGAGGAGTCGGTATGCCCTGTCGGGCTATGTCTGGAGGAGACGGGTGATGCTGGGCCTGCAAAGACTTAAAGGTCCCACAACATTAAACCCTTAGTTGCATTGTTTGATTGTATTTTTAGTTGTGGGAGGCATAGTAATAAATGTGTTTAATTGGATGCCGGCCCATGATGTGGGTCCGGCAATAATATGATCCTATATAACTGAGTACGGGAAGTGCTAAAAGGAAGGAGGGGACGGGAATGGGTTGTGTTGGGGATAATTGCAGGGGGGTGGGACTGGGTGGTCTGACTGCGAAGGGGGAGTACTCCACCACACAAGGGGATCTGTTGTTAATGGTTTGGTATGTTATATGGCTATGTGTACAATGGATTGACGGCAATGAATGTATGTTTTGTAAGCACTTGGCGATGTATGTGACCCCAGTGATCTTGGCAAGTTAACGAATGGCTAAGAGTGGACTTAAATTTCTGTCATTAAATGTTCAGGGCATCAACAATCCCATTAAACGCACGAAAATCTTACTGTACTGCCAGAAGCAAGGTGCTGATATTGTATATTTGCAAGAAACACACTTGACCCTAGCTGAGTCCTGTAAGGTGCAGAGTGGTGTATATCAGAATATATTGGCATCTCCCGCGTTAAAAAAGAAGGGTGGCATTATCATCCTTATTCGTAGAGCTCTGCAGCCCATAGTTCGGGAGACCAGGATAGATCCCGCCGGCAGATGGGCCAGGGCACAAGTGCAGATCGGACCCGAGGAATATTTCTTGATGGCCATATACGGCCCTTATAATGAAGATCCGACATTCTTTCAGCGACTTGCGACTGAAATGAAGATGCCAACTTCTGTACATATGGTGATCGGGGGAGATTTTAACATGATTAAGGACCCCCTGCTAGATCGCACCCCTTACCGTTCTCAAAACAAACCCAGATCGTTTGGAGTATTACAGGGATTGATGGAGACCTTTGAACTTGTCGACCCATGGCGCCTTCTACACTCCAGTGCTCGGGAATATACGTACTACTCCATGCCGCATCAAACACAAACCAGACTTGACTATTTTCTCATACCTAAACTACTGCTACCGCGGCTCACAAGTGCAGAGATTTTGCCTAAAACCATTTCGGATCATGCTGCAGTAATTTTGACGCTGGGGGACCAAGTCAGTGGGAAGTCGAGTGTGAGATTCCGCATGGATACAGCCTGGCTAGCAGATGCGACGTTTGTAAATCATATGCGTACCTGTATAGATACGTATCTGGCTTGTAACAAAGTTGGCGATACGGCCACGTGGGCCTGGTGGGAAGCCCTCAAAGCGACCCTTAGAGGTTATATGACCACCTACGATATCCAACAGAAGAAGTTGAGAAAGAAGAAGTTGATGGACTTGCAGATTTCAATAGGGGCCGGGGAGAGGCTTCTTGCCCGGAATGCTGACCCGCAGATTCTGCTTAGGCTGCAATGCTTGCGATATCACTATAATGCTATTCTGAGTGAGGAAGCCCAGCTCCAACAGCGTGTGCAACGCAGTATTTATCACTATGAGAGTAACCGAGCCAGTCCCCTCTTAGCAAGATCTCTGAGAGCGAGTCGGCCGTCTCGGCGTATCGCGGGCTTATTAGATGCGCAAGATCACTTGTTAGTGAAAGATGATGATATTTTGGAGAAGTGCAGAGAGTTCTACCGAGATCTATATAAGTCTGAAGTAACATGGAATGAGGATGCCTTCCAACGCCTGACAACCAATCTCCAGGGACCCAAACTAACTCAACAGCAGACGGAGATGCTGGAGACCGAGATCACCTGTGCTGAAATCGATGCAGCAATGCATCAGCTGGCTAAGGGGAAGGCGTGTGGTCCCGATTGCATTCCTTTGGAATTTTATCTCACCTTTTCTGCTCTTCTAGTCCCCGAGCTGCAAACTTACTACAGTCACTTGTATGAGGAACATCCTGAAACAGGTGCGCTCGCTGAGGCCACTATTGTCATACATCCTAAACCGGGCAGAGACCCTCAACGAGTTGAGAATTATCGACCCATATCTCTTCTCAATTCGGACTATAAAATTTATGCTAAAGTCCTGGCCAACAGACTAAACAAAGTACTGAGCTCTCTCATACATCCGGATCAATCCGGCTTTATGTCCGGACGATCGACAGTCGATAATGGGCGGCTGCTGGCTCATGTGTTATTGGAGTCCCACAAAGCCACTTCTCCCATTGTTGGGCTGGCCTTAGATGCTGAGAAAGCCTTTGACAGGATAGAATGGGCCTTTCTCTTCCGATCTCTGCGGTGGTTTGGTTTTCAAGATCGCTTCCTGAAACGTGTTCAGTTGTTGTATACCCAGCCCACTGCGCGGATATTCGCAAATGGGGTGCTATCATCTACCTTTCAGCTATACCGGGGCACCAGGCAAGGATGCCCACTGTCACCATTGCTCTTTAACCTTGCCCTTGAGCCGTTAACCATATGCATACGGCAGCAGGACCACATCAGGGGAATTGAGATTCATGGACACCAGTACAAGCTGTCGGCATATGCGGATGACTTACTCATATTTGTCGAACCACAGTCTCTTGACACATTACTACGCACTATAACATCTTACTCGGAAATCTCTGGATACAAACTGAATCTCACTAAAACAGTTGTAATTCCGCTAAATCACCTGGTCACTGAGGATATGATGGACAAGTTCCCGTTTAAAGTGGAAACGAGTCACTTTAAATATCTGGGAGTTGACTACAGTACTACTCTCCCAGAAACTGCACTGCGCAATGAGATGCATTGTGAGAAGCTGGTGCGAGAGTGCATTCACAAATGGAATCCCCTTCATTTGACGTGGTGGGGCAGACTCGAGACTATAAAGATGGTGATTGTTCCTAAAATCAACTATATCTTAAGTATGATACCAATCTTATTCTCATCACGCTTTTACAGGGCAGTGGGTCAGCTCTTACTAACCTTCCTATGGCGCAATAAAACTCCCCGAATAGCGCACTGGAAACTTAAGATGGCTAAGAAATACGGTGGAGTGCAATTCCCAGATTTCTACTGGTATCATGTGGCTGCCCTACTGTGCCATGGCTGCCACTGGAGTGATGAAGAGCCAGGCCCTGAAGGACCACATTGGCTACGTATAGAAGCTGCAGCCTGTAAGCCACTCCCACTGTCTGCCTGTATTGGGTCTGCAAGCCTCAAAGGGTGGAAATCTAATGCAGTTGTCCAAGCAACGCAACAGGCATATCAGCTACTCCAGACTTCAGTCGCGGATTGGAAAAGACACACAGCTGAAACTCCTATCTGGTTAAATCCTGGATTTAAGATAGCCGGGGAATGTTTTATATGTCCTCTCTGGCTCCAACATGGGATTTACACCCTTGGGCACTTGATCATAGGGGGTCGCTTTAAGACTTATCCAGAGTTGCAGCAAGAGTTTGGTCTTCCCAATTGTGGACTGTTCCAATGGTGTCAGCTGCGCCATTGTTTGGGGAAAGCCGAAGTGACGCCTGTAGGACTACCTGCTTCTAGCTCGTGGAAGATGAAAATCGCAGATTTGCGGGAAGGACCACGGATTGTCTCAAAAATAGTCTCCATTCTACGAGAGGGACAGGCCAGGAAGTGTACGAGTGTGCAGTCCATCTGGGAAGAGGAAGCGGGTTGCATGGAGGGTTTGGACGATTGGAACCATTTTTGGCAGTCTCAGATTAGGATATCGTGCTCTGCCTCTTTAATGCAAACGCTCTTTTTTCTGGCACATCGGGCCTATATGACCCCGGTGAAGGTCGCGAAATGGCAGAGCCCTCCCAATAACCTGTGCTGGTCGTGCAATGCAGAATCTGGCACACTAGAACACATGCTATACGCCTGTCCAAAGTTGAAAAGATACTGGCGACAAGTCTGGGAGAAAATTGCCCTTTTGCTGGGACTGCATGTTCCTCTAACATTCCGAATACTTATCTTCCGCTCAAGAGCAGGAATACCGGGTCTGTCGAAAGACGACCATCCCATATTAGACTTGCTCCTGGGACTCGCCTTGAAAACCCTGATGAGTCACTGGAAAAACTTTGCTGCTCTAACTTTTGAACAATGGTGGAACTTGTTATGCGCCCACCGCCTCTATGATCACCTTTATGTTAAACAGCATCCTTATCTCTCTGCTCGACTGCTAAAATGGCATGCCCTGGATTCCAAGATTATACCTAACTAACGGGGTTAGACTCTGGGAGTCAGCATGCATCGCCGAGTGCTCTGATATAAGTTATCGTATATATTCCTATTCTAACCATAAGTGACACATAAGCTAGGATGTCTGTATATATATCCATATTGATTTATGTCTGTCACTACACAATGTACTTCATAGCCAGTGTTGGTTGTTATGGTGCTTTTTGTTTTTTTTGTCTGTTTAAGAATTTGTAAGAATTTGTTGTATATGTATGTGATGAAAAGGATAAATAAAAAATTAAAAAAAAAAAAAAAAGAGAGGATACATTTACCCAAAGAAAAATCAGTGATTCAATTAAAGGATGACCAGAAGATGGAAGTCGGAATGAGAGATGGCGCTAGTTATCAGCTGTCTTCTCAGAAGTGACAAGCATACTACTTGTGAGAGGGTGAGAGCACTGATGATGATGGGCTAATATAACTAATACTAGCCTGAATGTTCTCCACTTTCTTTATAAAATAGTTTATTGTTTATTTACATTTGATATACCGCCCCCCATTACATCGGGGCGGTTTAAAATAAATAAAAGTAAATAAGAAAAGGAAAAGAAGTTACAATAACCTAATAAAAAGGAAAGAAAAGAACAGAAAAAGGAAAATAGAAACAGGATTAAGTAACAGTAAGAACAGAAAGATTAAGAATTAAGGAGGAAGATTAAAAGCAGAGGAGAAGAGGTGAGTTTTGAGAAGACAGTGGAATTTAGAATATAGTCGGAGGGTGGTGGGTAGGGAGTTCCACAGGGAGGGACCAAGGTAGAAAAATGCTGACTGTCTGGTTGAATGGAGGTGAGCCTGTGAGAGAGAGGGGAGGTGCAGACGATTAACATGAACAGATCGGAGACTATGAGTGGGAGTGTGGAAAGTGAGTAGATCGGATAGATATTGAGGTCTATGAAGATAAATGGCCGGATATACTAAAGTAAGAATTTTGAATTGGATATGGAAATTTAACGGTAACCAATAGAGATATTGCAGGATTGGAGTGATGTGATCACGGGGGGGAAACATGTAAGATCATCCGAGCTGTGGTGTTTTGCAATAACTGTAACCAATGACATTGATATTGAGGAATGCCAGCATAAATGACATTACAGAAATCCAACTAGTGATGATCAGGGAGAGGAGAAGAGTGGTGAGGGCTTGAGATGATAAAAATGGCCTGATGGCACAAATCTGCCTAAGGCAGAAGAAAGAGTGTTGAGAGACCTGGGAGATATGATCATTGAAAGTAAGGTTGCTGTCAAGAAGGACGCCTAAATAGCGAAGCCTAGAGACTAGGGAGATTGGGGTGCCTGAAAAGGAGGGAATAAGCAACAGGGTGGTGGAACTGTGAGAAAACCAGATGGCAGCAGAAATATTAAGAATAAGACAGTTTGAGGAGAGCCATGAAGAGACCAAGGACAAACAGTTATTGAGAGGAGTGATGTCAGGGTGAGAAGAAGATGTATGATACAGAAGGAAAATATCATCGGCGTAGTAGTATCCTGAGATGCCGGATTGTTGGATTAATAGCACTAAAGGGGCCAAAAATATGTTGAATAGTAAGGGGGCCAGTATTGAGCCCTGTGGGACACCGCAGGTGAGAGAGAAATTATCTGTGGTAGAGTTGTCCAAGTCTACGGCAGTTGGAACATTTAAAGAAATTTGATCAGGGTAAAGTCCAGTGTAGAAAGCTTGGATAATACTGAAAAAAGGGCTTTAGACTTATTATTGCTAATCATTTACTAGCTATGTATTGTATGAGTTCTTGGCTTGTTTCACTTTATACTTACAAGAATGATAGAGCTCCATGCAAGTCAATTTTGCAGAAGGGGTGTCTTCCTTATGCCAGATTTTTTCTGCTCACGTTACTTGATGTTTTAACAACAAAAGTCCAGGACGTAGTGGCTCAGTGCTATTGAGTGATTTATTCAAGACAACATTCCAATCATCAATCTCCTCATCAATAGAGAGTAAGTCAAAATCCGAAGCGTATGATATCCAATTGTTCATGGAGGTTGATACTGATGTCTCAAAAGATACTGAAAATGTAAACAACAGTTTAGATGCTCTTTGGGCATGGTTTTAACAGACTGTTAGACATTCAACCTAATTCAAACAGAGCTTATGAGTCAGCTGCAGTGGCCATTACTTAACAAATACTCCATGGCTGGCTTCAACATTATTGGCACCCAAAGAGTGTAGAGTCTGGATGTTCTGATAGATCAAGACCTCACAAAGATACCACAGACTTTAACTGTCTTTCAGGCTTTATCTGGATATGAATGATCTGAGGAAGGTGGTTAAAGCATTGGTTATATCCAAAACTGATTACTGCTATACTATGGTATCTCTGGTGTGACGCTGAAGCATCTCCAAAGGTACAAAGCGCTGCAGTGGGACTAATTGTTGTCACTAAAATGCTTGAATCCATCATGCCTATTGTTTTTTGGGCTTCATTGGCTTTTATTGGAGTCAAATATTCTGTTTAAAATCTTTACATTAGTCTTCAAAGAGCTTGTGTTATGGCATCCAGCTTATCTAGCAGCATCTTTTGGTTAAACATGAGCTGGGAAAATCTTTAAGGTCCCAGACCAACAGTTGACAGTTTCTTCTCCATACGAAATTCATTCAAGGACAACACAGAAAACAACTTTTAGGCATTTAGGACTATATCTTTGGAAGTCCTTACCACCAGCATTCCAGGCAGACATTTGATATTTAAAGTTTCAGACATTAGAAGCTGTTTTGAGCATGTATTTGAGAGTTGGGGGCATGTTTACTAAACATTCTTATCGTGCGGGGCCGCGGTAGTGTACCTGTGCCATATAAGGAGTGGGCGGATCAGGCTGCCAAAAGAAAAAAACCGGGAGTAAGCAACCGGACGTGTGCGCGTCACGGTAATGTGCGGGGTCGACATTAGCGCGCCAAAAGGCAAAGTGGCGCGCTGCCGGGTATAGAAAACACCCAAGCCGTAGTACAACGGTGAAGACACTGACCAATAGTGCAGGGGCCATGGGTTCAATCCCCCATTGTGCACAACGACAAAGGCCAGCTGAGACAGCAACTGTAATGATTAAAATTATTTTAGGAGGCAAATTAATTTTGAACGGCATAAGGCGGTGCACAGTTCTTTTTCAGCGGCATAAGGAAGCGCACAGTTCTTTTTGGGCGGCCTAAGGCGGCGCACAGGTCCTCTTGTGCGGCAGAAGGCGGCGCACCGGTCATCTTGGGCGGCAGAAGGCGTCGCGCTGATAGGCACAAGGCGGTGCGCCGATAGGCACAAGCACAGGAACGGAGCCACAGCACATTGGTGAAAACACTGACCAATGGTGCTGGGAGCAGGGGTTCAATCCCCCCCCCCCCCCCCGTGTACACTGAAGGCAGTTGTCGGTGTTTGTTTTCTATTGGAGTCACAGAAATTATGGCCGCCAGAGGTGCGTGCGCTGCTGTACGTAAAGCGGCGCACTAATGGTATTGGAGGCCTCTGATGACTGGGAGGCATAAGTCGCGCAATGATGGGAAAGCAGAGGAACCGAGCAACAGCATGATGGTCAGAACACTGACCAATGGTGTAAGGAGCAAGGCTGTGAACACCCGCAGTGCACACTAAAGACAGCTGGCTGAGGCATAGGGGGCTGTGGTGCTGGTCAGAAGGGTGTGTGGCAATGTTTTTTGAGGAATAATAATTTGGGAGAGGTAAATGGTGTTGTGCTGATTTGCAAGCACCCAAACACAATCAGTGTGCAATGGTGCAGGGATCAGGGGTGCAATCCCACACAATGGCAAATGAACATGTCTGGCAGAGACAGCACCTGTAAGGGGTAAGATAGCCCCATTAGGGTGTTATCGCATATCTGTGGAATAAGTGGTTTCCAGCAAATGTACTCTCAGAGCACTGTAACATAACGTGCCCTTGAAGTCACCCCACAGGACACATCTCCAAATGCAGTGTCCACCACGCCACCCAACAATGTTGGTGAAATAGTGGCCGAGGGGGCGCCACATAGGGTGCCCTATGAGGCGGGGAAAGGTCACAGCACTCTTTCTGCTGTTAGCACTGTGCATTGTAACGTATGGAAAACATAAGTAGTTGTGCTGACACAGTTCGTGCATATGTGATTTATCAGTGAGGGACTGCAGACAGCCCCTGGTGTCTGATATCCACAGGGTGTCAGAGTTAATCTCATATTGCAATCCTCAGCCTGGGCCTGTCTGCAGCCCTTTGCTCCGAGATCAGCAATGGCAGACCTGGGTCAGTCATTAGTTACACACCAAGGAGGGGCTGCAGACAGTCCCAAGTGACGCATATCAACACAGAATCAAAGTCAATATCATCCATTAAACTGCCCCATTACCTCTGGAGATTGAAATCCACAGAGTAACACAGCTCCATGACAGCCAAGGTCTGATGAAAAAACACACACGCCTATGTCATGTATGTAGAAAACTGGTGAATACAGCAATGATGTTGCAGGGGTCATGGTCTGCTCCAGTTAAATAATAAGGGTGGGTGAGGTATGTTCCCACTCTGTGATCAAGTGTACAGCAACCACTCCTGGCATAGTGAGACAATTACACCCTTGTGCCATATATTATTGCACCTTTTATGGTGCAGCAGATGTAACATCACAAACATACCCTGTCAGCAAAGGTGAACTGTAATCTATTTCCATAGGCCATGTTGAAAGGCTGTCCACTCCCAGGCCACTATCGTAGGCACATCATAAGCTGTGTCAATCAAAGGTGTGCCAGAAGATGCCATAAGGACGTATAGGTAAAAGCAGAAAGCTGAGCCAATAACAGTAACATCCCCCAAGCTGAATGCAAACAGAGGAATGTGCTAAACACACACATAACACAAACACTGCACAGAGCAGAGAAGACAGACAATATCAAATTAAATGAAGGACCTACATAAGTTGATGGGCTGCCGAAAGCAGCTGCAGGCCATGTGACACCCATAAAATGTGAAAAACATATCATGGGCAGCTATATCCATGCACAGATTGATGGTAATGTACCCTGCTACACTGACAGTGTGAGACAGAGGATGTGCAGATGTGTGTAGTAGGGGAGTCTGAAATGGAAGAATATGTGAAATATCAGGATGACGGTGGAGTACAAGTGCTAGGCAGAGCACACACAGGAGAGGCAAGCAGGTTGAGATGCAATGCACGAATGTGTGTTAGTCGATGACGTGGTTTAGCAGCATGCACATCAGGGTAGGATGGCACATAGCTGGCAGAGAAAGGATGGATGGAAGGATGTCGCACAACTCAGTTAATGGTACAATGTGGGCATGCCACTGATGTACACACATATGACTATCACACTAATGAAAAGCACATATGCAGGACAAGCAATAAAATACAACACTGCAGACAGGAACCACACAAACGACCAGTACTACAAATGTAGACGCCTAAAATGGTAACACACACCGCCCATGTGAGGCACAACAAAGTCTACATAACCAAAATAACGCATGCCAGTACACAAAACGCCTGCTGGCTGCCATGACAAACAAACACAAAAACAACTAATCTGTAGTAAATGCACATGCAGATACACCATTTACAGAAAGAATTTGCACTCTGTATCTTGCAACAACAACACCTGCACAAACACAATGAAATGTCCTGCACTGAATACAGCATGCAAAACAGGGATATAATTAAACACAACGCCATCAGAGGATGTTCCCTGGATCAGGTGAATAATCAGGAGAAGAACAGGAGACAGCTCAACATGCAATAAGGTCTAGCACACCAAACACCTGAATCTCATCAAAAAGAAAGGGCCACATGCAACAGGATGTAAAGACCCTAAAGTGTGAGGTCGTTATTACACAACAAATGTCATGGCTAGGCAACACACAGGATGCACCCTTTTCTACAGTGAAGACAGTAAAGGGTGTGTGTAGAGCTGAGGAACCTGTTGGTACCTCATGGCCGAGTGAGGCCATTAGAGATGTTAAAAACAAAACATGTGCGGAAAAAACATGCATACAGCACACGTCAAACACATGACCATAGCCAATAACAAAAAGCAATCAATGAGCACACTCTAACACAAAGATCCCAAAGGGCGTGTGTGGATGTCAAGCGTACATAGACAGTGATGTGCCATGTGGCTGTCACTAACACAGCTGGCACTGTACAAGGATGTGAGCATAGGTGACCCATGTACATGTCCAGCAAACAAACACATAAAGGGGATGTATGTGCAAATACCGGAGGACTAACATAGTGAAGTGAAACATGGCTTGCACACCAAACAAACAGTGAACAATTCACAGAAGCACCCCATGTGGCCCATGGCAGGTCATGTAACCCACCATCACCTAGCAACAACAAAAACATCATCTACACCCTGTGACATTGAAAGGAAAATGATGGATCCATGGGCTCACAAGGAGTCATGACTGATACAAAGTCACACATTGAGCATGATGACAGACCTGAAATGCAAACACCACACGAAACACATATTGGGTAAATACAGAACTTTATTTGGTTTGCATATCACAAATAGTGTAGACAGTGCCATCATAATATCAGGGCTGGCCGCATCACCTCGGAAAGTGCTCAAAACCTTTAGCATGTCACAAAGCCACCTCCTACAGAAAGGTAACTTGGTTGACAACAAATTATCCACACCAGATATAATGTGCATCAGGTGCATACTCTGCACCTGACACCAGACCCCAAGCGCCCCCTTGCTGCTGCATGTCGCAAATGTGTCACCCACATATGAGTGCATGTACAGATGAGATGATGCATGCTGAAGACCCAATACACCTCATCTGTCCCTCAGAAAATACCCAACTGTCAAAACAGGGGTCAGACTAACTCCAAAAAGATATTTGGTGCAAAGGATTTTAATGTTCAAAAACATGACAGAAAAGTAATGATGATACGCACATCCCAATGCCCGATATGGGATTACAAGCTACACCACTATGGACACAAACAATCATGTAAATCACAATAAGCATCTGCTAACAAATACCACATGCACATGACCACAGACATAATACCAACTCAACAACCAGCAGAAATATGCACATATTACACCATCAAGGAGGTCAACATGCAGTGTTGGTTTTGGGGAAACAGTGCATCGTCACATATACCCGGATACATGGAATTTCCCAGTAAACAAGTAGTATTGACACCCACACTGCCACACTGCAAACATAATGTGGCAATGTGAGTGTCGCTAACACAAGCCATAGTCATGACCGTGAAGACGGGAAATGCAAGGTGTGTACAGACATGCAGACTGTCATGTATGCACAGTACGCAAACACACGAAGCAGCATATAAATAAGGAAATAATGGACAAACATATCACCTAAATCCACACAGAAGCCATAGGTCCACATGTGGTGTCACAGAAACATAGTCAGTGAGATGCACAAGCACCAGCCACATGGCAACATGATACAGTGATGCCACACATGCATGTAAACACCCATGGGTCACTGAAAACATCATCCCAAGATGGTGTTGTGTTTGAAAACATTGTGGAGTTTAAATGGGGATCATGTCCAGGTGGCAAATAGGTTGACGTAGACAATAGGAGCACTCCATCGTTGGCCACATGACAAATACATGGGCTGTATGCTTGTGTTGTAAGAAAAACATTAGAATATCATCGGTGCCATGTCACAGCCATGGTACAAAACATGAGACACCCAACTGTGACAAAATGTAACACCTACAATGTCCATGTCAGTTGCTGCTGCACAAGGGGGGATCATCGTAAAACGTCAGAATTGTATCTGAAATCCAAAAACTCATGTTAAAAGTGTCTTTGAGGCTCAAGACATGCATAGTCAGGGGTCTGTGATCAATATACCATAGTCCTTCGAAGTCCATGTGTGTCCCCCACAATGAGGAGCACGTCCTGCCAATCAATTGCATCAGCAGTGCTATCGACACCTCTGTCAGGGTGAAAGCAGTAGTCAAAAATCAATAATGTCTATCCCAGTCATGTGTTGCACTCTCAGAGGTAAAACATCCAATGGCAAAATGTCATAGCAAAGAGTTGCATGGTGGTCTGTCCTCAAACAGGTGGGTGTTGTTGACAACAGTTGCAGTGTAAGAGATGTGCCCGGTATGTCCACTGTCCTGTGTCAGGAGAGGAGAGGTATGTAATCGTCAGACACCTTTGAAAAGAAACACAAATGTCATAACGTCACAGCTGTGCAAATGCTGAAGAAAGGAATGCAAAGGCAAACAGGACATGATAGCAATATGAAACATAACCATGTGGCCAACATCATTATGCCTCAACACAGACATGGTTGTCACATGGATATGTTAATGTCCATGCGCCTGTCACACAGGTGTGTTGCAGCTACACACCATATGCAGCTGTTCATGTGAGTCTAGAGAAAATGTTACATGCCCATCAGAACAACATTATATCATCAACAGTGAAAGACAGATGTAATGAACCCCAAAAGAAACCAATACACATACCGTGTGTGTGCATCAGGTGTAGCTCATCAATCGCTTGAGCCACTACACAACAATATCAGGAACACCTGAAGGTAGACAATGTCAGCAAAAGCTCGAGATTCACCATGGCAAGCCAACGTTGATGACGGTCCAGATTATGTGCATATCTGTAAACACAAATGAAAACAGACCAGTGCTTAATGACAACAAAAGAAACATGTTTTCTCAATGCACACAACACATGTCCATAATGTTGACAACGTTTACACCACTATGTAAGAGGTAGCATAGTCACAACAGACACCCAGAGGCACACACCCCTAACAGCACATGATAATGTATGATGTCGGAGCAATGCAACATCACACAGGCAAACGAGAAATACACACACCCACAGTATGGAAATGTCAAATTGACATCTGTAACACATGGCCTGCATGTGCACAGGTGTAGATCTGTAGATATAACGGCCCAGTGACCATGCAATGATATCATGGTGTTGTCTGAGAGTACATTGTTTGGGGACAGAAAACGTGCAGCCAAACATCACAATACAACAACCTACACACACATGCAGGTCTGTTTCACATGTCACAGTGAAAGTGTGGTAGAGGACATGCCTAACCAAGACACAAGGGAATATGAGTGACACCAGCAAGAGATGGTTTACTGATGCTAAACCTAGAATATTGGAAAACAAATCATCTGTGCAATATGACAGATCAATAGGAACATATGATTTCAATTAGTGCGGTCACACACAATGTCTATGTACAACCACCTACCAAAACAAAATGATTAATTGCTGATGTAGAGACACATGGCAAAGCACCAGACCAACACCATCCAAACCACGTATGTCCTCTGCACATGGAGACACAAGATAAGCAAACAAATGTCATGTTATAGCCATGAATCACACACTGCACCGTCATGTCCCCAGCTATCACACCCCACAAGAGCCCTCAATTAATGACTGCTCCCTATCACAATGTACAGATCACATACATGTCAGAGGCATCACGGAGATGTCTAACGAGATCCTGAGGTGTGTGTAGTGTCTCCGACCCCTCCCTTACCTCTCTGTCCGTGTACACACAGAGCAATTCAGGGGTATGCGCACACCATTCTGTTGTCTCAGTCGCAGAGTGCACTATAAACCTTTTATCACCATATTGTGACAAAAGACTCCTCTACCTGTTTAATGTTGTGCCAAAGTTGTATGTTAATCCACTTACAATAGGGAAAAGCATTGGATATCTGCGCTCCCACCTCATGTATTCCCGTATCATAAACATATCCTGGTTTGTACATCTCATACCGTCTGTAATATTAACAGTTATGTGCTGATGATGTGCACAAATAACATGCATAATGTGTTGCATGTGTTAAAATGGACCACCCCATGTCTGCATGTGACAAACCCCTGAGGGCTGCATGCCATCCCAATGTGTGTTAGTCTGAACGTTGAAACATGCATACCCTACATGTGCACCTCTGATAAATAGCTGGCACCTATGTCTGTGTATGTAAGTCAACATAATCATGCCTTGCTTGTGTCTGCAAGATATTTGCTCATATGGTCTGTGTTCACGTTACCTACACACATACACAGCCTGTAGCTAACGCATGATGGATGATGTTGCAAGAGCATCAGCAAGATATGCCATCCAATCCATTAAATACCTGCTATAACACAAGCAACACCCACATGCTGTGATCCAACTGGCTATTGTAAAACACCCTTTGCTGTATCTGGCTGATACATCTCACCATGTGTGTAGATACCCATCACTGCAGTGAAGGTAGACTCACCAAGTTAAAAGTGTTTTATCACAACCCCCTGGCTGCACAATGCAGAAGGTCCCCATCCCTAACCACATCCATGTCATGGCTACCTGATCAACAATACATTTTGACACACGTCATGTTTGACATCCACATACCACCCAAACTGTTTATATCATCTCCCCATACTAGCATTAACTATGTTTATTGTGCTTTATGTGACATGTTGCTACACACATGAAGAGCACACAAACATAGGTATGTCACAGGAGCCTAATACCAACATAAACATCACAAATGTGTCTAATCGTAGCGCTCCACAATGGACAACAGTCAACAAACAGGGAGTGACCGTCCAACATGAACATAGCAACATATGGCTGACACTGTGTGGCACACATATCATGTAAGATAACACCTTCTGGTCTGACAACAGCTGTTTATATCAGAAGCATACACTACCTGTGAATTGCACCCTCCAAACAAACCACACAGATACCAACAAACCCCCACATCATCTGCCACCAACTGCTGTTGTGCAAATCCCACATTATTTGTGGCACACCCATGGACATATGTGATGTTGGCATTTAGAGTCAACTGGTACTGCAGTGTGTCATCCAGATTCCATGTTAACATTAACACATAACACAATAAACATTACACACATTGTATAGCACATGTGTGTCGTAAGCGACTTAATACGTACATGTGAACAGCTCTGCAATCAACCTCCGCCTGAACGCTGAGCCCTCCCGTGTGTCACCACTGGCACGTACAGGGGGGCACAATGGATCCTCCTCAAGATCCTCATTAATTTCTGCAGGGATATCGTGCCTGAGAGCAATGTTGTGCAGGATGCAACAGGCTATGATTATCTCGGCAACAGTGCGTGGCGTATATTGTAAGGCCCCGCCTGTCCTATCCAGACACCTGAAGCGACTCTTCAAAACGCCAAAGGTGCGCTCTATGACAGAGCGGCTGGAGGCATGGGCCTCATTGTACCTCTGCTCTGCACGTGTCCGTGGCTGACGAACAGGAGTCAGCAGCCAGGGGCGACAACCATATCCTGCATCACCTGCAGAAAGAAATGTTGCATGTAAATGTAGGGGTCCATGTGACACAGTCCTGACAGCTGTGTCGACATGAGAAAGAAACCAACAAGACAGTGTGACAACAATATACAGCTGCAAACTATGCAGCTCTATCAGATATACATATGATGACATACAAGCTAAACATGGCTTATCCAGCCCGTAAACACATATCAAATATCACAAACGACCATAGTCACCCTTAAATAATGTGTGTGTGTGTGTGTGCTACATGCATATGGTGATGCAGTTACTGTCCACATCTGCAAACCCACAATGGTGACACCACAATAGCAATCCAATGCTCCCATAATCACAGGGTATGTCTCATCAATAACCAAGGGAAAACACACAGCCATTTGCGTGTGGCACACATACACACCATGTATGCCATGGTGGTAGGTAAGAATGAAAAGCATATCACCTGTAGACATCCTGTTTATGAATGGCAACATATGATGTGTATTTTGTCAGGCAAAATAAACTGTGTATTGTTGCGCGCCAATGCCTGTCATAGCCATACTCTTCCCAGTCCCCATCCTGTACACATCCCTCTGAAGGTGCGGTCGTCCAACATGCACACTGTACCCGTCATTAGTTTGCCCCCAAAACATATGCATAGGCACATAACCGTCCGGTGTAGCTGGTTCCCATACCGCTGTGTATGCACCCACGTAGTCCCCTTGCTGTAACTGTACATTTTACACAATGTGATGTGAAATGAGAATGGCCAGACAAGATGACACAAACGTACCCTCAACTACAGTGTCAGAGGCTACTGTAAACACTACATATTGTTGCAAGTCTGCTGTGACATAGGCAATATGTCTGGCCAAATATATGCACACGTGTTTCCCCTGCTGGAAACCTCAACATCATCTATCAGATATTAATATACACCTACTCATGTCAGATATTGAGCCCTGGGTGACAACTCCATCACAGAGTGCGTGTGTCAAACTGACACGCACATGACATGTGTGTACTATTAGGGTTATCCAGAACCAGACATGTTAAATGACGGAGAAACATTATCCAGCAATTAAACATCATCACAGGTGTATGTGGTGGACAAAACCACCCCACCAACCACCCCATGTTTGCATATGCTACCAACATGCACTATGAGGTCATCATCAACAACATAGATGTCTGCACTGAGGTGGCAGCACATGTACAACATGTGCATATAACGGTCATAGACTGTGAGGGTAATCATGATGTAGGGTTAATGTTTCTAGTCGTACCAGACGTACAAAAACATGTAATAATGTATACCAACACCAGTCCTGTGACTAACATCAATCATATGCAAAGTGCATGTGTCAAACTATATAAAACCTCTACTGTGATCACAAATAGAAACATGTATAATGACATACAGAAATAAAAGACCCTGACATACTCACCCAGCAAGATACATTCGCCAAAACGTCCCTCCTCAAATTGTGTGAATATTGCCGAGTGATGCAGGATATAGGAGTCATGGGTGGACCCTGCAAACCTAGGGACCACATTCAGAATATGCTGATTTGCATCACATACAACCTGAACATTCAGGGAATGGTAGTGTTTGCGGTTGCGGTACGCTACCTCCCTGTCTCTAGGCGGGACCAGGGCAACATGTGTGCAATCAATAGCTCCCATCACGTGTGGTATCCCGGCTAATGCCTCAAAGGCCTGGTTCAGGGTCCACCATTGTTGCCTAGTGTGGGGTATGGCTATGTAATCCCCCATCCGGCTGACCATGGCACGCAGTACCTGGTGGAGACATCGTGAGAAGGTGGGCCGGCTCATGCCACCCACTGCGGCCACAGATGTCTGAAAACAGCCGGAGGCAAAGAAATGTAAGGCAGCAAGGAGCTTGACTAAACCAGGTATGGCATTGGACCGATCAGTCAGGGGCTCGAGGTCAGGTCTAAGATCCTCATAGAGACCCCTAATAGCCCTTGTGCTCAGTCGGTAAAGGGAGATGACCTGGTCCTCTCGCATGTCATAGAGCTGGGGACGGGGCCTGTAGAGGCGTGGCTGCCGAGCCTGCACCTCGGCACGCCTCCTGCGCCGTGCACAAACAACACAGGCTTGGACCGCCACCACAGCTGCAGGTCTGAGTTGCTGCGGGACTATACCCATGCCCTGTGCCCCAGCCCCATCGACACCATCTCCCGTGTCCGGCAACCCAAGCATCTGCCCACTGCACAGGACACATGCAGCAGCATAGACATGCGCCATAAACCCCTCCCACCAAACTAAGAAACAAATAACTATGTCACACACAATACACTATCTAAGCACTGTACAAACTACAAGACACACCAGACCATACACACACAAGACAATACAATCCTCAATACAAACACCGGCCAAACAATCTACACATACACCTGTTCGGACTCCCTTACTGTCTCTCACCAAACACACTTCTACTCTTCTCCGCCTACAACCCTCAACGTCGACAAGCTGTTCTCCCTCACCTATATTTCTTTTTCCTTGCCGTGACGTCCAATGCGCATGCGCATGCGCATCTGCTCACAGACGAAGGTCTAGAGTCACGCGCATGCGCGACTCTACGCATGGGTGTCGGCATGTGCGTGGTGACACGCAGATGCGCATCGCCTTGCGCATGCGCAAAAAGCACCCAGACGCCCATGCGGGACTCCACGTAATGCGTATGCGTGACCATACACATACGTACCACTATTTCCCTCGGCGCATGTGTGTGTTGACGCCTGCAAACGCCCATGCGTATGACGTCACACTCACGGCGCACGAGCGCGACGCACGAGCGTGTCCCACCAAATACACGCCTGCACAAATGCGCATGTGCAGAAATCAAACGTGCAAATACCGTATAAATAGGCCTCAACACGTGGCACACGGTGAGGGATGTTAGAGGAGTTTCACAAACAGACACAGAGGTAAAGAGTGAGCCAGAGCCAGAGGATAGGTTAGAGGTAGTCCAGAGGAAGGAGTGAGACATAAAGGTACAGTGTGCAATAGGGAGTGAGGCTGTGGTGGCAAGACGTCAGAGGAAGGCGGGATATAGAGATTGAAGCAGAGTCTGAGAGAGAGAGGCTGAGGTAGGGGTACGGCACAGGATAGAGGGAGAGGATATATTAAAAAATCACTGTAGTAGCTGTGTACATGTGCTCATTTACTTGACACAGCACCTGTGTTACAGTGTACTGTATTGTGTCCTCTATTGTAGTGTTGTTGTTATCTGTTGTGTGTGCTGTGTCCTGCTGTGTGTTGGTGAACGGGGGTTGTTTGAGAGGTGCCTGTGTTCAAGGTGGAGATGGAGAGGGACAGTGACAGAGAGGGCCAGTGTGAGGAGGCGGAGGATGTGGGGCAGCCAGTTGGTGATGAGTCACCCAGGGCACAGACTGCACAGCCTAGCCACGAACAGGCAGGGCCATCTGCTGAGCGACAGCCGTCACATTACAGCCAAATGGCCAAAAGAAAAAGGGTCCCTGTGCCAGCAACACAAAGGAGGAGAGCTGTAAAGTTCAGTGACAGCGAAAACCATATATTACTCTCCCATGTCCTTGACAACTACGATGTATTATTTGGCAGAATGAGCACACGCACATCTGTTGCAAACAGAATGGCAGTGTGGGAGGATCTGCGTACTGCACTGTGTGGGGCAGGGGGCCCCACACGTGATGTAGACAGCTTAAAAAAGAGGTTTTCTGACATCAAGAGAGGTGTCCGTCAGCACATGGTTGCTGTAAGACAACATGCTATGGGCACAGGTGGCGGACCCCCCCTCACACCCACACTCTCGCCCCTGGAACAAGAACTTGCAGCACGGCTGGGAGACATCTACCTTCGTGGACTGCCAGAGGCCCTGGATAGCGCACATCCACATGCAGGTATGTACACTAACTAATCATTTCTTTCTCATGTACAATCTCCATATTCCGTACAGGGCAGTCCTATGCAAATACACTCCCATATGTGTCCACAAAATCCACATCATGTTGCCATCCTGTTGTGATATGTGTGTGCAATATCCTTACCTCACCATTTCTGTTGACATGTCTGGGGTTCACATCCAAACATACCTCCTCAACCCATCCCACGAGAATATGGCATAATGAAGCACACACACACATGAGTCACCAGACACAAAACAACTGTGATTTCCATACACTGCATGACTGTGTTGGTCATTTCCAAGGCATGTTTGTATGACATGACAGCAATACAGTGCTGCATGTGCACCCCAGTGGGCCAAAGGTGATGCCTAGTTGCCATACGCTGCACTATGGGTCACTGCGAGTCACATGTAGCACTGAGACAATCATATGACATACAAATATGACCCATACTCACAAACCAACACACACATGCAGTGATTTGCATAAAGCAGGTGTTAGGGTGGGGGCAGTAACACGCATGTGCGGAAATATGTTACAAAACAGAGGAATGGGATGCTATGGGCAAACATGTGCAATGTGACCATGAACAGGAGAAGGGGCGATCTGCCACCTGTGCATGGGCACAGCACACACATGTGTCCCTTACCCAGACACATGGTGGTGACACACACGTATGGGAGTGTGTCCGGTGTCTGGTATGCAGCACACATGAACGGATGCAAAACATCCTGTCTGTGTGTTATGTATCACACATGTATACATATGTGGTTTGCTGAAACATATGTGTGCTCTCTCTGATTCCTCCCAATGCAGGTGACTACAGTCAAATGGGTGCGGAGGAAGAGGAGGAGGAGGGGGCAGAGGAGGAGCAGGAGCAGCAGGATGAGGCGGTGGTGGAAGAGGAGGAGGGGGAGGTCTACATTGCAGCCCCTATGAGTCTGATGGAGGCAGAGGCTGCTGTCTCTGGGGGCAGCACAAGTGCTGGCGATGAGTCCCTGGAGCCACACGTGCGCGCCATGACACCATTGCGTGAAGCAGCAATAGAGACCAGCCAACCACCCATGCCAGCAGAACCAACACCTACACCTCTCCCGGAGTTGATGATGGCAGAGATGAGGGCCTATGGTGCATCATCACATCGTGATGCTGAAGGTGGGTGACAATAGACTGTCACAACCACAACACACACACCAGTAGTCCACAGTTGGTGTGTGTGTGGTGGCTGTTCAAACATTACCTCCACACGTTACATGTTCTGCTTGATTACCTTAGATGTGTGATACCCAAAGGTTGTAGGGTACCTGAAATGATAGCATTCTACCCCCAATAGAATAGTGTATGTTCAGGTTGATACACATGGATGCAGACATATGAGGAATGTGTCTGACGGCCCAGCACTCTATGACAACATAAATTGATACAGACATTGGGAAAGCTACATCCTGCCGCTCTGCAGATACCCAAATGTCTTGTACACAGCAGGATGACAACTTAGCCATAGTCTGCTGTGTTAATGAGCATATGTTAAGCTATATGACCATTCCTCAATGTCTGCATTTGCGGGTAGCGGGAAACATAGCCATGTCTTTGTAGAGCTCTGATGTCCCCCTCTGTTGCTTCCCCTGCTCTGTCCAAACAGAACAGCGTGTAAATGTACTACACAAAGGGCAATTCCCTTATCGGCCCCACTTATATGGAACTCTCTCCCTCCCGATGTGCGATCCATGGATGATTTAATGGAGTTCAGAAAACAACTGACATTTGTACTCTGCACTGAGTACTATGGCACAGACATCTAACAGTCTCTATTATTATAGCCTGCATGTAACGTGTTTTACTGTAACAGTTCCTTGATGTTGTGTATCCCAATTTTACCTTCACTCTTAAGTTTAGTCAGTGTATGCCCCCCTGTCTCTGTTCTCCCCTCTTGTGTCTTGGTAACCGCTGTGATTTAAGGAAAAGGCGGTATAGAAAACATGTAAATTAACTAAATAACTAAATAACTACACATTTGTTACATGGCCTACATTATCTGGACCAAGGACCCTCCTCTGTGTTACAGTGAGGGTGCACATGTATCACTCAGGAGTCACATATGTGCAGCAGAGGTGCACATGTACAGGTAAGGTGTGTCATCCCTGTGCTACCAGACATCCCATTGCTTCATTAACATACACATGTCCCTGTCAGAGAATGTGTTTTTCCCTCCACATGTGTCATCAATTGTGATGTCATATCTCGACCTTCCTGTGTTCATCTCCGTTGGTGTCCAGCTGATGTAGTTGTGGCTCGTGCATGCGCAAGCTCCCCTACACGATGGTTATGTGAGAGCTGTCATTGGCCAATCCTGTTGCCACAGCTGTAGTATATGGGTGTTTCACCACAGCCTGTAAATCGTTGTGAGGGCATACCACATCTACGTCGTGTGATGTGCCCTGTGGGTTTGTCTGCCTGCCATATACTACTGTGGACATTATGTATATTGGCCCTCTCCATTTCTGTGATTGAGTCCGCCCTATCACATCACCAATCGTGTGGCATGTACATTAAATGTTTGTGTATGGCGTTGGAGTAGTGGAGATGTATGGAATATAACACGCTGTATCCCATGCACAGGCAGTCGACGTGTTCTGGAGCGGATACGCCTTGCAGTGGAGCAAAACACAAGGCAGGTGTGTGGTGAGATCCATCAATTACATGAGGCGGTCCAAAACATGCCCGTCACCCGGATATGTGAGGCCCTTGAGGGCATGCTGAATGTTATGCGCCGACTTGCTCCTGCACCACCACCAGCACGGGTTCGAGACGAGGGTCGTGGCCGGGGGAGGGGGCCCGACGTGTCAGGCGTGGGCGACCACGTCGCAAATAATGAAACATGATATATGCAATAACATGGTATAATCCTAGTTTTTGTTGATCTTACAATGCTCAGTTAGAGCAATTATGTATCCAGTTCAACATGTTTTTGAGGTGTTTGTTATGTGTGTCATGTCAATAGCTTACATATGCAGATCATATGTTGTGTGGGTGTCAGGTAACACTTAATGTGTAACGCACACACATTAGAATAGCCATGTGTATATGGAAAGCTAATTATGAGACTTACTCTGTGACAATAAACAGCTGTATTACTATACATACAGTGTGTGTGTCCAATGAGTGTCCATGTTGTCCCATGTGTATCAGGGAGGCGGGGGGTGTTTGTGAAAACCCTAAATGAGCCTGCGCCCACGTCATCTAGTGATGGGTACAGTAGATGACCCACACACAGGTTCCCTGCTGCAAATACCTCAACAGAGTCAGCTACGATTGTCATGCTGCACAGACATGTGATGTGTCACGTGCACCTTGTTTCACAACATCCTTGGGGATGCAGCGGCACAGTGTGCACAGACATCCATGTGGTCACAGGGGGACTATGTTCCCAATGGCGTGTTTACGTCACATACACATCGCCGTGAGAACCCCATCATAGAACATCATTGGTGGCTTATATGTGGCTATTTCGCTTGACCACTTAAATACTCTCCTGCCTCCCAACACACCCTAGGTACGTCTGTGACAGAGGCAGATATGGGTGGTCTGCCTATGTTTGGGACTCAGATATGTGAAGACCTTTGTTCCACATAGGACCATTCCTGTGCCATGTACATCAGTGAGACAGCTGCTACGTTGCACTGGTTACTGTAGACCCCTAATTATGAACATCTACACCTTATTTGGGGGGTGCTGTTGGTTTCACACACATGTTTGCCACCACAGAAACATATGTGCACCCACACATATCACATGCTGACATCCGCACACTTTGCCTAGGTCAGGACACGTGAGCATTACAGGTTTTTTCAAAAATATATTTTATGAGGGAAAAACAGAACTGGATAAAATTTACAGACGTGGGAAGGGGGAAAATACCATCACCCTCCCCCCCCCCCAAAAACATCCTCCTCCCCTCCCGCAAACGCCCACACGCAAATATAAACACACACACACAATAAAACAGACACACAGGTGGACACCAACCCTCCCCCAGCATGCCCACTGATGGAAGACAGGGCAGCACAGGGCACATGTGGTGACGTCACTAGCACAATCACTGACGCCAGTGACGCCATGAGGGGGTGCTGCCGACATGGCAGACGTACCACCTCGGCAACCACCCTCTCAATCACTCCCGCCAGCCACTGCTGAGAGTGACACATCTCATGTATGCGTTGCTCCATCCCATCCAAGGCCACAGACAGGTGGTCCACGCATATGCCACCACACAACACACATTGTCAATGCTGTCTGTGTGGTGGCATCTGCATAGGGCCTGTCTGTGGCCCTGGATGGTGGAGGCAACTGCAGTGGCTGGGGGGAGGCCACAGTGCCCTGTGATGCCCTGTCTTCAACATCACTTTCCCACACCCCTTCTGGGAACTCCTCCACCCCTGATCCCTCCCAAACATCCCCCCCCACCACAACACCTGCAGCCGCCCACAACCCAGCCTCCCCCACAGACACCCCTTCAGAATGTCCTTCTTGGCCCTCCTGTGTCCTTTCTTCAGGTGATCCAGGTGTTTGCGCCTCCACCACCTCCACCTCATCATCCTCGTCCACCTCCTCCTCCTCCTCCTCCTCCTCCTCCTCTGTGGTGTCCAGGACCACCACCTCTGCATCATGTGGTGTTGGTGTCCTGCGGAAGAGGTGTGCAGAGGTGGTGGCCTCATCCTCGGTGCCATCACCATCTGTGGAACATGACAGCCATCAGCACGTTTCTCTGTCAGAAATATAGCACATCTACATAGGCAGGTAACACAAAGGCATCTCTGATAATGGGACATAAGTTACAAATACGTGACATTCTCATTATTATACATCATCACCCTTTTGTGAGTTCTCACCCTGGAGGCGCTGAAGGTATGCAGCATGGTGGAGGCGCAGCTCCCTGCCCTTCTTCCGGAGATCCTCGATCTGTGGATATGCAAAGGAAAGGTGAGGGCATTAGTGACTGGTCACCTTCTGCTGGTTTGCCCACACACACACACACACACACACATCACTGTGCACAGGGTCTTGCTGCTTCTGCGACAGTGCTGTGTGTGTGTGTGTCATGTACTGCATAGTTTGTCACCTGTCAGCAGGCAGTTCCATGGGCAACACGCATATGTCATGCCATGGGTTCTCCGCTGGTGACAAGGGAGCCTGTGTGTCACAGCTGACCCTCATCCCTTGTGACGGTGTGTGTCAGCATCCCACAGTGTGAATGCACTGCCCCCCCCTGTCCAACATGTCTCTCTCAGGTGAGGTATACAGCTTACACAGGGATCAACATTGAGAAAAACGTGTGAGAGTGACACGGACATGGAGTGGGCCCCCCCCCCCCGGGGATTGGGGGGGCTGTTATGTCCTCATGCTGCTGTTACGCCAGGTAAACTCTGACAGGGGTTTGGCTATGCTGTCACCAGATACACACATAACATGGTCTATCACCTGGCTGCAAAGTATATGTACATGCTAGTTTGTTTTCACAGGTGTGCTGATGGACTGTGGCTGCCTTCTTATTCCCCACCTCTTTCTATAGCATCCTGTGTGAGTGTCAGATAAAAGTGGGTGACATCATTTGGGTGTGGCCCAGGGCAGTCAGCCCAAACGGCCATGCCTGGAAGGGCCTTCAGGGAAGCTTACATGGTTTCGTGGGGGGTGGCCAGCAAGGCCGTCTTAGGTATTCATATTTCATTATGGGCCTATTGGCAAACGGAGGGGGAAACCCTACAAAGTGGAACATACCTCCTGTTATGCTCATGGCCTTCACGTGCTGGTGTGAGGGGGTTATGGAACCTCCATTTGTGTACATTGTGACATATAGGTCAGATGAGCACACAAAATAAACATACACTGCCACACGGTGTTTTCACTTACAATAAACTAGTGTCATGCAATGACTAGACACAGTGACCTGCTTGATGTCTTTGGCAATCCATGACCTAGGAAAGAGCCATATTTGCTACGGGCCAACATCACAACACACACTACACATTAGTTTTTGCTTTATGATGTCATTGAAAATGGAACACTGGGGTGTGTTCTCATGCATCCTGTGGGGTTTTCATCACTATAGATGACACATGGAAGGCCTACCTCCTTTTGGTCACAGAACATTTCGGGGGTCCACAGTTACCACCTGCCATTTAGTTGCTTTGTCTGTGCACATGTGTGCAGTGACACCTGTGGCCAGTTGTACATGGCTCCCCTCAGCACAATCCTGTACATACCCTATCGCACCCTTGCATGACCTGTAGCAAAACATTGCACAGTTTGTGTTGCCCAATGAATGTCGGTCCATGCCTAGTCACAGTTTACACTGCATGTGCTGTGGTTTTTACACAACATCCTATGTTGAGATTCTCTTTAGGGACAATCCTGGTACTCAACCCCACCTGGCAAACATGATATGCCCAACCAATCATTGGGCGGAGTGTGGGTTTGAGAGGCGGTCATTGTGGTGGGTGGCCCTATTGACTGTGACAGGGGACACATAAAAATAAACATTCACCTTTGACAGGGCCAACAATATCAATGCTTGCACCACTGGCTGCATTGTGGTGAGTTGTGGTTTGTGTCATATGGGCAAGCATGCTGGCTATGTGCAACCTACGTTGCACAACAGTTTGATGTCAGCGTAATGTAGGGGTAGGGGTGGGTATTGTTCCTGTATGTGCCTAGGTTATGTTGTTATGTTCATATTCACTGGTTCAGCTGGGCTGAAAGAAGGTGTTTTGTGGAAGCAATACGACCCCAAGGGGCCAAAACCAACATAACGGCCTCTTTGCACACCAGGCTCATGTGTGGGTTTATGTATGTGTTATCCAGCAAATCATCAGTTTGCAGTGTGGGTCACCTGAAGCAACTACCATCAGTAGGATGATCCATGTGTCTGATCGTTGTTGGATTTACTCTTCGGGTTATTGCTCCTTGTTGTTGTTTAAGGCGTTTTTTGAAACCACAATCTGCATGGTGTGGTTTCCCTCTAGGGGACATGGTCGCTTCCTCTGTTCTACAGGTTTCTGATAACAACATATAACTGGCTAAGGTGGGTATGGGGGTGCTGTTACAACACATTAACCTCATGCAGCTAGCCATATATCATCTGGAGACATCACAGACATGTGTTGATGAGATATTTCACTTCCACAACACTATGGTAATAGGTCCAACCTTACCTGCCATGAACATACACTTTCTTACTGACTACCCACCATAGCTATTTGTCTGATCTGTCCCCCTGTGGGTCTGGTTGTTCCCTACCACAATTCAGCTAGCTGCACACAACATTATGCAAAAAGGGTGACTAACACGAACGCATTGCGCAAGCTCACAGGCATCCTGGGGATAGGGGAGAAGAAATGCATTATAACCTGTTAGGCACACCACAATCATATCCCCATGGTGGCCAGATTCATGGTGCCAGCTGAGCCACTGTAGTGTGCATACCTGGCCTCCAGGGGACTAGGCGAGCATAGAGCAAAAACTGTTAGTGCACACACAACTCATATGCTCCATGGTGACAGATGAGCCAACTGGTACGTGGCATTACCCTGGCCTCCAGGGGATATGGGATGCATAGAGCAAAACTGTTAGTAGAAGCACGACACACTCACCCAACCATATCTCCAATGGTGCCAGATGAGCCACTGTAGTGGCATACCTGGCCTCCAAGGCGCCATAGGGCAGCATTAGCGCCAAACTGTTAGAGGCACACACAACCATATCTCCAATGGTGCCATGATGAGCCCACTGTAGTGGCCATACGCTGGCATGTCCAGGGCCATAGGGAGCATATGAGCAAAAAACTGTTAGAGCACACACAACCATATCTCCA